>CM076583.1:187704673-188023821 GCA_034641835.2 Pinus albicaulis | reverse complement strand
ACAACTAGCACTCATGTGGTAGGATGGAATATCCTGAAGGAAATATGACTTGGAAGAGGTATTTGTATGAAGAAAAACCAAATGTGGACTAAAATATCACTTTCCAGTTAAAAGAAGGATGACATGATTGATATGGTTCGTGAAGGAAAGTGATGGATGGCCAATGCCCTACAAGATAAAGGCTCCCCTACAAGATAAAGGCTCCATAATGATGAAGATGAAATTCATGACATCGAAAGAAGGAGAACTGCAAGCAACTGAAGGTACCATGATCTCCACCAAAGGGCTGTTGTGGGAAACAAGTCCTCGGTTAAGAGGGAGTGAAAAATATGATTCTCTATTTCATGTGTCATGCACTAGACTAGGACTAACAACCCTAAGTCTGAGTGAAGGCCATGAAGAGAGGTAGACACATCATTCTTGTCTTCATATCGTGAAGAAAGAATGGAGGATTGGGTAAGCATCTGGAAACCGATACTCTTTGAGGATGTGGTAGGGAATCCAAGATAAGACTAGTCGAAGAGGACCATTATTCTTTGAGGACTGGGAATCCAAGATTAGAATAGTCCTGGAAGGACATACCCTGTGAACACGTGGGTGGAGTATGTACCTTGAGAGACAATGATGATGGTGTCTATCAGTCTTTGGTCTTGCCAACATTGTGCTCTGATCTTGTGGAGAGATAAAGCTGTTAGTCAAGGACTTTCTATGTGACAATGCTGGTTGGTATGATGCAAATGGATGGCTTACCAATCCGACTCTTATGAGAATTCTTCAGATTGAGAATGTCCAAATACCTTGTACGAATTATGAATACCTCCCTAGTTAAGTGGGAGTGTTGAAATATGTAACTAGGTTCGGTCTTCATAATGACATATGTAATCATGATTTTATGTATTTAATGAAAAGAGAAAAATAAATTTATTATTTTTATTCTTGAGGCATGGGTTTCATGCTCAAAGGAAATTTATTTTTAGGTCAAGCACCCATTGAGTGCTTCTAGGTCTTTCCATTGACTCTACAAGTTAATTGAGTCATTGTCATGTTCGGAAGACCCTTTTGGGCATGTTACATATCGTAAGGAAAATTTATTGAGTCAAAAATAGAGTCAAAGACCCTCCAAGACCTTATCAAACAAGTAGCAACAAGTCGACCTACATGAAGGGGTAAGTCGGCCTAAAGATAGTAATTCGTACCCCTCAAAAGCCTATAAATAAGAAGGAACTCGACCTCATTTGGAAATACTCTTAAGTAAGTTCAATCTCCTCAAGACAAAAGCTGGAAAATGATGAAATAGAAGAAAAGCAAGATCGAAGTTTTGGGCCTCTCTCTATCTTTCGTGCTAGGGTTTCCACAGTTGTTGGGCTAGTCAAAGTGTTGGAAAGTTGTTGGGCAAGTCGAAGTGCTGGAAAGTTGTCGGGCAATAGAAGAAACTACTGGGTCGAAGTTGCAGAAGAATGTGTTGGGTGTTGAAGATGCAGAAGAATTTGTTGGAGGTTGAAATTGCAGAAGTTGCTGAAAGGAAAGCTCGTCAAGAAGGAAAGATTTGACTTGGTCTTGGAGGGTCTTGGTCAAGGGTCATAGGCCTTGGATTTTTTCAATTGAAGTTATATAAGAAGAGAATAATTCTTGTGGGTTTTCCTCTCAAATGGAGAGGTTTTGGCCCTGGATGATCACCTACATCTTGTGTCCTCTTGTCTCAATGTTCTTTATGATTTGGTAGTTGTTTGATGATAAGAACATTAAATATAATCAAGTTAAGTAAAAATACATCACAAGCAGTTATCAGAGTAAGACAAATCACCTAATTTAGCTGCCCTAGATTTCTCAACACTCAGTGATAGAGGAAGATCGATTTTATCTACATAGGCCGAGTTTCCTAGCAGTGGTGCAAATTAATTGAAGTGGTTGAGTTACCATAGGAAGAACGAAATTCCCAGAGAAAGTTGATTTGCAGGAGAGAATTTGATTTTGCTAGTAGAGTTCGATTTTCCAGTGGAGGCCATGATATTTTGCCGGGAAGTGCGAATTGCCAGAGGAGGTTGAGTTATCTGCCAGGTCCACACATTTGAATCTATTTAGGTTTCTAGGGGAGGGCCAAATTGATTTTGAGAGGCTGAATTTTTCCCAAGAGGTTAGATCATTTAGCAGAAGTGAAGAAAAAAAATTGCCAGAGGTTTGCTAATTTTACGACAAATAGTGCATGTAATTTCAATTACAGAATTGCTGAAGCATAATAAAATACTAATTTGCAGAACTAGTTTCCCCACACTAGGGTTTTTCTAGGGACAATTTGTCCAAAAATATCGGTGTCTATTATTTTTTGTGTGTGATATTTTCTCAGTTCCTGTGATTTAATTTTGGTGACATTGCAGTAGTGTTTTATTCAGTATTTTTCGTATATAATTTACAAAATACAAATAACATTTTGAAGATAGGTGAATAAAAACCAGATTAACTGCAATAGTTTTAAAAATTTGACGTGGTATTAGAGTGGATTTTAGTGCAGAAGAAACTCAACGCATGCATAGGAAGAGAAAATCGATGGTTTATAAAACCTAGTTCAATTTCTTCAGATTTATTTGGGTTTTGCTATATTTTTCGAGGGTTTTCCAGAAATGGATTCAACATGCTTGAGAGATCATGACAAATTGGATGACGCTTCAATATTTGGTGTCTGGAAAGCCAAAATTTCTTTGTTGTTGGAAGAGAATGGTCTCAAGGAATATGCGACCAATGTTGTAGCAATACCTACAGATCCAACACAACTTATTGCATATAAGGAGGATGTCAAAGCGAGGAGGATAATCCATGATGGTGTTAAGGATCACATTGTTCCATATATCACAAAATTGGATACAACAAACAAGATGCGGGATGTCCTAAATTTGTACCAGAATGCTACCGCGAACAAGAAGCTGATTCTCAAGGAGAAACTGAGGAACACTCAGATGAATAAGGGTGAAGATGTAGTTAGCTATTTCACTAGGCTCATACTTGTCAACGATGATTTAGTAGTCATTGGAGATAAATCGGATGATGATGAGCTAGTGTGAATAGCCATGAATGGGTTTACTAATTAGAGGGATGTCTTTGTTCAAGTCATCACTGGACGAGACACCTTACCGACCTGGAATTGACTGTGGAGCGATTTCACTCAAGAGGAGCTTAGACTTAGTATTGTCGGTGGGAACAACAATAAGGCACAAAAAAGTGAGGAGCAATAGGAAAATGTGGCCTTAGCAGGAAAAGGGAAAGTGAAGAAAGGGTCTAGTAAAGGACCTAACCCAAAAGGTGAGAAGAAGAAGGACCTTTCTAAGGTCAAATGCTATGACTATCATGAGTTTGGCCACTTTCAACAATTTCCCGCAAAGGAATAAAAACGAAAAGAAGGAAAAGAAGCAGATGACAACTTCAACAAGTGCAAATGAGATTTCTAGCAGGATGGAATAGGAGTCCGCACTCATAGCTTGCCTGACTAGCTCAACCTCACAGGGTGTTTGGTATATAGACAGTGGGGCGTCATTCCATATGACAAGAATTAGGGAGTACTCCTCCAACTACAAAGAGGAGGACATCAGATTCCAAATTCAGATGGGGAACAAGTTCATGTGCAATCTAGTTAGGAGAGGGACTGCGCTATTTTAGAGGGAGATTGGCAAGCCGATACCCATTCATGATGTGTTGCATGTGCCAGGCTTGGGCATGAAACTGATTTCCATATATATCCTTCAGGATAAAGGGTACAATGTACTCTTTAGAGGGGCACACATGTTGATCAAGCACAAGGATTGGAAATCAGCCATAACTATTAGGGTTAGGAGTAACCGACTTTAGAGGTTGCAGTTTGATAATTCGAAGGCACTGTTGAGCAAAAATGATCCTAGAGATCAGGGAGAGCTACGACATAGGAGCATGGGCCATATTCATCATGGAGCACTCAAATTACTTCGTGAGATGGTGACAAGTGTTCCAGAAGTGAGCACATAGCATGATGATGTATGTAGGGTGTGTGTGTTAGAGAAGTTTGCGAAATAATATTTTCCAAGGAGTGACACCATATCCAAGGTTGTTCTTGATCTATTACACTCAGATATATGTGGACCGATGTTGACGAAGTCTCTCAGAGGATACAAGTACTTTGTTACTTTTATCGATGATTTCTCCAGGAAGACTTGGATATACTTCTTGAAGACCAAGGATGAGGCCTTAGGTTGCTTTCAAGAGTTCAAAGCTCATGGAGAATTCGATAAGAACGAAGGTGAAGGTTATTCGTTCAGACAATGGAGGTGAGTAGACAAGGAAAGAGTTCTAGGAGTTCTGTACCAGGGAAGGAATCAAGAGAAAGTGGACGGTTCCTTACAACTTGCAGCAGAATGGGGTGTTGAGAGGAAGAATTGTTCAATATTGGAGGTAGCGAAGGCTATGTTGTATGACTAGGATATGCCACATTACTTATGGGCAAAGGCATGTAGTATGAAAAATTGTATACACATAAGACGCTGGGAAAGATGACACCAGAGGATGCGTTCATAGGGAAAAAGCCAAACCTCAGCCACTTAAGGATATTTGACAGCTTAGCATATTGTCACATTCCAGGGGATACATGTTCCAAGTTCGATCAGACTACAAAGAGGAGGTACTTTGTGGGGTACAAAGTTGATTTGCAGGAGATAATTCATTTTTTCTAATAGAGTTCGATTTTCCAATGGAGGCTGTCACATTCTGCCAAGAAGTGCGAATCGCCAAAGGGGGCCGAGTTATCTATAAGGCTGCACGTTTGGATTTATTCAGGTTTCCAGAGGAGGGCCAAATTGGTTTTGAGAGGTCGAATTGCTTCCAAGAAGTCAGATCATCTAGCAGAAGTGAAGAAAATAATTTGTTGGAGGTTTTCTAATATTACGGAAAACAGTGTATGTGATTTCAATTATTGTTGAAGCATAATTGTTAAACACAGGCATGGTGAACACGATAAACACACAAGACATGAGAAAGATAAAACATTGGATACACTATTACTTACAATGATACATATTTATCATACAATGGAGTGACCCTTGGATTCCATATTCCAGGGTAATTGGACTCCTTTTGACTCTTCACCTTCCACACCAACCCTTAGAGGATTAGGTGTCCAACATTCCCCCCCTTAATTCAAAGGGGCATGTGTGAGTCCAAGAAGAGAGCTGTGATACAAATATGCATAGTATGCATGGTAGCACTAGGCTGAATGAGCTCTCTGAAATGTTGGCATAAGGAGGTGGTTTAAGGATGACCACCAACACTGGAATGCTTAGTGCAGTTCCCAGAACTCTTCCAAATTTAGCAAGAAGCTGAGGTCTTCTGCTAGAGTAAGTGCTCCTCATATTTTGAAGAGGGAGACCTTCAACCTGGAAGAAGGAAGGTCTACAACCTGCAATGGTTTAAGGATGACCACCAACTCTGGAATGCTTAATGCATTTCCTGGAACTCTACCAAAACTGGCAAGAAGCTGAAGTCTTATGCTAGAGGAAGTGTCCTGAATTCTTTGAAGAGGAAGAGTATCAACCTCGCATAGATGGTTTAAGGCTGACCACCAACCAAAGGCATGCTCATGGGCATGTGTGTCTTTGGCTACAACTTTGAATCTGGAATGGCACGTTGTGGCTCAAGCTTGTTGGAACTTCTGTCTCTCTGGCTACAACTCTGAATCTAGAATGACAAGTTGTGGCTCAGACTCGCTTGAACTATTGTGTCTCTGGCTACAACTCTGAATCTGGAATGATGGGTTGTGGCTCAGGCCTACTTGATGTGGCTTTGAAGCTTGTAGATGACCATCGTTTTCCCCCGTGTTAGATACAAGGTGAGATGATGGTGAAAACTCAACTGTAAGATTGTTCAATACTCTAGAACAAGTTCTGACATATGATTTAAGCATCTTCTTGGCTGTTGATGCCCATTGCCAAGAAGCGATCCGTCCAAGATGAATCTTTTTTCTTGCAGGAGGCTTGTTTCTGAAGCATCTATGTGAAGAATGAGTGTGCCGACCATAGTGCTTGGATGGGTGAAGATCTCAACAATGATCTTTCATATGGCCAACTTGATCACAGTGTTGGAATTTCACAATCTGTTGTGGAAGAGGAGTATAATTTAGAACAACTAAATGTGAGCTATCATGAAGAAATTCGACACTCTGAAATTTGATGGGCTTGGAGTAGTCCGGAATATGAAAGGACACCTTGTCATATCCAAGACCAGTTCTGTGCTTGTTATGGACAAGCTCTTCCCAAGGTATGATGATGGGCTTGGGGGGTGAAGCGTGAGCTTCTCCATCTGCATACAAATATGCTCTTGTACTGGGCTTAGTGATCTGACCAATATATTATTGCCGATGGGAGTTTGTCTCGGTGTTCTGAACAAAACAAGTTCAAAATGACAACGCTTTTGCTGTAACTCCTCTTGTTGTAGTTGAGATTCAAGTTGCAAAACTTCAATCTTTTCCTGTGTATACTGCAGACAGGTTTTAATATCATAGAGTGTTTTTGTTGACTATCACCGTGCCTTCAGTAGTAGACACAATTAGATTTCTCAATAACTCTAATTTTTCATAAACTTTGGCCTTTTTCCAAACAATTATGAACCAAAGAGGAAGAAACAACACTCACTTGCAATACAATGTCACTGCAAAATATGTGCCGCAAGCAACCCATGTGCAATAGCCCTTAAGGTAGACAATACAAATGAATTTTGTCTTCACAAAGAACTATTTATACCAATAACAACTCTATTTTATAAAGACAACAACAATGGTGCAACCATATAGCTCAAGGTTTACCCATATAATTTAGCTAATTGAAGAACATAATTTATAGGCTTTCCAAAGAATCTTCAACAAAACCTTACTCCCTTTTGTGAAACGGTTTTTTTGTCCAATAAATCTCTTCACCCAAATATGCTCCTCTTAGAGCTTGCAAGACGCTTTCACACCAACATGAAACTCAAGGAGCACATGGACAGTGCCACAAAGTTCTCAACGAATCTCAGCAGTCAATCATATGCATGTGTCGACAGTGGTATCGCTTTGCAAGTAGTGAGCAGACTGCACGTAATTGTTAACTGGTTTGACACACAAGGCAAATAGCTAGCACCGATTTTATTTTACCTTAGCTTCTTACGGTCCACAACGCTTCCGCATGATGCTTCGGTTCCCACGACTTTTTTTTTTCGTCAATTTAATCTCCACCAACCTCCTGGGAATTGCTGGAAGCCGAACTGTTGTTGGGCAGCTGTTGCTTGCTGCTGGGCGAAGGCTGCAGCTGCTGCCATTGTAGTGGCATATTCATACAATTTATGAATGTGTTTCTGCAAATCTGCGTCTGCTGGAGGAGGAACCAAGGGAGGCGGAGTGTCCCATGGATTGAAGAAGGGTTGAGGAGGAAGGATGTGAGGGGAGCACTGCGGGAGGTGGGAGCAGGGAGCGGGGAGGAGAGCAGCGGTGATGGGAGGGAGGAGTGTTGTTGCGGAGATGCGATAGGGAGCAACGAGCAGAGCTGTGGGAGTAGAGGTGGGAAGTGGAGAGCGAACACTGAAAATTTGAGCGCAGAACACCAAAAATTTGAGCACAGATTTACCACAGTAAGCCTTGAGTAGGCCCGAGAATCAATAGAGGCATTTTTTCAGGCCAACACAAAGAGGTTAAAGGCAACGAAAGGGAAATACATTACAGCCTATGTGTCTGAATTCCAATTAGGCACAATAGAGATGTTTCTGCCCATCCAAGGAATCGACAGAGGAGAGTAACATAGTTTCTGACAGTCAGTAAATTAATGCAAGGTTATGGACAGTGAGCAGAAGTGACATAACTGATGTGTATAGAGAGACCTCTGAACAAATGGCTCTGATACCATGTTAAAGACACGCATTGTATGCACAAGAATAGACAGAAAATGGGAAGGATAAGCGTGTATATATTATTATTCTCAATGATACATATATATAATACAATGGAGTGACACTTGGATTCCATATTCCAGGGTCTCTTGGACTCCTTTTGACTCTTCGCCTTCCACACCAACCCTTAGAGGATTAGGTGTCCAACAATAATAAAATAGTCATATGTAAAACCTGTTTTCTGACATTGGTTTTTTTCCAGGGCCAATTTGTCGAAAAATATTAGTGTCTATTTTTTTGTGTGTGATATTTTCTCAGTTGTGAATTAATTTTGGTGAGGTTGTAGTAGTGTTTTATTCAATATTTGTTGTGTATAATTTACATAAGACAAATAATCTTGTGAAGGTAGGTGAATAAAACCCTGATTAACTGCAACAATTTTAAAAATTTCACAAAAAATAGTTGTGAGGAAGTCTTATTTGAACCCAAAACAGGATTTTTCCATATCTAACTTCAAGAACATACTTTCATCTTCTTGATCCTTGCAGAATGGAATGTTTCCCCCACTACTATGACATTGTCCAAAGTCATCCTTCTTGGTTTAAAAGTTAAAACCCATATGGTTTTTTAAAGTCAATTTGTTAATTTTAGATAACCATGGTATGTTCTATGCTTAATGCAATTTTACTTCAATCTTTCTTATAGGCCCAATTCAATTTAGCAATCACATAAACATGAAAGTAAAATGTTGATAGAACATAATAATAGATCAACAGAAGACAAACCAAATAATGTAGATCATATTTTACAATTCTTCTTGTCCAACAAAGATAGAGAGTGATGTGCGTTATGGCAGTCAATAGGATGCATCAGCCAACAAAGTCTTTCTCAACATCAGATCAGCCAACCTTCAAAGTGTCACACACACCCCTCAAAGACAACTCCAACAGTCAACACAAGTCAACAAAAGAATCCCTCATCCATATTTTCGGCATCCATTTCCGGCATCATCTATATTTCCGGCATCCATATTTTCGCATCATCCATATTTCCGGCATCATTTCTGGCATCTATATTTCCGGCATCCATATCCGGCATCATTTTCGGCATCCATATTTCCACGTGGGAGAGAGAGAAGCCTCTTCTAGGCTGTACAAACCAATCAGATCATGAGGAATGTGTGTGATGAGATGATGATGAAATGGACATCATCTCTCTCCATTTTATATCCATCAATGAGGGTGTGACACACATCTGTAGGGCTTGTGAGCCTACATTACAAATCTAGTTGACCTTGCACATGTGTGGAAAATAAAATCAAAATATATGTTCTGCTCATCCAAACAAGATGATTTTTAGATCAATATTGCACCTCTCCGAAAGAAGAATCCAAAAAAATGAGCAGTGCAACATGGAGTTTGGACCTAGTTGCCCAAAATTAACACTCCCTCTCAACTAGGGAGAACTCCATCTGTCCACCTGTGCCATCCAGAGATCAGTACCATCGTGTACCATCATATAGCATCGTGTTTCATCCTGCCGTAACTTGCTTTGTTGGCTCTTCTGTGCAACTAGAACAAAAGGTGAGTCACAAAGACATCACACTCTGTTAACCTGAAGTCAGCTTCGACTCAGAAGAGTCATATACTAACCCAAAGTTAGTTTACTGACCCGAAGTCAGTTTAGAGGATAAAACCTCAATAGACTCAAAAATAGTCACATACTAACCCGAAGTCAATTTAGATGTAAGAACCTCATCAGACTTGATCCCAGATCAAGGTGTTGGACACGTGCCATGCTAAACATAGAGAGTACGACAATCTCTGATGCATCCTTCGGTCTTGCTATTGGTCTCTATCCACATTTCCCACCTCATTGGCTGAATGAGAGGTACTTCCCATGAGTCCGAAACTCCATGGGTAGGATGTGTGCGGGGCATAGATCAAAGAGAGGTGAACCAACTCAATATCATAACGGTGGGGTAGAAGCACAACAAGGTTCGACAAGCCTAGCCCTGTGTGTGCTTATAGCTCCAAGAAGCTATCCCCAAGCCCCTTGGAGCTCCTAGAGCTCATAGTCCAACTCAAGCAGGACCCTCACAATAGGGTCTTTCCATGATTCCAAGCTTCCCACGGAAGGTTAGGAACATAACCTTCCCCAGTGGCTTTGTGAGAATATCTACGCTCTGCTCATTAGTTCTTATGTGATCGAGCCTTATGGTGCCTCACTGTACCATGTCCCGGACAAAGTGGTACCTAATATCAATATGCTTGGATCGATCGTGGAACACGAGATTCTCAGAAAGACGAATCCCACTCTGGTTATCACAAAGGATAATGGTGGTATCTAGCACATGTATGAACAACTCATTGAAGAGTTTTCTCAACCAAAAAACTTCACAATAGGCCATACTCACTGCAATGTATTCGGCCTCAGCGGTGCTCAAAGCCACCGATTTCTGCTTCCTGCTCATCCAAGATATCGAATCAGAACCCAAGGTGAAGCAACATCCAGATGTGCAATTGCGATCCACCACACTGCCAACCCAATTGGCATCAGTATATCCATTGAGTCTAAAACTCCTGGCAATGTATCTCAACCCATGGTTGATTGTGCCCCGAAGATATCTCAATATATTCTTGGCACCAATCCAATGAATGTGATGAGGATCAACCATATGTCGACTCAAATTGTTCATTGCAAAACATACGTCCGGACGGGTGTTCACTAGGAACATCAGGGCCCCCACGAGTTGTCGATACTCGGTGGGGTATCCCAGCTCGGGCCCAGCAGTGTTTCCCCACAACTTCTTAAAGTTGAGTTCCATCGGTGTCGACACAGAGTTACAGTCCACCATACCAAATCTCTCCAGCAGCTTCACGGCATATTTTCTGTGAGAAAGGAAAATTTCTCTTGGCCTTTGTCAGATCTCCCAGCCTAGGAAGTAATGCATCAGTCCTAGGTATTTCATCTCAAATTCGGAAGCTAGCTCCCTCTTACACTGATGAATGAGAGGGTCAACACTTGTTAGGAAGAGATCGTCCACATAGAGAACTAGAATGAGAGGCCTTTCTCTATTAACCTTAAAATAAAGGTTTGGATCAGAATTACTTAGAGTGAAGCCCAGATTCATCAAGTAGCTATATATCCTCTCATACCAAGCCCTGGGGGCTTGCTTCAACACATAAAGGGCTTTCTTCAACCTGCATACATAGATGTCTCTATCTTGGACTTCGAACCCAGAGGTTGCTCCTTATACACCTCTTCCTTTATTCAACCATGCAGAAAATTAGTCTTCACATCCATCTGATGGAGACTCCACCCTTGTGTTGCAGCAAGGGCACTGATGGATCGGATGGTGGTATAGTGGGCCACAAGTGCAAATATGTCATCATAATCTATGCCTTCTTTTTGAGAGAAGCCTCAGGCAAAAAATCTTGCCTTGTACTCTTCAACACTACCATCAGATCCATGCTTGATCTTATAGGGCCATTTCGAGGTGACAACAGATTTGTCCTCTGGTCTCGGGACCACTTCCTAGACATCATTTTTCATCGAAGGTGACATCGTGGCATATCTCCACTTCTCTTTGACCAGGCACATAGATTCTATATGACTTCTAAGTTTCACTGTAGCACACAAACATTCCCTTCTTTCTAGAAGCATCCAAGTTGCTTCTCTTTTCTTTCGGCACATGAAAATAAATAGGACTTCCAAAAACTCTAAAGTGGTGGGAGACATCAGACTTCTTACCAGAGAAGACTTCTTCAGGAGTTTTGGAGTCCAAAGCGGGATGTGGGCATCTATTTTGAACATACACAGTAGTGTTTGCAGCTTCACCCCATAGAAACTTCGGAAGACCTTGGTCATACAGCATGGCACAGGCAGCTTCCACAATGGTCATGTTCTTTTCTTTCAGCAACACCATTTTGCTTAGGAGTATATACAGTTGTGGTCTCCCTCTTAATTCCAACTTCCTTGCAAAACTCATTGAATTTATTTGACTCATATTCAGTCCTCAAAATTTTGATTTTCTTCTTGGTTTGATTTTCCACCAAAGCCTTGAAGGTACAAAAATATTTGAATGCTTTGTCCTTCTTCTTCAAGAAATATATCCAAGTCTCATGGGAGAATTCATCTGTAAAAGTCATGTAATAGGAACATCCTCCCAAGGATGTTACGGGCATCATGCCAGATAAATCAGATTGTATCAATTGCAAGATATCAAATGTCTTTGTGACACTTGAGGGGAATGTTCCCCTTGAATGCTTCCCTTCGGCACAACCCTGACATACACCTTCATGATCATCTTTAAATTCTGGCATCCCTATCACCACCTTCCTTGCTTTGGGAAGGGCTTTGTAATGAAGGTGTGCAAACCTCCGGTGCCATAACTCTGTTTGAAGAGTTGTATCACATGACATAGCCCCCAATGGACTTCCTCCAACCTGGCAGAGTGTATCAACTCTAAAACCAATAGTAAGAGCTTCCTTGAAGTGCTTCCAAATGCGTACCTTTCCATCAACGAATGCCACTTTGAATCCTTTGTCTTCCATTGCCGAAATAGACACAAGGTTCTTCTTCAAACCAGGTATGTACAACACATCTTGTAAGCGGAGGACTTGACCTTGAGATAGATGAAGGGTCATAGTCCTTGTCCCTTTCACAGGATATGTGGCATTATCTCCAAGGATAATTTCTAAATTAGTATCCTTCTCAATCAAATCAGAGAGGGCTTCTTTATAACCAGTGAGGTGCCTTGAAGCACCACTATCAATCAACCAGACATCCAGGGTGTCGGGGAGAGATGCAACAGAGAGGGCAGATACAAGAATATATTCATTTTTCTTATTATCAACAACATTAGACTCATCGTACCTGGAATTTCTTGACCTCTTGAAATGTTTCCCATTTCCACTACGATCAGAGGGAGCCTTCCTTTTTCCTTTGAACCTGTTGTTCCTTGGATTTCCATTCCCCTTGATGTTGTTGTTGTCATCATCCCTGGGAGAGTCCCTTCTATTGGGGCACTCTCTTGCATAGTGACCAGATTTGTTACAAGTGTAACATCTTCTCGTCCTTCCTTTGGGCCCCGCTCTACCATGGTTTTGATTTCTCGGGCCACCATGGTTCTTCTTTGCATGAGCAGTGAAGACAGTAGGGTCACCTCTATTTCCATTAGAGGGATGATATCTCTACATCATTCTTGTCTCTTCTTGAGTGCATCTAGTCAGCAATTCATCAAAATCAGGAATCATATTATTATTAAGAGTCGTAGTATGTATTTTAAAATTGAAACATCTTTTATGAAGTATTTTTTCTTCATATGCAAATTTGTCATCAAATATCCATCAAGGAAACTAGATTGCATTCCTTGACCTTAAGTCAGCTAATTTGAAAAGTCACTAGGGTTGGATTGAGATGTTATTCCTCACTCCTTCCCAAGCCATCCAAAATCTTCAGCTATTGACCCACTCCTTGTTTGATTTTGTATCCCCGAAAATTCAATTGCCAAGGCAATGGTCATCCCATTTTCCATCACTTTATACTTTCTGAAAATTATTAAATTCAAAGTGGCATGTGTTGGGAAACTAGTGTGAGCATCTCAAAAGCCTATCTTGACTCTTGAGCCTCGATTTTTTGACCTAGCCACTTCATTTCACCCGGAACCATACTTTATTGAAGAGTATTTCGGGGTGTAAAATTCACAAGCTCCTTAGAGAGCCATTTGGCTAGGATCCTTTTAGTCTTCTATTCTCGTAAGTCTTGTTGGGGAAGCCTCCCATGTGGGGATAACATTTGCCCACAAAATAGCAGGGGATTTCGTTGCAGTGGTGGCAGATCCCATTGTTGTTGGGGATCTAGTGTGGCCTAGCACTAGGGTGCTATATTTTGTGGCAACAATGCCTGCTTATACAGATATACAAGTAGAACAAGAGTTACATGATCTAGTCAAGATTATGGATAGAATAATTAGAAAACTTAGGAACAACGAAGTCTAGGGCCCTATATGATATAATTGTTGTGTAAGTCCTTGGAAAAAGATATTTGGTAGTCTATATTTGCATGTGAAGCTGGTCCCATTGACTGCAATAAGTTTTCATCTAGCCCATGTTACAAAAGAGGAACATTGTGGTCCACAATAGGGGCTCCTATTTCCCCCCTTTTTACTATAGTTCTTTTAGGCCTCCAATAACTAATTTAGGATTGAAGTCAAACATAGTAATTAAGTCTTAGTGTTAGGCTGTTAACTACTTTTACTTGTGATTACTTACTACTTACCCATATGTGACCTACCTCCTCATTTATAGGCAGTTTCTCTGATATAGCCACATCTACATGTTTTGATAAGGTAGTTTCTCAGGGTGTAGCTCAAGGGTGCTTAAACAAGTTTGCTATGTTGAAACCCAATAATCTAAATCACCACAGGTTGCAGTCCTAATCCTGAGGTCGTAGATTGAATCCTAGAGGATTCACAAATGAAGAATGTAAGAGTGTACTTGTAGAATTGCACAATAAGCGTAGGTGACTATTGCTATGGTGAAGCAATAAATTAAGGTCACCATCATGTCAGAGCACTAATTCTTAAATGCTTATAAATATACAATAATTGCAATTCTACATGAAAACAAGGTTGGATACATTACTGCGATCAGAAACCCACCATAAATGTGAAATTATAGCCCAAAATCCAATCATAGATGTAGCACAACAGTATAGGATTCGTTCACCTTGATGATGCCCCAAATATCACACAATTCAAACAAATTTCCTTTGCATGAGTGTGAATGCAGCAGGCGATGAAGTGAGTGACGGGTATGTATAGTATTTTTTTTTTGTTTTCCATTAGACACCTTGACTAATGTTTGGTTATATTGGTATTTGGCACGGGGGCTTGCCAAAGTGGAGTCATAATACCAACGACCTTCAATCACATTCGACTGACTTGGAGGACAATGATCCATGTGTGGGGTGCCTTCTATGACTAATATGGTCTATTTTCGATTATCAAAACTTTCATTAATTATTTTTAACACCATATTAGCTGCTTATGCATCCACATTTAATTTTCTTTTATTTACATTAGCTTGGGTTGTAATATACTGCTACAACATAGCTACTGCTTTAGTGCTTCTATAAAGCATTTTCTTGATTTCAATTTTGGATAAAATTTATGTTAATTTAGTCATAGGATGAATCCCATGATTCAAATTCTGATAAACATACAACACTGGCTACCTTAGAATACATACAAGTTAAACCTTTGTACTAGTCTATAATTAGCTATAAGATAATATAAGATAATAGTTATTGAGAGATTATCCAAAATGTTAATGGAACAAGAACGTTCATACCTCAAGTTAAATACTCCAGAAGACTTGAAATATGAAATATCTATGGAGGATACAAATATTATTATATATAAAGTGTATGAAGAATGACGTTACAATTGAGAGTGAGAGGCCTGCTGATATACCCTAGGCAAGTGACTCTTCATGGAAGGTCATGTCCCATTTAGACATGCCTCTTCATTAATAACTATCAGCTAATTAATCATTATTTGTTGTTTACATTATTTATATTATTTTATTCATAGCGTTGCCTTCCTCCTCAAAAATCTTTGTCCTCAAAGCTTGTTGAAGAAAAGGCTTGATCTCTTTTTCTGTTTCGAAAGTCTTCTCGTCTCGGAAATGCTATCTTTGTTGATACAAGACGATTTGATCCTTGGAGTGATATATAAAATTGTCGCACAGAGGAAGGATCTGACCATCCTAAATTAATCTTTTGTGGAATCTTTTGATCATTGGAAACTTGTGATGAACTGTTATCACTGGATTGAGTTGTGCGCACTTTAGTATTCTTCGGAACATAAGTTTGTTGTTTCGCGATTCAGATGTCGATAAGGAATTCTAGTAATTTGATTTTCCCTTATTTTGTTTGTGTCATTTTCTTGATTTATTTGAAGTACCTAATTTCCTTTAGTTATGCAAGTTAAGTGGTTAATTTCTGGATCTTCACTTGAATCTTTTGTTGCTGGAATTGCAATTTCTGACTACATATTTACTTCAACTAGTCTGTCCTCTTCTTGAATTGTGATATTGACTGGATCGGTATTTGTTGTTTTTTTGTCAACTTGAACTTCTACATTTGATGCTTCCTTCTCGATAAGTTGTTGTACCTTGTTTTCTAATTAATTTTTGTCTATCTTAAGCTTCTTAATTTGTGTCAGTAATTTTTCACTATGGTCTTTAAGCCGAGAAACTTCTTCATTTTGTCAGTGGTAATCTTGTAAATTTCTCTTTGCATATCTTGTAGTACTTTTTTACCTTCTTGAAAAATTGTTTTTGAAATATCTTGTATGTCTTCTGGTGTTACTGAATTTAGCTTTAGTGTAACATCTTGGAGTATTATTTTCTTCTTCTTGTAGGAAAATGTTAAAAACTTTTTCTTCATATTTAAGATGAAGGATCTTAGGGTTTCCATCCAAGGTGATCCCAAAATAATGTCACCTTGATTGCTCCATAGGGTTTGAACTGAGAATTGCGATATAAATGTATAACACTGAATATTTAACTGTAAATTGGTTATGTCATATTTTTTGTTGCCAAAACAGTCTATTTTTTCGATTATATTTGACTCCGGAATCACTAATTGGTTTGCGATTTTATGTGTTATATAGTTTTTATCTTCGACAGAGGAGATAGCAATAGTGACATCTTTTCTCGCAATAAACCCTTTAATTCTAAATAGTACTGAGGGATAATTACATGAAGTTTCAGGGAATATTCTTTCCTTCAATTCTGAATTAGATGTCATTTTGCTTGTAGAGATGAATCTTCTTCAAATTCACTCGTCTTTTCTATAAACCCTTTAAATTTTATTATTACTTTTTTTTTAAATAACTTTTTTTACTTCCTTTAAGATTTTATATATTCTCTTTTAGAATATATATATATATATATATATATATATATATATATATATATATATATATATATACCTTTTTTCCAAAATCTTCTTATATTCCTTTTTTTTTTATAAAAAGAATATTTATTTATTTATATAATCCCTGGCAATTTGTCTCATATATCTATATATATAAATATATATAATACCCTTTGAATAGCTTGACCTTGTAAAATTGGATAAAACCTTCAATATACTTGACTTTTCTTCACTTTTTGCTACCATATAATACTTTTCACTTTGTTACTTTATAATGCTTTTAATCATAATGTGTATTTATTTATTTATCTTTATTTTTATTTTTTTTAACTCCTTCGTTTATGACATAGATCAACAAAAATTAAAAAGTCACTTATGCACTGTCACATCCTTATGAAGTGTCGTATGGATTGCATGAGTAATGTATGAACTATGTGCGCGATTAATGTATGAATTATGGAATTGCAACTTTGATAGCAACAACAAGAATGATTGATAAAGGTGACAATTCAACGTAATGTTTGACAGGTCTGATATCAAGAAAAATGGGAATCGAACAACGATGCAACCTATGGTGATGATGGATAAGATCGTTGTAGCAGCGGAGGAGAAGGAAGCCCGCATAGGTAGACTTAAATGGTCGGCTTAGGCGGAAGTGGCATTGAACGTCAGGTGGTTGTTGCGGCTAGCAGTGGTGGGGGTGACTTGGGTGAAAGAAGACGGAGTAGTCTCGACAGAAGGTTAGTCAGTGGTGGAGGGAAATGATCGGAGGTGATGGCAGAGGTGTGATCTCTGCGGCAAGAATTCGATGTCGGCTATGCAGTGGTGACGACAGCCGACCGTGGGGATTGTTAAAATAGTTAATTAACTCCCGCATGTAGAGTTAGACAATCAGTTAAGTAAGCGTTGAGTTAGTTGAGTTGTGTGATAGATGAATTTGGTAAGTGAGTTAGAGAGTCAGTTAAGTGAGTGATGGTCAAGTCGCGTTATGTAAGTGTGTGCATGTCAAGTTACGTTAAATACCTTTCACCAGGTTCATTGTATTCATTGAGTGAGATTGAAGTTCGTATGATTAAAAGAAGAGCCGCAACTCGTGTGTGAAATATTTGTGTTATTTTGTGCTTAATATCCTCTGCCTTTCCAACAAATGCTTTATAATATATTTTTTAAAGGTTTTAAAAATATTTTTTAATATTGAGAGGGTTATTATAAAAGCTTTTTAAATATATAAATTTCTTTTATAAAAGTATTTATTATATAAAAATAAAAATATAAGGGTTTTTTAAAGGAGCTTTGCAAAGTTTCTAAAAGGCAAAAGAGAAATTTAGGGTTTTTATCAGAGAAGATTTTTTGAAGCAAGATAGCCACATCAAGTTTCCAGCCACAACTTCCTTTTTTCACTAGGAAATATTATGATGTGTGGGATATTAAAATGGAGACCATGTTAAAAGTGCATGATGCTTGGGATCATGTCAAGTTTGGGTTTACAGAACCTCAGGATGACGCAGAAGAACGAGCCCTCAATAATGCAGAGAGGGAACAATGGAAGAAAGACGAGGAAGAATGCACAAGCGTTGTTTCTTATCCAACAGTGAATGGACTTAGCAGTGTTCCAGAAAATAATGATCACGTCTTCAGAAAAGGAATCATGGGAAACTTTGGCGACAAGCTATCAAGGTATGGCCAAATTCAATATTGTTAAATTGCAAAATACTAAGAGAGATTTTGAAAGTCTACTGATGAAGGAGACAGAGGACATCGATTCTTTCATGAATTGGGTTATGTTTGTAGTAAATCAGTTAAAAATTTATGCTGAAGACATTAAAAATCAAACAGTGATTGAGAAGGTCCTTAGATCTTTGTCTACCAAGTTTGATGTTGTGGTAGCAGCCATAGAAGAAGCCAAGGATTTGGAAAAATTGACAGTTGATGAGTTGATGGGATCACTTCTATCGCATGAGGCAAGGATAGATATAAATAAGGATTCCACTTTAGAAACTGCTTTCAAAAGTCAAGTTTCTATTTCAAGAGGTCGAGGCTGAGGTCAATCGAGAGGCAGAAGACGAGGCAGAAGCTATGGTGGTCAGAGAGATGGGCGAGAAGAGCATGGACATCAAAGTGGAAGCAACAACAATAGAAGCTTTCACAATAATCAAAGGTTTGACAAATCAAAGGTGAAATGTTATTATTGCAATAAATTTGGTCATTATGCTCGTGATTGCAGGAAGAAGATAGCTGATCAAGGAAATCAAAGAGCTAATGTTAGTATAGAGAATACTAGCTCCATGTTCTTAGCATGCAACACCATGCATGAACCGTTTGATAAGGTGTGGCTATTAGATAGTGGTTGCAGTACCCACATGATAGGCAATGAGAATTTGGTTGCAAATTTGGATCAATCGGTGAAGACAGAGGTAAAGTGGGGGACTGGCAAGACTGTGGATGTAGATGGCAAAGGAGTGGTCAACATTATGACCAAATAGGGGGAGCCAAAGACAATCTCAGAGGTATATTATGTTCCTGGTCTTAAACAAAATTTGATAAGTGTTGGTCAATTGACACTGAAAGGATACAAAGTTATCTTTCACAGGCAAGAGTGTGTCATTTATGACAAACCCCCAAGCAAGTAGCTGATAGCAAAGGTGCAGATGATGAGGAACATACTATTTCCTCTAATTATGAACTACAACGATTAGGTTAGTTCTTTTAAAGTTGCATGTTCTAATGATTACTAGTTATGGCACTTTCGGTTTGGACACTTGCATTTTTCCGGTTTAAGATTGTTGCAGCAGAAACAGATGGTCAGAGGATTACCTCCCATCAAAGAACCTACTAGCACTTGTGAGTGTTGCATCTTGGAAAAGCAACACTATGAAAGTTTTTCGAAGGGAGTTTCATACAGAGCAAAGAAACCACTTGAGTTAGTGCATACAGACTTGTGTGGACCTATGAGGACACAGTCGATTGGTGGAAGTTGTTACCTCCTCACTTTTATTGATGACTATAGCAGAAAGACCTGGGTTTACTTCTTGAAGCAGAAGTCTGAAACCTTTGCAAAGTTCAAAGAGTTCAAAGCCCTAACAGAGAACCAAAGTGATCGGCAGATCAAGGTTTTGAGATCAAATAGTGGTGGAGAATATGATTCGGAAGCATTCCATGAGTACTGCAAACAACATGGAATCAGAAGACAATTTACAACCATATACACACCGCAGCAGAATGGTGTAGCAGAGAGAAAAAACAAAACAATCATGAACCTGACAAGGAGCGTGTTGAAAGTAAGAAACTTGTCTAATGAGTATTGGGCAGAAGCAGTTGCATGTGTTGTTCATGTGATAAACAGATCTCCTACAAAGAGTGTGATGAAAAGAGTACCAGAAGATGCATGGTCAAGTATGTCATGGAGTGTATCTCATTTCAGAGTTTTTGGATGTGTAGCCTATGCACATGTGCCTAAGCAGATAAGAGGAAAATTAGATGATCAAAGTGAAAAATGCATATTTACTGGTTATAGTGAGCTGTCAAAAGCTTACAAATTATATAACCCTGTCACCAAGAAGACAATAATTAGCAAAGATGTTGTGTTCAAAGAACAAGATTCATGGAATGGAACTATAGACAAACCGATCAATTCAAAAGCACCATTGATGGAAGAGAATGATGTAGTAGAAAAGGAGTAGCAAGATTCAATAGAGAAGACACCAAACAGAGTCACACCAGCAAGGACTCCAAGATTTTTAGAGCAGCATGGATCTTCAAGCAGATCAACAGACCAAAATTCTCCAATCAGCCAATCAGGTAATGAATCAAGCAATGGTAAGAAAAATATGAGAATTTTAAAAGATATTTATGATGATTTGGATGTTAGTTTAAATTTTGCATTGTTGGCATTCCAACCTTCTTCGTTTGAAGAAGCAATCAGAGATGAAAATTGGGTGCAAGCCATGGATGAAGAGATAGATTCTATTGAAAAGAATGATACATGGAATTTGGTTAATTTACCAAACGATAAAAACCTCATTTGTGTGAAGTGGGTGTACAAGACAAAGTTGAATGAGAAAGGTGAAATTGACTGATTTAAAGCAAGACTTGTAGCAAAAGGATTCTCGCAGCAATCGGGAATAAACTTTGGAGAAATGTTTTCTCTGGTAGCCAGATTGGATACTGTAAGTGCAGTTCTAGCGACAGCAGCTCAGAACAAGTGGAAAGTATATTAGATGGATGTCAAATCAGCCTTCTTGAATGGAATTCTAGAAGAAGAAATTTATGTGCAGCAGCCTCCAGGTTATGAAGTTGAAGGTAAAGAAGATAAAGTTTTCAAGTTGAAGAAAGCGCTCTATGGACTGAAGCAAGCACCTAGAGCATGGTATAGCAGAATCGATAGTTACATGATTAAGAATGGATTTTGCAGAAGCAACATTGAGCCTATCTTATACACAAAGGTAAATGATCATGGACAGATTTGGATTGTTTGCTTATATGTTGATGATATGATTTTTACAGGTGATCTTGAGTTAGATGAATTTAAAGCAGCCATGATGAAAGAATTTGAGATGACAGATCTTGGTCTCATGAAATATTTTCTTGGCATAGAAGTTGAGCAATCTGAAAAAGGAATTTTTATTTGCCAAAATAAGTATGCTAGAGATTTGCTGAAAAGATTCAGGATGGATAATTGCAAACCTGTACCTACACCAGTTGCAACAGGTACAAAGTAAAGTAAGGATGATGAAGGATCAGATGTCAATCCAAATCTATTCAAAAGATTGGTTCGCAACGTCATGTATCTCATAGCTACAAGACCATATATTATGCAAGGAGTGAGTTTGATTTCCATATTTATGGAGACTCCAAAAGACACACATTGGAGTGTTGGAAAAAAAATTCTAAGATACATAGCAGGAACTAGAGATGATGGCATAATGTATGCAAGAACAAAAAAGAAAGATTTGATTGGATACACAGATAGTGATTTTGCAAGTAGTTTGGATGATCAAAAGAGCACATCCGGTTATGTGTTTCATCTTCGTTCAGGTGTGATAGCATGGGAATCTAAGAAGCCGCCCATTGTGACACTATCATCAGCCAGAAGCAGAATATGTAGCAGGAACTTCAGCGGCATGTCAAGTAGTATGGTTAAGAAGAGAATTGGATGGAATCAAACAGAAACAACAAGGATCAACAGCCATATACTGTGATAACACTTCAACAATTGCACTATCCAAGAATAGCGTGTTTCATCAAAAGAGAAAGCATATTGATACTAGATATCACTTTATTAGAGAACTTATGAGCAATGGAGAAGTTCACTTGAAACCTTGTAAATCTAGTTATCCATTGGCTGATATATTTACAAAGCCATTAGCAATAGATGTGTTTGAGTTTCACAAAAGAAACTTATAAATTTTCGTAGATGTTCTATGCTTGATGCAACTTTACTTTAGACACGATATCAAATAGAAATCACATAAACATGAAAGCAAAATGCTGATAGAACATACCAATAGATCGACGGAAGACAAGCCAAAAATACACTTAACTTGACTAGCAAAATATATGTGTTGTGGTGCATTACGGCAGTCAACGGGATGCTTCAACTAGCAAAGTCTCCTCATGGACAGCCAACCAGAATGTGTCACACAACCCTCAAGACAGCTCTACAACAGTCAACCCGAAGGCAACAAACGTCAACGTTGTCCAGTCAACGGTCAACGCAGAACAATAGCAACAGAATGTCAACGCAACAAGGTCAAAGGTCAACGTCTAGCCTTGATTTTTGTGCCAAAAAATGTGGATCGCAGAAATCAGATTTCTGGGAAAGTTTGAGGTTAAATGGAACAAGCATTGACCAAAGTCAACGTTAGTCAAAGCTGCGCTGGAAACCCTAGATTAGGTCTGAAATAGAAAAACCCTAGCTGTTGTTTTCCCACGTGTGAGAGAAGAGAAGCCTTCAAATGATGTTCGAACCAATTAGACACAAGAGAGAAGTGTGTGATGAGTGATGGTGAAAATGACCTCCAACGTTGACCAATATATATCCATCTGTGAGGGTGTGTGACACATCTGTTGGGGCTCCAAGCCTACATTACAATTCTGGCCGACCTTGCACATAAGTGGAATTAATTCAAAATAAATGTTCCACTCATCCGATCAAGATGATTTTTAGATCGATCTTGCACCTCTCCGAAAGAGGAATCGAATAAAAATATTGGCATCATCATCTGAGCATCACAACATGGAGTTTGGACCTAGTTTCCCAAAATTAACACTCCCTTTCAACTAGGGAGAACTCCATCCACCTGTGCCATCCAAACATCGTGCGTCATCCCGCCGTAACTTGCTTTGCTGGCTTCTTTATTTCAGAACAAAAGGTGAGTCACAAAGACATCACTCTTGGCTGAGAAAATTAGCTTAGAGGTCCGAAACCTCTAAAGGACTCAAAGGAGTCTCATACTAACCCGGAGTCAGTTGGAGGTCCGAAACCTCGCTTGGACTCAAGAGAGTCATACACTAACCCGAAGTGAGTTTAACTGACCCGAAGTCAGTTGGAGGTCCGAAACCTCACTAGACTTGATCCTAGATCAAGTGGTTGGACACGTGCCATCCTAGACATAGAGAGTACGGCACTCTCCGACGCATCCATCGGTTTTGCTACTGGTCTCTATCTTTTCCCACCTCATTGGCCAAGATGAGAGTTACTTCCCATGAGTCCGGGACTCCATGGGTAGGATGCATACGAGGCACAGATCAAAGAGAGGTGAACCAACTCAATATCATAACGGTGGGGTAGAAGCACAGCAACAAGGTTCAGCAAGCCTAGCCCTGTGGTTGCTTATAGCTCCAAGAAGCTATCCCCAAAGCCCCCTGGAGCTCCCAGAGCTCATCGTCCAATAGGACCCTCAATATAGGGTCGTTCCACGATCCAAGATTCTCATGGAAGGTTAGGAACATGACCTTACCCAAAGGCTTTGTGAGAATATCCGCGACATGCTCATCAATTCCTATATGATCAAGATTTACGGCACCACGCTGTACCATATCCCGGATAAAATGGTACCAGATATCAATATGCTTAGATTGATCATGGAACACGGGATTCTCTGACAAACAAATCCCCCTCTGGTTATCACAAAGGATAATAGCGGTATCTAGCACATGCCCGAACAACTCACTGAAGAGCTTTCGCAACCAAGTAGCTTCACAATAGGCCATACATTCTGCAATGTATTCGGCCTCAGCGGTGCTCAAAGCCACCAACTTCTGCTTCCTGCTCGAAGCAGACCCAAGTGTGAAGCATCATCTAGATGTGCTGTTGCAATCCACCACACTGCTAGCCCAATCGGCATCAGAATATCCACGGAGTCTCAAACTCCCAGCAGTGTGTCTCAGCCCATGGTCTATCGTGCCCCAGAGATATCTCAAGAGTTTCTTGGCACCAACCCAGTGAATGTTATGAGGATCAACATGTGTTGACTCAAAGTGTTCGCTGCACAACATATGTCTGAACAGATGTTCCCTAGGAACATCAAGGCCCCTACGAGTTGTCGATACTTGGTAGGATTTGCTAGCACGGGCCCAAAAACATTTGCATTCAACTTCTTAAAGTTGAGCTCCATCGGTGTCGACACGGACTTGCAGTCCACCATTCCAAATCTTTCCAGCAACTTCACAATGTATTTTCCTTGAGAGAGGAAAATCTCGCCAGGTCTCTGCCAGACCTCCAGGCCTAGGAAGTAATGCATCAGTCCTAGGTCCTTCATCTCGAACTCAAAAGTGAGCTCCCTCTTGCACTGATGAATGAGAGGGTCAACACCTGTCAGGAAGAGATTGTCCACATAGAGAACCAAAATGAGAGGCTTTTCTCTATCAACCTTGAAGTAAAGGTTTGGATCAACATTACTAAGAGTGAAGACCAGCTTCATCAAGTAGCTATCTATCCTCTCGTACCAAGCCCTGGGGGCTTGCTTCAACCCATAGAGTGATTTCTTCAACTTGAATATATGAGGGTCTCTATCCTGGACTTCAAACCCCAGAGGTTGTTCCACATACACCTCTTCCTTTATCAAACCATGTAGAAAAACGGTCTTCACATCCATTTGATGAAGATTCCATCCTTGCGTAGCAACAAGGGCAATAATAGTTCAGATGCTGGTATATCGGGCCACATGTGTAAATATATCATCATAGTCTACGCCTTCCTTTTTAGAGAAGCCTCAGGCAATGAATCTTGCCTTGAAATTTTCAGCACTACCATCAGATCCATGCTTGATCTTATAGAGCCATTTTGAGGTGACAACAACTTTGTTCTCCGGTCTTGGAATCGCATCCCAGACATCATTCTTCATAATGGACTCATATTCTTCGTGCATAGCGTCTTCCCAGACTTGATGCTTTACGACTTCTTCAAAAGATCCAGGCTCAGATTGTACGAATGTACTCATGGCTGCTAGATACCCTTGGTATCTATGCGGTTCTTGTTTTCACGAAATGTCCCCCTTGGGGCCATATGTCTCTCGACATCTTCGAGAGTATCCTGGAGCCATGCGGGTCTTCTCTTCATTGAAGGAGATGGATCAATGGGGTCCATTGGTCCTTCAACATCGGGCATCATCTCATCCTTTGGTTCTTCTTGATTCCCAAACCTTGCATCATGATCTTCCTCAGAGCTCGGAAGATTTATCACTTTCCTGAGGGAAGTATCTACATCAAAGGTAACATTGTTGCATATCTCCACTTCTCTTTTGGCACAACCTTGACATACACCTTCATGATCAATTTTGAATTCGGGCATCCCTGTCACCACCTTCCTTGCTTCGGGAAGGGCTGTGTAATGAAGGTGTCCATACCTCTGGTGTCATAGTTTGGTTTGAAAAATAGTATCACATGTCATAGCCCCCAGTGGACTTCCTCCAACCTGGTAGAGTGTATCAACTCTAAACCCAATCGTGAGATGTTCCTTGAAAATCTTCTTCCAGCTGCGTACCTTTCCATTGATGAATGCCACCTTGAAACCTTTGTCTTCCATGGCCGAAATAGACACAAGGTTCTTCTTCAAATAAGTTACATACAATACATCTTGCAAGCAGAGATCTTGACCTTGAGATAAGTAGAGGGTCACAGTCCTTGTCCCTTTCACGGGATAGGTGGCATTATCTCCAAGGATAATCTTAAGATTAGTATCCTTCTCAATCAAATCAGAGAGGGCTTCTTTAAACCCAGTGAGGTGCCTTGAAGCACCACTATCAATCAACCAGACATCCAAGGTGTCGGGTGGAGATGTAGCAGAGAGGGAAAATACAAGAATGAATTCATTTCTTTTATTATAAACAACATTAGATTCTTCATACCTGGAATTTCTTGACCTTTTGAAAGGTTGCCCATTTCCATTTCAACCAGAGGGAGCCTTCCTCTTTCCTTTGAACTTGTTGTTCCTTTGATTATCATTCCCCCTGTTGTTGTTGTCATCATCCTCGGGAGAATCTCTTCTATTAGGGCATTCTCTAGAATAGTGGCCAAGCTTGTTACATGTGTAACATCTTCCTTTCTTTTCTCGGGCCCCTGCTCTTCCATGGTTCCTCGGACCACCATTGTTCTTCTTCTTAGCACGAGCGGTGAAGGCAACATTACCTTCATTTTCATATTCCATCATTCTTGTTTCCTCTTGAGTGCATCTCGACAATTCTTCGTCAAAATCAAGAATCACATTATTATTGAGAATGGTAGTAATGAATACATGCCATTCAGAGGGGAGACCTCCAAGTGCGGTGAAAACCATTTCTTGATCAGCTATTGTTTCCCCAATGGCAAAAAGGTTATTCCTGATTTTAGTCAACTTCAGAAAATAGGATTGAATGGATTCATCCCTGCCTTTCTTGAGATTCTTCAATTGGTTCTTAAAGAAAAGAACTTGATTTGCATTGTTTTCCCTGAACATATTGACCAACTTATCATACATCTCCTTAGATGTGCCCAGCTTAGAGATGTAGGCAACCAGAATTTTATGGATGGAATCCCGGATGATCAGCGTAGCTTTGATTTCTCCTTTTCTATACTTCGACTTGGTGGCATCAGGTGCAGATGATGGAGGCTCTTGGATTTTACCCTGCACATAGTCCATGACATCTTGATCTTCCAAGATCAAATCCAAAGACATCTTCCAAGCATGAAAGTCAGACTTGCCAGTTAACTTGTCATCAACTTTGAAGCCATTACAATTTGAGTTACCCATGAGTCCTTGACATGTACTACTTCTTCGGTGATTGCTGTCAATACATACTTGGGCTTTGTCTTCACCTTAGCTTTGATTCCATGTAAATTTTCGTAGATGTTCTATGCTTGATGCAACTTTACTTTAAACTCGATATCAAATAGCAATCACATAAACATGAAAGTAAAATGCTGATAGAAAATACCAATAGATTGATGAAAGACAAGCCAAAAATACACTTAACTTGATCAACAAAATATATGTGTTGTGGTGCATTACGATGGTCAATAGGATGCTTCAACCAGCAAAGTCTCCTCACGGTCAGCCAACCAGAATGTGTCACACAACCCTCAAGACAGCTCTACAATAGTAAACCCAAAGTCAACAAAAGTCAACATTGTCCAGTCAACAGTCAACGCAGAAAAACAACAACAACATAAAGTCAACGCAGCAAGGTCAAGGGTCAATGTCCAACCTCGATTTTTGTGCCAAAAAATGCGGATTGCAGAAATCAAAATTCTGGTAAAGTTTGAGGTCAAATGGACCAAGCGTTGACCAAAGTGAACGCTGGTCAAAGCTGTATTGGAAACCCTAGATCAGATCCGAAATAGAAAAACCCTAGCTGTTGTTTTCCCATGTGTGAGGGAAGAGAAGCCTTCAAATGATGACCGAACCAATCAAACACAAGAGAGAAGTGTGTGATGAGTGATGGTGAAAATGACCTCCAACGTTGACCAATATATATCCATCTGTGAGGGTGTGTGACACATCTGTTGGGGCTTCAAGCCTATATTACAATTCTGACAGACCTTGCACAAAAGTGGAATTAATTCAAAATAAATGTTCTGCTCATCCGATCAAGATGATCTTTAGATCGATATTGCACCTCTCTGACAAAGGAATCCAATAAAAATATTGGCATCGTCATTTGAGCATCACAACATGGATTTTGGAGCTAGTTGCCCAAAATTAACAAAACTTAGGTGTTGTAAGCCTAGCTGAGACATAGTCCAACAAAAATGTTTGAGTTGTCATGAGTTATGTTTTATTTTAGCGGTGGTAATTAAGGGGGAGTGTTAAAATAGTTAATCACCTCCTGCATGCAGAGTTAGACAATCAGTTAAGTAAGCGTTGAGTTAGATGAGTTGTGTGATAGATGAATTTGGTAAGTGAGTTAGAGAGTCAGTTAAGTGAGTGATGGTCAAGTCAAGTTATGTAAGTGTGTGCATGTCAAGTTAGGTTAAATACCCTTCATCGGGTTCATTGTATTCATTGAGTGAGATTGAAGTTCATATGATTAATAGAAGAGTCGTAGCTCGTGCATTTCGTGTGTGAAATACTTGTGTTATTTTGTGCTTAATTTCCTCTGCTTTTCCAACAGGGATCGAATACGGACACGGTCGCAGTGGCTCGTTGGGAGCAGGGAGAACACCGACGAATGCTGGCTGGAGCGATCGCATTGAGCTAACGGATGAGGGCGTAGGTAGAAGGTATATATATATATATGTATTCTGACTTTTTTTATTTTTATTTTTTTCCTTCCCACTTTTATATATATATATATATATATATATATATATATATATATATATATATATATATATATATATATATATATAGATATATATATATATATATATATATATTATTTTTATTTTTTATCAATGATTTTTTTTTAATGGCCAATGGCCTGATGTTAACCTGGAGAATTTCCAAAAGCTTGTAGTGAAACGCTTCAACGACAACAAAGTTGACGAATTTCGATGGCCAAGGACCTGGGTCAGACTGGTTCTGTGTAGCGGTTGAGCGGCCAGAGAATCGAAAAACCCTGATACCAAATGGAACGAACAAAGTTCGCACCTCAAGTTAATACTCCAGAAGACTTGGAATATGAAAATATCCATTGAGGATACAAATATTATTATATATAAAATGTATGAAGAGTGATGTTACAACTGAGAGTGAGAGGGCTGCTTATATACCCTAGGCAGGTGACTCTTCGTGGAAGGTCATGTCTCATTTAAACATGCCTCTTCATTAATAACTATTAGCTAATTAATCATTATTTATTGTTTACATTATTTATATTATTTTATTCATAACAGAATGCAGTAGAAGGTGAAGTGAGTGATCGGTATGTATAGTATTTTTTCATTTTTGCCATTAGACACCTTGAGTAATGTTTGGTTATATTGGTGTTTGGCACAGGGGCTTGCCAAAGCGGAGTCATAATACCAACGACCTTCAATCACATTGGACTGACTTGGAGGTCAATGATCCATGTGTGGGGTGCCTTCTGAGACTAATATGGTCTCTTTTCCATTATCAAAACTTTCAGTAATTATTTTTAACACCATATTAGCTACTTACGCATCCACAATTAATTTTCTTTTATTTACATTAGCTTGGGTTGTAATATACAGCTACAATATAGCTACTGCTTCAGTGCTTCTATAAATCATTTTCTTGATTTCGATTTTGGATAAAATTTATGTTATTTTAGTCGTAGGATGAATCCCATGATTCAAATTCTGATAAACATATAACTAGAATACATACAAGTTAAACCTTCGTACTAGTCTATAATTAGCTATAAGATAATAGAAGATAATAGTCATTGAGAGATTATCCAGAATGTGGAACATGCCTATTGTAGATAATTCTATAAGAAGGTTTGTTTACTAGCTTCATTAAGATCTTTTTTCTTCCTACATCTTGTATTGGCGCAGAGAATATTGATTTCATTTTCCATCTAAAAAGGCTACAAGGTATAATGCAATTCTGGAGGTCAAGCACATGTCTTCATATCTGTTTCATGATAGCACAAAGTATTCCATGCACATGGATGTACGTGCAACATTGATCCATAACTTAGTTTTGATAAAGACAAAGATGTCGGCAACCAAATTTTAGACAGTTCTACTACAAGGATTTTTCAGATTTGATAGCTGTCACATGTTTGAACCAATAGACAGAATATGATACAGAAGTTGAAATGATCAAATAAATTCTCTGATAAGCTATATGCTTGATGACAAATTTCATGTAGTAAAGGTTATTCAGAATTCTGCAATAGCAAATTCAATTACAGTAGCTTCTTAAAAGTACTTGAAAGTACCTCTTGGGTAGCCTATGATCGTCAAACAAGGTAAGAGCCTAATATAACTTGCCCTTAAAGTGCAAAATCATAATGGGAACTAGTCTCGTGCAGATCAGCTAAGTAAAATGTGTACACTGAATCTCACTTATATTCTGGTAGGATGATGCTAAGAGTGACTTTCATAGTCACAATGTGGACTTAAAACATATGTATGTGGACTTCAAAGTACACCAAGAAAGATGGTGTCTAAAGATGCACAGAAAGTGTGAAATGCAGCTTAAGATATGTACTTGATTAGTAATTTTAGTCCATTGCAAGAAACCAAAATTTGAATAAGACAGTGCCGATGAATTGTGTCTTCCGGTGATTCTTCATTCTTCTTGGACTTCACTGATATTAGATAGATGCAGAAATGGCCTAAAATGAAAGTGTGGATCATTGTTGTAACATAAGATTCACTGTGGATCATTTGCTGGTGGCATTAGCTGCATTTAATTCCGTAAAAATTCCCTGCAAACATGATTAATGCTAATTATTTTAGAACAAAACAAATATGTTTTCCACATACATGCCCTATATATTGACTTGTTTTCCTCATGAATGTTGATCTAGAGTTTTATTTCATCTCGTCTCTACCTCTGTTTTTCACAAATACACACACTCATACATGGGAATAAAGAGAAGAGCATCCATAGGTATGACATGAAAGATACAAGAAAATACAAAAATTGAAGTCACTTTTTTGAATGGGTCATTCAACACTTTTGAAGAGCACATCAGGAATATATAAGTATACTGTTAAGTATGAGGTCATAAATTCATTGCTAGATAGCCCGATAGACTTGCTTGAGTGCTTCGAGCTTTATGTAGCAGGTCTCCAGGTTGATTTCTTGGGCTGGCTGTCTCTATTGCATGCCTTACTCGATTGGATTTGTATAGATAGTTAAATATGGATAGCAGCAAAAGGAAAATTTACCATTTATTCAATAAATGTGAAAGTAAGTATTTCCACATTATAAATAGTAAAATAATGTGCCAATGGTAGCAGAGAAACAAATGCATGCTATCCGGAAATGATAAGAAATGGTGATTATTTCTAAGATTACTACTTAAAAATGTTTTAGAATTAGGAGAAATGGTTCTAGAAAAATAAAAGTTCTAGAAAAACGTGTAGAAGATAAGAAGCATGTGGAAGTTTGAAAATAGTTGTAAAGTAGTTTTGAAGTGTTAACCTTATAGTGATTTTATTAGCCTATAAAAAGGCAGGTTGTATTTGATTTTGGTCATGGACTTAAATACATTTTGAGCAATTCTCTTGTTATCTCTTCTTATTTCCTTTTCGTTTCATCCCTTACCAGATGTTACCAGAGAAGGTTAGATTGATGGTACTAGAGGTTTATATTGCTCGGCATGAGAGAGCTTTGTTCCTGTGCCAAACCATGGAGTTTCATTTTCCTACAAATTTCTCTGTTGTTGTGTTTTTGTTTGAGTTTTCATTAGTATTTGTCCTGCTATTTTATGGTATTGTTCTGGATATGGTTTATGGTATTTTCCTAGATATGGTTTACGAAACTGAGCGTAGTATTTATCCTTATCATTGTTGACCATCCATTCGCAGATCTACACTACAGTTAGAACATGTTTGGAAATTTTTCCTGCTCTGTTGATTCTGATTTTATTGCAAATTTGCTGATGTCATATAGATCTACTGAGAAATTGTCATTAAATCAAGCGTTGACCACAAGAAGAGACAATAGAGCACTGTCATAGTTCTTCTTTGTGTTAAAATTCTTGTTATTTGTTCTAATTGGTCACGTTTCGTCTTTTGGTTTACGTAATTGTCTTGTGAACCTCATCGTATTTGGTGGTTCTAGGCTGATATTTGCTTAGATTTCTGCACCCACTTCATCCAAATTTTATATGGTTATGGTAATTGCTTCTATATGCTAACCATCTTAACCCAAATTTAATTTGGATTGGGTAATTGCCCAGATTTGTGCAATCTGGTCAGTCTATTGATTTGGCTATTTGGTTGTTTGAAAACTTGCATTTGCAAAGGAATGCCACTCAAGTTTGTTGAGAAATCCAAGAAGGTGGAATTTAATCGATTTCTCTTATTATGGCATTATCTTGTGGTGTTTTCGTTATTATTATTAGATCTTTCGATTTGTCTTTTCTTATTATCAAGGCTAATGCCAAGCAACAAATAGAAGAGGACACAAGATGTAGGCATGCAGCCAGGGCAAAACCACACTCTTTGGGGAAAATCCGGTCAAAATTCTTCCTTCAATACATTCAAGATGAGACGACCAAGACCCTAGACTAGAGACTGCCTCCATGAAGTCATCCTTGTTTGTTCTTCCTTTCACTGTGTTTGTATACCAAGATGTGTGTCATTGTATGAGCATCGAATTCTTGTCACTGTGTTTGCATCGAATACTTATCACTGTGTTTGCACCGAGCCATCATCCTTTTCACTTTCATGGCACCAAGGTCTCCTCATTGTGATTCCACCGAAGCCTCAACACTGTCATGACACAGAGACCTCATCTCTGTGGTGACATTGAAACCTTCACTATGATATACCTTAACTGTGGTAGCACCAAGTTCATTGCACTGTGGTAGCACCGAGACTGTGTTGACATCGTGATAGTGATAGCATGACTCTTTGGTACCACCACGGCCTTTCACTGTAGCACTGAGACTGTGTTGACATCATGACTGAGATAGCACCGAGACTGTGTTGACATCATGACTGAGATAACACCGAGACTGTGTTGACATAGCACTGAGACTGTGGTACGTTGGCACCGAAATATGTGGTAGCATGTTAGCACTGAACCTGTGGTAGCACTGAATCTCAATTTGCATTAATGATCCGGATTTTATGCAGGAATGCAACAAAATACACATATAGCCATAGATACAGAGATGCAGCAGAAATAATGCTTCATTTTATTAATAAAACAAATGACTGAAATGAACAACTAGGGTGTTGGTAGGCGTATCTCTGAGAAGAGACGTGGCAGCTACAGGCCTCTGAATTGTGTTACAATGAGACATAATGGAAATGAACAGCTAGGGTACTGGAAACGCTTATCTTTGAGAAGAGATGTGTCGACTACCAGCCCCTGAACCGTGTTACAATACATACATGATTATTACAAGCGAGCTAGGGCACTGGTAGCGCTTATCCCTGAGAGGAGATGTGTCGGCTACCAACCCCCTGAACTGTGTTACAGAACTGAAATGATGGGAACAAGCAAGCTAGGGCACTGGTAGCGCTTATCTCTGAGAAGAGATGTGTTGGCTCCCAGCGCCCTGAACTGTGTTACAATGAGGCTCGAAGGCCTATTTATTGTTGAGAAACAATGTAAAATCCGAATTGTCAAAAAACCTAACCCTAGGAGATGAAGCGCCAAAAATGTGGGTCTCGTTGGGTAAATTGGTGTTTCAACTTCCCAGGGATGTAACTTTGGCATTCGATCTCCATTTGATGCGCTCAATAGCTCGTTAGAAAGATATCTCCGAGGATTACAACTTTGTAGACCCATGTTGCTCCCCGTTTTCCCAAAAAGCATCGTTTAGGGCCTCAAAACGGCTCCGGAAGTTCAGGACCCGAAAAAATGCTATAAATAGTAAGTTGTGTTGAAACTTAAAAACTGAAAGAACTGATGGTGGGGGTTCAAATGGACTTTGTGGGTGGCCACCAATATCCACCTGGATCATTAAGTCCCCAAAACGGCTCCGGGTGTGCAGGACTCGAAAACCTGCTAAAAATAGTAAGCTGTGCTGAAGCTGAAAAACTGAGAGAATTGATGCTGTGGGTCCAAATGGAATAGGTGGGTGGCCACCGATATCCACGTGGATCATTCCTCCCTCCTTAGGAAGCAATGGTTTCCATTGCATTAAGTTCCTCCATTTGGGGGGGGGGGCGGGGGCGAGCAAATTCTGTTGAACTTGGTGTTGGATTTGTCCAAGATGTCGCGGACCTATTGGCGGACGTGCTGGGAGTAGATGTGCCACTGGTGGGCAGTCGTTGAAGGATCTGGGAAAATTTATCCATCATCGCGTTCCTCTGTTTCTCGAGGGCCTCCTCGAGCAAGATTTTGATAGGATCTCCTGCTCCCTCGTCTTTCTTTCCTTTCGCCATGGGGGGTCGTCGGGGTTGCGAGGTTGAACTCCTTATACCCTGGCCGCGTTGGGGACACGAAAAGAAAAACAGAGAAAGAGAAGACCGCTCTGATACCACTGATCTGGATTTTATGCAGGAATGCAACAAAATACACATATAGCCATAGATATAGAGATGCAGTGGAAATAATGCTTCATTTTATTAATAAAACAAATGATTGAAATAAAATAGCTAGGGTGCTGGTAGGCGTATCTCTGAGAAGAGATGTGGCGGCTACAGGCCTATGAATTGTGTTACAATGAGACATAATGGAAATGAACAGCTAGGGTACTGGCAACGCTTATCTCTGAGAAGAGATGTGTCGGCTACCAGCTCCTGAACTGTGTTACAATACATACATGATCAGTGCAAGCGAGCTAGGGCACTGGTAGCACTTATCCCTAAGAAGAGATGTGTCGGCTACCAACCCCCTGAACTGTGTTACAGAACTGAAATGATGGGAACAAGCGAGCTAGGGCACTGGTAGCGCTTATCTCTAAGAAGAGATGTGTCGGCTCCCAACCCCCTAAACTGTGTTACAATGAGGCTCGAAGGCCTATTTATTGTTGAGAAACAATCTAAAATCTGAATCGTCCAAAAAAATAACCCTAGGAGATGAAGAGCCAAAACTGTGGGTCTCGTTTGGGTAAATTGGTGTTTCAAGTTCCCAGGGACGTAACTTTGGCATCCGATCTCCGTTTGATGCACTCAATAGCTCGTTAGAAAGATATATTCGAGGACTACAACTTCTAAGTGATCTCCGTTTTCCCAAAAAGCATCGTTTAGGGCCTTAAAACGGCTCCGGAAGTTCAAGACCCAAAAAACTGCTATAAATAGTAAGTTGTTGTTGAAACTTACAAACTGAAAGAACTGACGATGGGGGTTCAAATGTACTTGGTGGGTGGCCACCAATATCCACCTCTATCATTAAGTCCCCAAAACGGTTCCGGGTGTGCAGGACCCGAAAACCTGTTAAAAATAGTAAGTCGTGCTGAAGCTGGAAAATTGAGAGAATTGATGCTGCGGGTCCAAATGGAATAGATGGGTGGCCACCGATATCCACCTGGATCAATTAAACTGATCTGAAGTCATCTTCCTGCGATTTCATCGAGAGCACATTTGTAATATCCGAATTTTAGGGATGATCCTAACTCCTTGACTATGATTTATGCGAAGTCCTCACACTTGTATTTATAGTTGTTCGTCCATCATTAATGAGCCGATATGACCATATGAAGAGATGTGTCCTTATGTATTCTTTGAGGGAAGCCGACTTGAAGGATTTGATGAAGAGGGCGAGTTGATGACTTTGCTGAAGATGATGACTTGATGGAGAAGTCTTTGACCAAATAATATATGAATTTGAAAACAACCTAAAGCCTACAATGGAGGCTTGACGTATAATTGACCCAAGCATGAAACCCATGCTTTAACAAGTCAATTTAATAATAATAAAATCTCCTTTTGCTTTTCTTTTGATAAATATATTTCATTTGACTCAAGTACAATAATGAAGACCGAACCTAGTTACATTCTTCAACACTCCCTCTTAACCAGGGATTTATTCATATTTACATATAATCAAAGAGGTACATGGAAGATCTCACTTTTTTAGGCACTGCAATGCCATGGACTAGATTCTTGACTAGGGTAATCTATCCATTGGTCTCTCAACAGTTTAGGCACCACAATGCCATGGACTAGATTCCTGACCAGGGAAATCTATTCGAGTGGGACTAAGATAGAATAAAGCTTTCAGCCTCTCTAGGTACCCATCAGACTTACTTACTAACCATCAACCCAGGGATCCAAGTGCACATCCACCCGATGCCACCCTCCCTACCAGACATAAAAAAAAGTTCTGACCTGATGTCCCCAAGGCAATGCTTCATTCACAAAGCCTCAATAACAAATCTCTCCTGCTCTAACTGATTGGAAACCAACATGCTATTAAACCTTCGAGAGATTCACCTCTATAAACACAACCCTAATCAGTAATACACTTTCAAATATATAATCAAAACAAACCTTCGGGGTTTCGATGTTGATCTTCAACTTATCTCAGTAGGACTACCAATTGAATCTTTGACAAAATATTCTTCAATTATACACTTTCTTTCCCTACTTCATATGCAACAACATATCCTTCATAATTTATTCTCCAATCAAAACTATGTTATGCCCTCCCTCTTAACCAGGGAGATTTCTTCTATCCAGGCTCCCTCTTAATCTAGGGAGATCAACTTCTTCCTCTGGAATTGAAGAATCTTTCATGGCTTCCATCCTTCTCATCATTCTTATCATATCGTCTTCTCAGACAAACATCTTCACCATCTTGAATATGATGTATTTGCACAACTCAGACAACAAGTACAACCAAATCTATAAAAGCATGAAGTTAGTCATAACGAAATCTTATAGTAACAGAAACATTAGATATGATCAACAAGAGACTATACTTCAATACTTCAACTTCTAGCCCAGGTTTTGTTACAAACCCTAATTCACATTCATAACTCAATCAAGATGTCATAAGACAAGTTCTTTCATATAGCGAACCCTAGAAACAAGTCAAAATAAAAAGAATCTATCTAATAACTTTTCGAATTCATATGTTAGACTTCCCACTAGGATTTCATGTAAACCTTAGATTTCATACATGAGCTTTAACAATCAATCACAGGTTAATCAACATGAATAGCTTTTACTAGGGTTTGTTGTAAACCCTAGATTTTCTATCGACAAATTCTCAACAATCATTATATACGTTTTATACTAGAGAATCTAACTACTACTAGGGTTTAGCTGCAAAACCCTAGATTTCCCAAACACCACCCTATAAATTCAAATTTTGACTAGGGCTTGTTTCCAAACTCTAGGACTTATGACCATTAGTAATGAGGTCAACACATATATCTAGGAATTCATTATCAAACAAAAACATAACATATGTCAGGCAATATTTATATATTAGACATATACCGACCTAGACCAAGCTAGGGTTTCAACCAAATGAACACATACCTAAGGATTCATTCCTAGGACCTTACTTTAAAGATATGACAAGAGTATTGCTTATAGAACTAACCAAGCCCTAAGAATTTAGGGTTTTACTTCATATCATAACAAACCCTTCTTTACCAAAACTTCAAAGGTTCAGGATTTCAAACAACACCATTCAACCCTAACAAGTTAGGGTTTTCATGATCTTACCAAAACCCCAAACATAACATCATCGACATAATAGAAATTTCTTCATCAATAACCCTAAGTTAAGGTTCCACGCATTATTAGCACACCCTTAGGTTAGGGTTTTTCAGAGAACCTTTCTAGGGTTATTTTATACAAACAATCAAAGATATGACGAGGGTGAATTTATCAAATGATGATTCATCCTAAACAAGAATATTTAAGACTCAAGAGAGCTAGACACAACAATTGTTAGTAATATAACACAAATCTCAAAATAAGATGAAATAATTTTATAAGATGTATAGACTAAGACATCCCTGGAGATGTTCAAACCTTGTAAGGATTCGTTGCAGTGTTCTCCTTGTATTCAACCATCAACTTTTATACCTATAATACATACTTTCAAGCAAAACATATGATACAAAGAACATTATCTAATTTCTCAAGTTAGATCTCCTACATAACCATGGAGGATGGAATCCTATGATATCGAAGATCAATTTATTTATTCTTTCAATCAACATTAGGACTTTCACTTGACATCCTAGATTGCTTGTAAATCCTGGAGGATAAGGATTATGGTTCTAACATGTATTTTATGTAAGGATCACAATTTTATCCTAGACTAGCTATGAACCATTTGAGGTTAGATAAATTTGAAAATCTTTATGATTATACTAACCTTGTATTTAGATACCTCTCATTAGACTTGGTGTAGTAGCAATACTTACTTGGTTCGTTGTACTCAGATTCCTCAAAGAGTGCTTCCTTCTTGTGCTTGAGTTTATAGAAGACTTGTATTTCATAGGATAGACTTCCGATGAATACTTTTGATCAAAACCTCCTTTTGTTGCCTTTAGTAATAGGTCTGATACCAAATTCATATCATTAGTGTAATTTAGTTAGGACCTCTATAATTTCAGAGTATGTTGAAGAGGCTTTTAGACTTGAGATGAATCAGTTCATGGTTCGAGTTTTTTTCATTGTAATAAACTAAATTTATGACTCTTGTTTTCACTGTCAATCCACACTGATATGCTGAGAATCTTTCTATGATTAGTAGTAAACTTATCCTTTGTTGTACTGTGTATTCACCGAAATTCTACAAGCTCATTCTCTAATATGATCGAAGTATCTCATTGTGGTACTTGATTCGAACTGTCTTGCTGAGGCTTGCACTTTGAAATACTAGTTTCTCTGAGATATTTGTGTAGTTATATTTCCTTTTAGGTTGTGATGTCATCCTACTAACCCATTCTAAAGGATCTAAACTTGTTCACCTTGAGGTATAGCGAAACCCTTCTTCTTCTTTTAGCTCATAGTAATCTTAGATCTATTAGTTTAGAAATGATCTTCAAGACAAATACAAACAAAACCTTTCCCTGAGTGGTCTTCAAGCTGCCCTTGCTCATGACCTTTGCTCTAATACCATGTTGAGAAATCCAAGGAGGTGGCAGTTAATCGATTTCTCTTATTATGACATTATCTTGTGATCTTTTTGTTATTATTATTAGATTTCTTGATTTATCTTTTCTTATCATCAATGCCAAGTAACAAATAGAAGAGGACACAAGATGTAGGCACACAGCCAGGGAAAAACCCCACGCTTTGGGGAAAACCTGGTCAAAATTCTTCCTTCAGTAGATTCAAGATGAGACGACCAAGACCCTCGACTAGAGACTCTCTCCATCAAGTCATCCTTGCTTGTTCTTCCTTTCACTGTGTTTTTATACCGAGATCCATGTTACTCTATGAGCATCGAATTATTGTCATTGTGTTTGCATCGAATACTTATCACTGTGTTTGCACCAAGACATCATCCTTATCACTGTCATGGCACCAAAGTCTCCTCACTGTGATTCCACCGAAACCTCAACACTGTCATGACACCAAGACATCATCTCTATGGTGACTTTGAAACCTTCATTGTGATAGACCTTGACTATGGTAGCATCGACTTCATAGCAGTGTGGTAGCACCGTGACTATGTTGACATTGTGATAGTGATAACATGACTCTGTGGTAGCACTGTGGCCTTTGATTGTAGCATTGATGTTGTGTTTACATCATGACTAGGATAGCACTGAGACTGTGGTATGCTGGCATCAAAATCTATGGTAGCATGTTAGCACCGAACCTGTGGTAGCACTACATCTCAATCCACATTAAACTTATCCAAAGTCATCTTCTTGTGATTGCACCAAGAGCACATCTGTAATATTTGAATTTCAGAGATGATCTGAAATCCTTGACTGTGATTTATGTGAAGTCCTCACACTTGTATTTATAGTTGTTCTTCCATCATTAATGAGCCGACATGACCATATGAAGAGATGTGTCCTTATATTTACCTGACATGTATTCTTTGAGGGAAGCCGACTTGAAGACTTTGATGAAGAGGCTGAACTGATGACTTTGCTTAAGAGGATGACTTGATGTAGGAGTCTTTGACCAAATAATAAATGACTTTGAAAACAACCTAAAGCCTACAATGGAGGCTTGACCTATAATTAACCCAAGTTTGAAACCCATGCTTTAACAAGTCAATTTAATAATAATACAAATTATTTTTGCTTTTCTTTTGATGAATATATTTCAATTGACTCAAGTATAATAATCAAGACCGAACCTAGTTACATTCTTAAACAAAGTTTACATTCCTCGTCATTGTAACAATCAATGTACCTTATATTGTTGCCTTTAAAGTTGGAAGCCACACAGATTGAGGTCCACCTATAAATTGAAACATCAACCCTATATGGCTATAAGCGAGTTATCCAACAATAGAGTGAAAACAATGCAAGACGTGGACAATTTGAAGAACGTAAAGAGATGTGGGATAGGTTGTTTACAGTTCTTATTACCATTACATGGTGGTTTTAGACTCATAAGGAGAGAGATTTTGAAGCACATGAATTGTTGTGCGAACATGAAAGGATGAGGTTTTGAACTTTTTCAACCAAACTATCTCAAATTAAACACATCATGGCATGAAAAACACGTGATGGGTCAGCAAAGAAAAACTCTCTTGGACTATGGTGTGAAAGAGGAAAATGGAAGCAACCCAAGGAATCGTGGGATGAAAGGTTGAGTAGGATGTGGGAACGATGAATTTGAAATGAAATAACACTTCCTTCTTTGTTGCATGGCAACATATTCACACAACAAAGAGGCCAAACAATGTATTGAGCACTGGAAAGTAGCATTATAAGAGGACCAAGTGGGGGCCCTTGTGAAGTGGGATGAAAGGTTGAGTAGGATGTGAGAATGATGTAGTTGAAACTAAATAACACTTCCTTCTTTGTTTCATGGCAACATATTTAAACAAAAAAGAAGGCGCCAATACATTATATTGAGCTTTGGAAAGTAGCATTATAAGAGGACCAAGTCGGGGCCCTTGTGAAGTTGGTATAAAGATAAATTTTTGCAAGAAAATGATTCTTCAAGAAGAGTCTAACGGGGCAATCAACACCTATAACATATCCTTAATTTTATGATACCTTTGTATTATAGTTGGGCATTGGCCATCATGGTTTCCTTCTTTATTTTAATTGTTGTTTTTTATCATTTAAGGTATGTGTTGGTGGTTACATGCATGCTTTCTTTTTTTCATTTTCTATTTTATGGTGCTTAGTTTGCAAGTTATCCAAGTTGCAATTGCTTTTGTTTCTCATATGGCATATGGTCTCATGTACATCTATCTATCTTTCTTAAGAAAGGTTGGCTATTAAAAATGTCAATCTTGAGCACATGTTTTAGAATAATTGTGGTAATATTTAGAGATATCTTAGGATTATGTTCCTTGAGCATTTCTCCCTTTAGGGAACTTGTTTCTTGTACATTAGATTTGTTAATCAAGGTTTTCATTGATGTCAATATGGCTTTGACTAAGATGTCAATATTCTTGAGATGTTTAGTTCTAGATGATGATGTCTTGCCCTAAGAAGTTTCCAAGTGTCTGATTGGTGATCTAGTCCCTAAGTACAAGTCCATGATGTGAAGAACTATACTTAAGTAAGCCATACTTGTGATGATGTTATACTCTTATATGACCACACTTAATGATGGTGTTTGAGGGAGACTGGAAGACTAAGTGATAACATGATTGATGCTACACTATCACACATAAGGACATACATAATGATGACATGGACAATGATGGGATATATGACATGAATGACCTCACCGTACTTGATGACATATAATGACATTGTTGGATACATGACAATGGAGAAGCCATTAATGACCTCTCACTGTCCTAATCACCTTCTGCACTAAAAATTCCAAACAATCATAAAGAAAATTATTTTTTGACATCTTGAATACATCATTTCAAAATGGATCCTTCACCATATTAAAGAGGACTCCTTCCTCTTTCCAACGAGCCTCCATATGCCCCAAAAATCCCCACGGTTAGAAAGATATTGATTTTTGAAGTTGTGCAATAATTTTTTTTTTTTTGAGCCGACCTGTATTAGCTCCCAATATCGGCCTACCTTAGTGATGTTTCTCCTCACGCAAAACCAGTATAAATACATGTCGTATCTTCTCATTTTTGTTATCCAAGTTCATGAAAATCACTGAAATTCAGAGAGAAAAGCTACATAACAGCAAGGAGGCTGAGATGACATAAAAGAAGATTGTTTGGGCAATTTTTTGTTATGGTTTTTGGGTCTTGAACACAGGTTTCTAGCCACTAATTCAGTCAAGAATTCATCTGAGATAATTGCAGATCCAAAGTAGAACAACAAAATAGAAAAGGAGTTTCTGGTGGACGTTTGAAGAATTTAACTCAAATTTTCTGTGGTTTGGACCATACTAATAACTGTGGTCAGGTATCATCTATGGAAGCTCGGACATCCAGTAAATTTGGCACTTGTTAAACTCGGTTTGTGGGTGTACAGACCTTGAAAACAACACCCTGTGACAAGTCTCTTCAGGAAGGACAACCACCAGTGACGAAGAACAGTCTCATTTTTCGGAAGAAACTCAAACCCGTAGCTTATCTCTTGGACCAGCATTTGACTTTAGTCTTGGTCCTGTAGCAGTTAGTGGAGGAATAACAATTACAGTCACCTGTGGTCACAGAATTGTTGGGGAAGCTCATTAAAAGCCCGATTCTGTGTCATTCTTGGACATACATCACAATTTGGAAACCTTGAGGACAACTGCCTAAGATACCTCAGACTTGTAGCTTACCTTTGTTGTGGACAGTCCTGTGGCTTCACCAATTGGATTGGATTTGTGGGCATTACCAAAGGACAATGACAAGATTTTAGACAATTTGTGTTGAGTAATATTTGTGACACTTTGGAGCATCTTTACAAATATTGTTGATGCAACATTAACATCACATCTTGAAGAATATTTTGACATTGAGAGCATAGTATTGGGTATAGTTTGGTGCAGACTTCTTGGTAGAATTGATATACATCTTGAAGTAGATTTGGAGTTGTCTTGAGATATTCTTGAAGACATCTTGAAGCACCTATTGAAGAACTTGCGAAGAAATACCTTGTTGGGAAAGTAAAGTGAATACTCCCTTGAGAATTTCTTGAAGAAGTCCTTGAAGAAGTTTAGAGCAGGTGCAGAACTTGGGCTATCTATTGAAGACATCTTGAAGGCACCCCTGGAGATCATGATACATCACTGATGTCGTCATGAAGTAACCTTGGAGTTCTTTCTTTGTGTATGATGAAGAGAAGTGGTGATACCTTCTAAGAAGAAAAGGTTGTCATTGATGATGTGACGTGGAGACTAAGTGTGACAAGGCTTGTTGAAGAAGACTTTGGGAGCCGTGAAGAATAACCAAACATATTTTGACGAAGTGAAGTTGAGTGTTGGAGCCCTAGAGGTTGGAGCCTCATAGAGACAAGGTTGATGCCTTGGAAGATAGGGTTGGAGCCCTAGAGGATTGGAGTCCTCAAGAAACCAGGTTGGAGCCTATATCAGAGATAGGGTTGGAGCCCTAGAGTTTGGTGCCTCAAATTGACAAGGTTGGAGCCTTGGAAAGACCAAGTCGGTGCTTGGCACAATACAGGTTGGAGCCTGGAAGATTGGAGTCCTCATCTAGGGTTGGAGCCCTGTATCATTATTGTACTTTACTTATTGTAAAGAAGAAATTAATACAATTATCTATTCCATCATTGTTCATTTTGTGTTCTATTTATAAGTGATATAACTGGTAAACTAACAATTGAAAAGAAATACTGATTCACCCCCCTCTCAGTATTTCCAACAATTGGCATCAGAGCCAGCACCTTCACTCAAAGCCTAATAGCTTGAAGGTTGATCATTAGAACACAAATGGCAAAGCCAAGGAAGAAAGTCTCCCATCCTCCTAAAGATGTGTCTTCCTCACCCATCGAAATTGAAGTGAATCAATTTGCGAAGGCTCCATTGTTCAATGGAAATTTCGATATATGGGAGGCAAGAATGAGGAATTTCTTGAAGACTCAAGGAATTGAAGTTTGGAAATCAGTGATTACTAATGACACGATGGACGAAGAATCCAAGGAATAAAATACAAGAGCAATGAAGGCAATTTTGAATGGGTTACCAAATTTTGTGAAGGCCAATTTTGAAAAATGTTCGTCAGCAAAAGTCATATGGGACAAACTTCATGATCTTCACTGAAAAGGAGTGTTGACAATGATCTCTAGTCAAGAAGATGATGGAAAATAAGAAAGAAGTCTAGAATCCATCAAAGAAGCTAAAGATAAGAGAGATGACAAGGCTAATGAAGACCTAGAAGATGAAGGGAACAAAGAAGACTTTGAAGAATATCTCCTAAATAAACTTATGGCTTCCATGGAAGAGATTACCAGTTTGAAAAATGAAAATGAGGAACTTAAGAAGAAAGTGCAAGATAGTAACCAAGACAAGACAAAGAAGGAAGTTGAATTTGTCAAGCTTCAAGTACAAGAAAGAGATGAGGAGCTCGCCAAACTTAAAGAGGAATTTCATCAAAACAAAAGAAAGCATTATGAAGAAGTCATATCTATGACAAATCAATTGGATAAGGCAAAGAAAAATGAAGAAACTTTGTCAATCCACCTTGAACAAAGACTTAAGAGCTTGAACAATCTTGAAGCTAAGATTGGTCAATACAAGGAAGAGGTCTCCTCTCTTAAATCTCAACTAGAAGAAAAGGATGAAGAAATATTCAAAATAAAATTAGACATCAATCTTCTCAAGGCTGAAACATGTGAAGCTACAAGAATAAAAGAAGAAATGGAGAGCAGTCTAGCAAAGGAGAAGGAAGAAATCTTCATAATGAAATCAAATACCATCTCCCTTAAAATCGAAGCACACGAAGCAATAAGGATGATGGAAGAAATGAAGAAGCAACTAGTCATGAAAGATGAAGATTGTGAAAATTTGAAAGGAGAAATTGTCTCTCTTAAACATGAAGTTGACTTGCTGAATAAGAACTTGAAGAGTTCTCAAACCCTAGATGACATCCTAAGTCATCAAAGATCCCCCCTTGATAAATCAGGTCTTGGCTATGTAGGTGAACCCTCAAGCAAGAATGATAATGCTTCTTCAAACAACAAGGATGTGAGGAAGCCAGGAAGAAATGATACTTCCAGTTCCAGCAAAGGAAAGGGTCAAGATGACATTAGAAGAAACCCTACTCCAAGGATATTTACACACAATGTCAAGAATACAAAAGGAAATGAATATCATCAAAGAATTCCAAGGCAAAAAGACTTTAGAAGTACTTCAAAGAACTCTTCATCTCCCAGGTACCAAAGTATATTTCTTGGTTATTACTATTCTTGTACAAACTTTGGGCACATGGAAAAATATTGTAGGGCATATCACAAAGACCAATATAATGGTCCCCGTCAATCTCCTAGAAGCAATTTTGCAAGAAGTCATGATTTCTTATTCATGAACAAGATAGAGTGTTTCAATTGCCATAACATTGGACATATGGCACGTGGTTGTAACTTGACTTGGATTCCTAAACAAGCTAAAACCATGACAACCAAGCCAGAGAAGAAAGTTACACAAGTATGGAAAAGAAAGCAAGTTGAATCTGGAAGTCTCTTGAACACTCCAGCCAACAACTCATGTTGTTGACTCGATGAAGTCATCATTGATATTCCAAGGGTTTGATGATGATACTCTGCCAAAAAGGAGACCATGCATACTGTTAGGGGGAGCCAGTGACTCGTGACTATTCTTGCAGAAACAATCTGTGAAGAGTCCTATGAAATCCTTGATGAGTTACACATGGACAATCTTGATAGATCATCCCTCGAAAGTAACTCCATTGAAAAAATCATGATATTATGATGATGTCTTCTACTTGATCACACAAGGCGAGCAATCCTTCATGAGCTAGAGGAGCTTGTAAAGGAAGGGGGAGATGGTTCATAACATGAAGAGATGGAGACACATCGGTCATGGACCACATTGCCAGAAGAAAGAGTACCATGACAGGGAAGCATCATGAAGCAGTGTGAGAGGGGGAGCACTTGGGCACCTTGTTTGCCATTGATGTCAAAGGGGGAGAAAATGTTGGAAGGGCAAGAATATTGCCATCAATGACAAAGGGGGAGATTGTTAATCAAGGTTGTCATTGATGTCAATATGGCTTTGACTGAGATGTTAATATTATTGAGATGTTTGGTTCCAGATGATGATGTCTTGCCCTAAGAAGTTGCCAAGTGTCTGATTGGTGATCTAGTCCCTAAGTAAAAGTTCATGATGTGAAGAACTATACTTAATTAAGCCATACTTTTGATGATGTTATACTCTTATATGACCACACTTAATGATGGTGTTTGATGGAGACCAGAAGACTAAGTGATAACATGATTGATGCTACACTATCACACATAAGGACATACATAATGATGACATGGACAATGATGGGAGATATGACATGAATGACCTCACCGTACTTGATGACATATGATGACATTGTTGGATACATGACAATGGAGAAGCCATTAATGACCTCTTGCTGTCCTAATCACCTTCTGCACTAAAATTCCAAACAGTCATAAAGAAAAATATTTTTGGACATCTTAAAGATATCATTTCAAAATGGCTCCTTCACCATCTTAAAGAGGACTCCTTCCTCTTTCCAACGAGCCCTCATATGCCCAAAAACTCCCCATGGTTAGAAAGATATTGATTTTTGAAGTTGTGCAATAATTAATTTTTTTTTTCAGCTGACCTGTCCTAGCTCCCAATGTCAGCTTGCCTTAGTGACGTTTCTCCTCACACAAAACCATTATAAATACATGTCGTATCTTCTCATTTTTGTTATCCAATTCGGTGAAAATCACAGAAATTCAGAGAGAAAAGCTACAGAACAACAAGGAGGCCGAGATGACATAAAAGAAGACTGTTTGGGCAATTTTTTGCTATGATTTTTGGGTCTTGAACATAGGTTTCTAGCCACTAATTCAGTCAAGAATTCATCTGAGATAATTGCAGATCCAAAGTAGAACAACAAAATAGAAAAGGAGTTTCTAGTGGACGTCTGAAGAATTTAACTCAAATTGTCTGTGGTTTGGACCATACTAAAAACTTTGGTTAGGTATCATCTATGGAAGCTCAGACCTCCAGTAAACTTGGCACTTGTTAAACTTGGTTTGTGGGTGTGCAGACCTTGAAAACAACAACCTGTGACAAGTCTCTTCAGGAAGGACAACCACTACTAACGAAGAAAAGTCTCATTTTTTGGAAGAAACTCGAACCCATAACTTATCTCTTGGACCAGCATTTGACTTTAGTCTTGGTCCTATAGTAGCTAGTGGAGGAATAACAATTACAGTTACCTGTGGTCACATAATTGTTGGGGAAGCTCATTAAAAGCTCGATTTTGTGTCATTCTTGGACATACATCACAATTTGGAAACCTTGAGGACAACTGCCTGAGATACCTCAGACCTGTAGCTTACCTTTGTTGTGGACAGTCCTTTGGCTTCACCAGTTGGATTGGATTTGTGGGCATTACTAAAGGACAATGACAGACTTTTAGACAATTTGTGTTGAGTAATATTTGTGACACTTTGGAGCATCTTTAGAAATATTGTTGATGCAACATTAACATCACATCTTGAAGAATATTTTGACATTGAGAGCATAGTATTGGGTATAGTTTGGTGCAGACTTCTTGGTAGAATTGATATACATCTTGAAGCAGATTTGGAGTTGTCTTGAGATATTCTTGAAGACATCTTGAAGCACCTATTGAAGAACTTGTGAAGAAATACCTTGTTGGGAAAGTAAAGTGAAGACTCCCTTGAGAAGTTCTTGAAGAAGTCCTTGAAGAAGTTTAGAGTAGGTGCAGAACTTGGGCTATCTATCGAAGACATCTTGAAGGCACACCTGGAGATCATGATACATCGCTGATGTCATCATGAAGTAACCTTGGAGTTCTTTGTTTGGGTACGATGAAGAGCAGTGGTGATACCTTCTAAGAATAAAAGGTTGTCATTGATGATGTGACGTGGAGACTAAGTGTGACAAGGCTTGTTGAAGAAGACTTTGGGAGTCGTGAAGAATAACCAAACATATTTTGACGAAGTGAAGTTGAGGGTTGGAGCCTAATAGAGACAAGGTCGGTGCCTTGGAAGATAGGGTTGGAGCCCTAGAGGATTGGAGTCCTCAAGAAACTAGGTTGGAGCCTGTACCAGAGATAGGGTTGGAGCACTAGAGGTTGGTGCCTCAAATTGACAAGGTTGGAGCCTTGGAAAGACCAAGTCGGTGCTTGGCACAATACAGGTTGGACCATGGAAGATTGGAGTCCTCATCTAGGGTTGGAGCCCTATATCATTATTGTACTTTACTTATTGTAAAGAAGAAATTAATACGAGTATCTATTCCATCATTGTTCATTTTGTGTTCTATTTATAAGTGATATAATTGGTAAACTAACAATTGAAAAGAAATATTGATTCACCTCACTCTTAGTATTTCCAACAAGATCATGGTTCCTATAAATCTCTCTCTTGTATAAGGACCATCAACCTTTATCATTTAAGGGGGGAATATATTTCATTATTGTCAAGGGTAATGGCCCCTTGAAGGATATTTGTTTCTTTTCTCAAAAATCTACTAAAACCTTTTGAATGTTCTAGTGAGTAAAATAAAAATCCTTTGAGATATTTTTACCAAAATATAAGTTTGTTGTGATTTGATAATTGCGCAAAACATCCTCTATTGCTTACATCACAATCATTGAATAATGTGAGGACTTCTCCAAGCTTAGCTAGTTTCAACATGGATTTGCAAAACTCAATTTTAGAAAAGTTTCAATTTTTTGTAAATCAATGAGTCCAATGCTCCTCTTGCGAAGAATGATGAGTAATTTTAAGGTTATAATTTACAAATTTTTTAAATTATAAATATGTGAAATAGTGTTAGAAAAATGTCGAGTTATAGGAAAACTTGTGATTTTATTTTGTAAGTTGAGTGGGTCCTATTAACCAAAAGAAAAAATTTACATAGGTCTTTCATTTTCTGCCATCCATCTTCGTGACAGGTGGCCTCAACCTACCAAATGAGTATTGAAATGTGTAACTAGGTTTAGTCTTCATAATGTTGTAATCATGATTTTATGTATTTGATGAAAAGTGAAAAATAATTTTTTATTGTTATTATTCTGTAGCATGGATTTCATGCTCAAGTCAATTTTATTTGTAGGTCAAGCACTCGTTGAGTGCTTCTAGGTTTTGTCATTAAGTCAAAGAAGTCAATTGACTCATTGTAATATGTATAATACCATTTGGGCATCATGTATCAAGTCAAAGAAATTTTTTGTAAGTCAAAAGTGTCATAAAGATTGTCCAAGACCTTGTCAACATGCAGTCAACAAGTCGGCCTTCAAGGAGGAACAAGTCAACCTCATGATGATAATTCGGCTCTAAGGGAAAGGTATATATACAAGGAAGTCGACCACATTTGAGATCATCTATCAAGCTCACAAGGATTTCGATCAACCAAGAAGATAAGACCTTAGACAAGCGAAGAAGAAGGAGAAACAAGGAGATAAGAAGTCAAACCGAAAATCTGGGTTTTGGGCTACAATTCCTCACACGTGCGAAAAAGTTATGGAATCACTTATTGCAGCAAAGACCGAAATGTTACAGTTATATTAGGAGACCTAAATCAGATAAAAGGACTATCTTGCAAGCCAAATTTCTAGAGAAGAATTTGTTGTCCAAGCGAAGGAAAAAAGAGAAGAAATTCACCATATTTATCTCACACATGCCAACTAGGGTTTTTGCAGTGGAAGCTGAAATTGCAGTCCTGAAGCAACAAGTTGAAATTTTGAAGAAGGGTTGAAATTTGAAGAATTGGAGCAAGTTTGACTAACATTGACTTTGTGGAAGAGAAGCTCATCAAAGGAAGGTTTGACTTGGTCTTGGAGGGGTTTTTATCAAGGGTCATAGGTCTTGGAATTCGTCATCTGAACATTCTATAAGAAGAGAATAATTCTTGTGGGTTTTCCTCTCAAGAGGAGAGGTTTTTGCCTTGGCTTGTAGCCTACATTTTGCTCCCTCTTGTCTCTTTTATCTTCATAGTTTGGTATCTTTTTTATGATAAGAACATAATAATAATCAAGTGAAAGAAGAAGCTAATCAAGTTAAGTAAAAAAAAACATCACAAGCAGTTATGAAAGTAAGAGAAATGACCTAATCTATCTTCCCCTAGATTTCTCAACATGGTTTCAGAGCTAAGGTGACTACAACAAGGAAAGGTAGCTCGGATAAGATCATCCAATTGAAGTAATATACACAAGGGCTGAGCACAAGAAGATCATCTAGGAGGGCTAAGAAGCTTCAAGAACATCAAATCATTAAGGAATACAAGGAGCATCAAGAGCATCAAGCATCAAGGAGGAGTACACATCACATCACAAGGATCACATCATCACATCCTATGGAAGTAGTAGAAGACCTCAAAGACCTACCTCACTTCAAAGAAGGATTCTACACTTAAGCATTTTGAAGTCTCCACATTCTACACGTCTACAATCGAAGGAAACAAGAAGAGGCATTGCCATCATCATCAAAGAAATCAAGGAAGCAATCATCATCAAGAAAACATCTTCAATTGTCAACATCATCAAGAAGACATCAAGTTGAAGATATCATCTTCACTTGACAAGTAATTATTCTATATCTTATGTCTCAATATATAAACCAAAAGACTTCATTATGCAAGGAGAACAAAAAATTGGTGGGGACCTCGAACTACCTTGCATGGAAGAAGAGAATTGATTTAATTCTCATGGAGAATGAAGTTATTGAATATGTAAAGCGCCCCATCACCAAACCATCTCAAGAGAAATCTCAAGAATTAAGTACATGAAAGGAGAAATGAGGGAAAAAAGGATCCTCATAAAGTCAATTAAGGATTCTCTCATCCCTTATGTTGCAAAGTTAAAGACAACAAAGGAAATCTATGACAAATTGATGGAGTTGTTTTCTGTAAGAATTGTAGGTGAAATCTTATCTTTAAGAACCAAACTATACAAGATGAAAATCTCAAGAGAAGAAGGGTTAGCTTCGTATTTAATAAAGGTATACGAAATTAGAGAGCAATTACAAGAACTTGGAGAAGTAATGTCAATCGAGAGATGACCACCACTGTGCTCAATGCACTACCTGATGAATGGGGGAATTTTGTATCAAGCATCTATGGGAAGAAGGAAACTACTCCATTCAACATCGGAATTTGAACTACTAGAGTTTTAACTTCTTTGAACTACTAGAGTTTTAACTTCTTTGAATTTGAACTACTAGAGTTTTAACTTCTTTGACCTTTTTTTGTTTTTTTTCATGGAAGAGTAGCATCGAATAACACTCTTGAATTTAGGGCTTCTAATTTGTTGCCATGGTACTACTTTTTTGAGCAGTGGTTTAATGTTACACTATTATTGAGTTTAATATGCATATGAATTTAATGCTCAAGTCTAATATTATTATTTCTATGTAGGTTGATATATTTTAGTTAGAATGATATCATAAACTATGGGTAGGTGAGATACTTACAAGAACGACTTGGAGAACAATTAAAGATACATTCCATTGATGGAATAAATTGATGCACAACTTGTTTTTTTTTCTTTTTTTCTTTTTCTATTTAGACAATTTTAATAGATATCATGTTAAGATCATACTCGACACAAGCTTGAACGATATGACTTGTATTCAATATATCTTATTAATAGTAGGATCAATAAACAATTGAGTTGTCACTGATAAGGACATGCTGAACTAAGTGATTACACTCATATGAACTTGGTGTTATGTATTATTGAGAGGGTTCATAAGCAACATTTCTTCAATGACAAACAAATGGTTTACATGTTAAAACTTGCATCTAATGCAGATTATTTTTGAAGTGTAACTTATGGTATGCTAATGCACTGAGTTGCATTATATACTCAACCATAAACAATAACAAGCTAGCATTGAAGTTCAACATAATGGTATGCAAATACACAAAGTAGCATTATTCATTCAATCAAAGAACCTGATAGTATAAAGCAACTTTAAACATGGATGGCGAGTAGATATATAAGGGGTTTGTGTTCTTTTCTTCCAGAATTGCAATTCATCCATGTAATAAACCTTTTGACAATTTTTTTTTGCACAATTGGTTGGATAATTGTTATATCATTGTTGGAAAATGGTGAGATTTTATAGAGTAGGTCATGATGTGTGGTTCCATTTTATGTTGAGGGTGTTTGGTAATATATTTTAAATATACAAATTTTAGGCATATATTTGGGTTATTGATTTTTCAAGAACTTATTGTAAATATGTTCATGTGTTACATTTGGAGAAAGAAGACTAACAATAAATATTTTATGTACACTTTCACCTTTTATTTCTTTAAGTTTTATCACTCTCATTAATAAACATGAATTTAAAAAATGAGCTCTTTATCAATTAGTGAGAAAACATTGTAGTTTTGGTAACTATATCTAATATCTAACTCTTATATAATTTCCGAAAACATTGTAGTTTTGGTAACTATATCTAATATCTAACTCTTATATAATTTTGAAAAAATATTTGTATATCTAATTTTATAGTTTATATTAAATATATAATTTTGTATTTGTACACCAATCATGGAAAAGAGTAACTTAGAAATTGATTAGTCCTAAAATACAACATAGATATGTGATAAGGTTCTCCCAACACATTGTTAGTTTATTACTAACAATAAATATTTTAGGTACACTTTCACCTTTTATTTCTTTAAGTTTTATCACTCTAATTAATAAACATGAATTTAAAAAATGATTTCCTTATCAATTACGGAGAAATATTTGAAGTACTCTAATATCTGAAAACATTGTAGTTTTGGTAACTATATCTAATATCTAACTCTTATATAATTTAGAAAAAAAAAATAAATATCTAATTTTATAGTTTATATTAAATATATAATTTTATATTTATACACTAATCATTTAAAAAAAAAACTTAGAAATTGATTCCTATGAAAAGAGTAACTTAGAAATTGATTAGTCCGAAAATATAACATAGATATGTGATAAGGTTCTCCCAACACATAGAGGTAAAATATTTTGGTTATTGGTCCCTGCCTTATGGGGACTATAAGAATCTCAACTTTTTTCCTGAGTTTATTACTAACCATAAATATTTTATATACACTCTCACTTTTTATTTCTTTAAGTTTTATCACTCTCATTAATAAACATGAATTTAAAAAATGATTTCCTTATTAGTCACTGAGAAATATTTGAAGTAATCTAATATCCAAAAGCATTGTAGTTTTGGTAACTATATCTAATATCTAACTCTTATATAATTTCGAAAAAATATTTATATATTTAATTTTGTACTTTATATTAAATATATAAATTTATATTTATACATAAAAAATAAAATTAGAAATTGATTCCAATGAAAAGAGTAACTTAGAAATTGATTCGTCAAAAAGTATAACATAGATATGTGATACGGTTCTCCTAACACAGAGGTAAAATACATATGTGATACGGTTCTCCTAACACAGAGGTAAAATACTTTAATGGTTATTAGTTCTCGCCTTTGGTCCGATGTTGACGTGAGTTGAATCTCAAGAAAACATTTTTCTTGAGTTTATTACAATTTTAATTATAGTTTCATGAAAATGTTTAATATTTTTATTTTTATGGAAATTCAAAAATAATTTTGTAATTTTGTAGAAATCTTATTTCTAATTTTTGATTGGCTCAACTAGAGTTGATGAAACATAATTTCTTTGAAGAGCATTTTATTTAAAAAATAAAAATAAAAACTATTTTTTGAGTAGGTGAGTGCTCTGACACTGACAATGTTGTGCTTGACCTGCCTGCTTGATCTGCACTAACACTGTTATGCTTAACCCTGCTATTCCTGACACTTCTACGTCTACTACTCTTTCCAATGTTGTAGTTCCCTGCTATTCAATGTTGCAGGTCCCTGCTATTCCTGACACTACTATTGCTCTTTCCAATATTGCAAGCCTCTTAGGCTAGTGGAAGCCAAAGAAAGGAAACTAGGGCTAGGAAGAGAGAAACTCCCCCACTAGTTTCACACAACTTTCACATCCTCCACAACTTTAAAAACTAATATGTAAACCATTGTAATCTTCTCAATTCTGTATGTACTTTTTATACCACTTGAAAGAGAAAATAGTGTCTGAATTTTAAATAATCAGATTTTTCAATTTGTTTGTAACTAACCATTTTAAATTAATTTTAAATTTTGAATTTACTATCTAGGCTATAAATTTGAGATTTTTCATCCAATTAAATGGATATTTAAACATTTTTTCATCTATAAGATTTGTTGGATATGATAATGGAATGATTTGACTGCAAGTGGGTCCGGGTTATGCGAATATTCTGCACAATGTGCATAGGATCCTAGGGTGGTGGGAATTACGGGTTATGCGAATAATCTGCACAACGTACATAGGATTTCAGGGTGGGAATTACGGGTTATGCGAATAATCTGCACAACGTGTATAGCATCAGGGTGGGAATTACGGGTTATGCGAATAATCTGCACAACGTGTATTACTGGTAAACTTCCAAACCGTCAGATTTTCAATTTGTTTGTAACTAACCATTTTAAATCAATTTTAAAATTTGAATTTACTATCTAGGCTATAAATTTGAGATTTTTCATCCAATTAAATGGATATTTAAACATTTCTTCATCTATAAGATTTTGTTGGATATGATAATGGAATGATTTGAGTGCGAGTGGGTCCATAATCTGCACAATCATGTGCATAGGATCCTAGGGTGAGAATTACGGGTTATGGGAATAATCTGCACAACGTACATAGGATTTCAGGGTGGTGCGAATAATCTGCACGACGTGTATAGGATTCTAGGATGGGAATTATTGGTAAACCTCCAAATCGGTAAATTAGGATTTCAGAGTGAGAATTACGGATTTCATAAAGGTGCGGTGATTACTCTAACATCTCTCTCAAATTTCAGAGTGGGAATTACGGATTTTATAGAGGTGCGGTGATTACTCCAACACCTCCCTCAATCAAAAGTAGTTTGGGGAATTGAACCCGGGTCCAAGTTTACCATTACACCAAAACCCATTAGTGTTAGTAAACTTCCAAACCGATAACTAAGATCTCCAGAATGAAAATTACAGATTCCATAAAAGTACGATGGTTATACCAACAAAATTAACAATTAAAAGCTTTCCATAAAAGTGGGGTGATTATTCCAACAAAATTAACAATTAAAAGCTTTCTAGAGAATAAACCCGTTATCTAGGTGAAGCCAAATTTACTAAATGGATCATTGAGGCAATGCTTCATCTTGTCAATCATGGCGGGCTGCTGATTGATGGTCTTCTTCAATGAGCTATGGATACAACATGACGGTATATGATGCCATGCTAATGCTATACGCTGCTCATAAATGCGTTTGAAGGCCTAGTACTTCTCTTTGTTTGGTATTTGCAGAAGCGTAACCTGCGTCTGGGAAAAACATGTTTTTACCAAGTTATCCGTAACTAAAATTGTCAAAAAAATTATCTGTTACTAACGCCTCGGATATCCATTCTTCGAAGCACGGAATTGTTTATATAATTTGGCGGGATTCATACCTCGTGACTAAGGGTTTTAAATTGGCGGATTTTGAAAGAGACATCAGCGGATCTGAATTTCAGAGGTCACACATCCGATTTGCAGAGGACATATTGCTCTGTGGAAAAAAGTTGAAAGAAATAAAAATGAACGTGTTCAGGTTAGCAGGGGACATGACCCATTTGCTTATCACGTTCTTGTTTCTACCTTTACATTCTCATAATTTAATTTTTTTTACATTTTCATAATTAATGTTTTTTTTTTTTTAATGTTTTTGGAATTTGATCTATAATTTATAAAAATATCCAACTAACCTTTAAAAAATAACAGACAAGAAAAAGAAAAAAAGAAAAAACTTTTCATTTATTAACTACTTTACCCTAATTAACTTATTTTCCTTTAAATAATTTTTTCCAAACAAACGAATTGATATAAAATACAACGTTAAAATACATAAATACCATACATTTTTTTAATATATATTTTTAAAGACTATTAAATATGAATAATTTTTGTTTATGCTATGCTAAATCTTTCGATTGCATTTCTGGCACAATACTATTCTATTTTAATCATTGTTTCTCGTTTTTTTAACTTGGGTTGTATGTTATTTCCTAGTCCATGTTTTTTCTTTGAACTTGGGTTGTATGTTATTTCCTAGTCTATGTTTTCTCTCTGTACTAATAAACAAGTAAGGCTGCATGGCAACTAGTTCCCGCCGATTTAGTGTGGGCCCTGAGAAAGTTGAATAAACCACCACTGCTGTATTTGTGGTGAGGATTCTTATTTATAATTAAAGAGAGATAATTACATACTAATTTCATATCAATTAGGAGACATAATTTACTCCTAGAATTAAGGGACAGTGCTGTCATGAATGTCAGGCTTTAATCTCCGTATGGCATGCCTTTGATGAAGGCAAATTATCCTCAACACCCCCTCGCAAGCTGAGTGTCGGATTGGAATGAACGTGAAGCTTGGATCGGAAAAATTCAAAAAGGGGTCGAGGAACATTTTTTGTGAAGATGTCGGCAACTTGTAGATGAGAAGGCACATATTGCGTGTGAAGTTTGCCAGCAACAACAAGTTCGCGAAGAAAATGGTAGTCTAATGCAACATGCTTGGCTCGCTTGTGAGAAGCTGGATTGGAGCTCAAAAAAATAGCACTCTTGTTGTCGCATAAGAGAAGAGGTCGTTGTGGAATGAGAACCTGGAGGTCACGAAGGAGATGCGTAAGCCAAATAAGTTCGGCGGCAGTGTTTGCAAGAGCACGATATTCAGATTCACAACTGAAACGAGATATAGTAGGTTTCTTTTTAGCACTCCAAGAGACCAAATTGTCACTAAGATAAATAGAGTAGCCAGAGGTAGAGCGACGAGTGTCTGGACAACCTGCCCAGTCAGCATCAGAGTAAGCAACTCGAGCACCAGGAGTAGCAGATGAGTGAAATGTAAGGCCGAAATGGAGGGTGCCCTTGACATAGCAAAGAATACGCTTAACAGTAAGAAAGTGATCTTTAGTTGGAGCATGCAAAAATTGACTAACAGAGGTGACAGCATGAGCAATGTCTGGGTGCGTGATGGTCAATTATTGTAGTGCACCAACGAGAGACCTGTAAAGAGTGGGATCAGAAAACAGAGGGCCATCAGCAGACAAGTGTTGGGAGACAACCATGGGAGTATGGACAGGTTTACTGTCAAGTAACTGAGCGCGAGTAAGAATATCCCGTGCATATTTCAGTTGACTGAGAAAGAGACCATCTACAGTTGGCAAAGCTTCAAGGCCAAGAAAGTAACTGAGAGGACCCAAATCTTTAGTGGCGAACATAGAATTGAGTTTACAAATAAAGCTATTAAGAAGAAAGGAGTTGTTGCCAGTAACAATAATGTCATCAACATAAAGAAGCAAATAGATAATGTCAGATTACTTATGAAAGACAAATAGAGAAGTGTCAGCGCGGTTGCAATAGAAACCAAGTTGAATAAGAAAAGAGCTGAAGCGCTGGAACCAGGCACGAGGAGCTTGCTTGAGACCATAGAGAGCTTTCTTTAACAGACAGACATGATTAGGGAAGCGAGGATCAATGTACCCAGGTGGCTGTTCCATATAAACATTTTCAGTGAGAGTGCCATTGAGGAACGCATTCTTGACGTCAAGTTGACGAAGAGGCCACTTGTTGGTAATAGCAAGAGAAAGCACAACACGGAAAGTAGTGGCCTTGATAACAGGACTAAAGGTGTCAGTGTAATCAAGACCAGGTACCTGGGTATATCCCTTGGCAACAAGGCGAGCTTTGAGTCGCTCAATGGATCCATCAGGAAGATATTTGGTCTGGAACACCCATTTGGAGCCCACAATATTGGTGTTTGCAGGTCGAGGAGCCAAAATCCAGGTGCGATTATTTTGCAGAGCGTGAACTTCTTCATCCATGGCAGCAAGCCAGGCAGGATTCTTAGCAACAGATTTGAATCCTTTAGGTTCAGTGGAGGCAAGAAGAGCAGAAAGAAGTCCAGATGAGCCCAAGACACCAAGGCTTGCTGGATGACGAGTTTTGAAAATACCAGCTTTAGCTTGTGTGATCATAGGGTGAGAGCCTAGCGAAATTGTTGGCACAGGAACATGAGGAGCGGTTCGTGCCTCAGTGGGAGGTGGACTAGAAGCCGGTGGTGATGAAGAGGGACTTGCAAAGGAATCAGTAGCCTGCAAAGATTCTTCCACTGGATCAGTACATATAGCACATGGGTTAAATCCGGATTGAGTAATATGCGGAGAATGTGGTGCAGGGGACGGCGGAGGAGGGTCAGTATGTAAAATACGGGGTTCCAGAAAGTGGGAAAAATGTAGAGAAGAAAGGGGCTGAGCATGAGAGGTATCGATGAAAGGGAAATAATTTTCATCAAATTGAGCGTGTCGGGTGATATAGAGCCGAGAGGTGACGGGGTCAAGGCAACGAAACCCTTTATAAGAGGGACTGTAACCCAAAAAAATGCAGGGAATGCTGCGTGGGGAAAATTTGTTAGGCATATAAGCACGTAAACAAGGATAAACACGACAACCAAAGGGATGGAAATTTTCATAATTTGGAGAAGAACCATATAAAAGCTCAAACGGTGACTTACCTCCAAGAAGCGGTGTTGGCAACCGGTTGATGATGTAAGCTGCAGTGCTAAAAGTGTCAACCCAGAAGCGAGGAGAAAGGTGAGAGTGAAAAAGAAGCGCTAGGCCAGTCTTGGTCACGTGGCGGTGTTTGCGTTCAGCACGACCATTTTGGGCGGGTGTATAGGGACAGGAAAGCTGATGGTGAATGTCGGCTATACGAAGATGAGTTTGAAAGTAAGTGCTAGTGAATTCACCTCCGCCATCACTTTGAAAAATTTTAATGCGAGCAGAATATTGAGTTTCCACAAATTTTTGAAATTGAGTGAAAACATTATAAAAGTCAGATTTGAATTTTAAAGGATAAAGCCAAGTGAATCATGAATAATCATCAATGAAAATAACATAATAGACAAACCCCAAATTGGATTTGACGGGGGAAGGGCCCCATAAGTCGCAATGAATAAGATCTAATACATGAGACGACCTATGTTCATTATGTGAATAAGGCAAGCGATGATTTTTCGCAAGTTGACATGTACTGCACAATGTGGGAGAGGGCGATGAAGACGTAAGATAAAGATGTCCTTGTTTATTTAAATGCGAAATAACAGAATGATTTACATGTCCAAGGCGAGCATGCCATAAATCATAGGAAGCATGTAAAGATTTATTTTTAAGGACAGAAAAGAAAGCAGAGTTGCCACGCTCTAGCACATATAGGCCGCCATCTCTCTTACCGGTTGCTACCACCTTTCCCGTTTGAAGATTCTGAATAGAGAAAAGATTATTAGTAAAAGTAATAGATAAGGGAAAATCAGATGTTAATTTACTAATTGAGAGAAGATTTTTGGTGAGATGGGGAACAACCAAGACATCTAATAAATGAATATTTGGAGCAGGAGAGAGGGTACCAATATGTGTAATGGGTAAGGAGGCACCGTTTCCCACAATTACAGAATCCTTACCATTGTACTGAGTGGACTAGTCCAAGTGAGATGGGTCATTAGACATATGGGCTAAAGCTCCAGTGTCCAAGAACTAATCAGAGACCGCTGCATCATTGAGAGAACAGGAACTGGTGAAGGCTTCGGCAAGATGAGCAGTTGACTCACTGCGGACATACCTCTGATTGCAGCGATCAGCGTAATGGCCATCAAGGGATTTGGCAGCGGGGAGGGAGACATCCTTGACTAGAGGAATGACGACCACGATTTGCAGAGTTACCACGACCACGATTTGCAGGGGTTTGGCCACGGAAGTTGCGGAAGGAGCTGTGCTGGGTTGACCGTTCAGGACCACGACTGGCACCTGTGAACGCGGAAGCAAGAGGAGCAGTGGGCTCGAGCGACTTTTGGAAAATATCAAAGCTCTCAGCTTTGGAAACTAGGTCGAAAAAGCTGGGAAGAGGCATGAGCGCCATCTGCGCAGTGGAGAAGCTGGAGAAATCAGTGCCGAGGCCACGGAGAAACCAGTGCACCTTATCAGTGCCATCAACGGGCTGACCAATTGCATGAAGGTGATCACAGAGGGCTTTGAACGCACGAGCATAGTCGGCAACAGATTTGGTGCCGCGTTTCATTAGCTGAAGTTTGTCCTTGAGATGGATTTCGCGGGCCTTCGAACGGTGGTTGAAGGTGTTCTCCAGAGCAAGCCAAACCTCACGTGCAGTAGAGAGGCCAACAACCTCTGCCAGGGCTTCCTCGGTGAGGGAGGAACGAAGAAGGCAGAGAAGGCTTTGATCTGCAGATTTCCACTCCAGGTGCTTGTCATTGGGTGTCTAAGAAGTAGCAGGATCAAACTGAGGGGGCGGTACGATGGTGCCATCAACATAACCCAACAAATTTTGACTCTCAAGAAGAGGAAGAAATTGACTCTTCCAAAGGATATAATTGGTGGAGGAAAGTTTAATGGTGATCATATGAATTAAGGTGTTGAAAGGAACAAGGGTGAAGGAGGTTTCTATAGCCATGGGGAGGAAAGGAACAAACGACAAAAGAACTTGCAGAAGGAAGCAAGAAACAATCCGCAAACCACTGCCTAAAACTTCAGATTGAACGCTCCTTGTTCTTGCACAGAGCAGCAAGCTCAATCAGCTCCGAACACAGGTCAACATCAGCTCAATAGCTCTCGGATGGCAGCTGTCTTCTTTCTCCACACTTGACCACCGATCAGCCTTCAGACTACACCACAAACAAAACCTGAAATCTGATACCATGAGAAGGTTGAATAAACCACCACTGCTGTAATTGTGGTGAGGATTCTTATTTATAATTAAAGAGAGATAATTACATACTAATTTCATATCAATTAGAAGACATAATTTACTCCTAGAATTAAGGGACAGTGCTGTCATGAATGTCAAGCCTTAATCTCCGTATGGCATGCCTTTGATGAAGGAAAATTATCCTCAACAGGCCCACGTACACTAAGTGACAGGCCACATGCTTACAATAACACATGCAGAAGCATACGACAAAGAGGAAACATCTTAAACCAGCAATCAGCTCCACGACAAGGAGCCAGCATGTTAAACCAACAAGTAGCTCCAGCCAGCATGTTAAACCAGCAAGCAGTTCCTCCTGTAAATTTTTCTAAATTTGATCTTTGTCAAATTTGATTTCTGTCAGCACCGACAACTACCGAACCATTGAAAGATCGGCTAACCAAGAACTGGACTAGAGGAACTTATCTTATTTTTTGTTTTCTGTTTTGTTCACGGTGGAAGTTGTCGATGAAGCAGTTGTTTCAGCACTAGTACCAGGAACTTGGGTACCATATTTCATGGCTTGCAACTGCTCTTCTGTATTTTGGACAAGAAGAGTCCAACCCAATTCCTCATGCACCTGAAGGTACAAGCATTGCCCATATTGTTGCAGAAGGACTTGTTCATACTGAAAATCATTGTGTTTTGTATGAAGTTACCCAAAATTCTTCAACAAAAAAATTCCGCGAGGATGATTAGAGCCAAAGATTCTGGAATTGTAGATTCATCCGATACCACCTATAACCATTTCAAATATCTATATGAATATAAAGAAGGTCACTGCACTGTTTGACTCGGGAAGTTAGAAGAATCTGGTCTTCGGAGGTGGCAAAAATTGGGATTGAAGACCGCATCGTGCACCATTTCCGTTGGGATGGCTTCACAAGGACACCAGACTGCAAGCCACAAAACAATGTAAGTTAAAATTTGGCATCTCAGTGCATATCATTGATGAAGTAGAATGTGATATCGCCCCATTTAGATATTTGTGAGGTGTTCGTTGGTAGCCCTTCTTTGTGGAATCAAAATTCCATATACCTCAGAAGACTGCGTAAATTTAGTTTGATTAAATGTGGAAAGGCATTCCTGGTTAATGCCTATAACCATAACAACTTATCATATTTATGTCCAAGGTTTTCAAAATTATAAATAAGTGTTCCAAAAGCTTTTCACATGGCTGGTTCCGGACGGATGATGGGACAAAAGGTGGTTCTTATGGGATAGATGGATGGATGGAAGTGATAGCCTCAAACGCGAACACTCTGGCCACATCTGGTTCGATGGGAGCTGGGAGAGAGGCCCAAAACCTTCATTTACTTAGCAGTCGGGCCCTCAAGCCTACAAGTCCTTGCTATTCGGGAATTCCAATGACCAACCATTGGTAGGTTCTTCGATTAGCAGGAATTAGTACCTTGATCGGGAAAGGAGGATGGTTTAGTAGGTGCTCCTGTTAGCAGTAACTAGATAGAACCAAATCTCTCATCCATGGTTATCTTCTTTTTTTTCCACCCGATAGAGGCAATAACATCACCGAGATGCAGCTCTTCTTGCCAATACCTTCACAACAAGGGACATCTAATATGCGCAAATGATGATTCACCCGTTGAGAATCATATGCGCAAAGGAAGGGTACTCCGGGAAGGGAGGGGATAGATAAAGTCTTAAGAGAAGGGAGGTTGTTTGAGAATTTTAATGAATTCACAATAAACAACATTGAACTTGAACCATTGCACTAGTTTATCACTTCTGGAAGGAGATATGACAGAGTGCACTGAAAATTAATCAATCCACTACTCTGGAGGACTTGTTAACAGGCCGAGGAAAGAGTTGGTATCCCTTCTGTTATCCAAAGGTATGTAAATGTCTATAGTTTATACTGTAATTGATAGTTTATACTGTGTTTGAATTAATTAATCAGAAAACAAGCAATTCAACTAAAACAAGCAATTCAAATTGAGATATTTCAATTTCTGAAAAAGTCTCACACTCTATTGAAGCTCTTACCAGTTGAATTCATTTGAGTTTCCATTGCTTTAACCTATGCCTTTGTATTTTGAGTTGAATTTAGTTGAATTTCCATTGCTTTAGAATATCCCTCTGTATGCCAATCTTGGGCAGCAATAGTAAGTAAATTATGCCTGGGCATTTAGTTTCCTTTGTGATGATAATCGAGCAGGTGCCCGTCCTAGTCGAGGATTAGAGATGTTGCTCTTTGTTGGCTAAAACCCAGAAAAAAAACCCAGAAAATTAGAGATGTTTGTCTGGTCTTTGTTGACCGAAACCCAGTAACGGAGGTGAAACCCAGAAGAGCCAGTAAAGGAGGCATAAGCAAAAACCCAGAAAATCCAATAACGGAGGCATAAGCAGAGGTCCAGGTAGATAAGATAACAGAATAGCCAGTCATAGTTCCAGGCTCCCTTCCTCGATTGTGATAATTGAACAGGCCGTCCAAATGTATGTAGTTAGTCGAGGACCAATCAAGTGACTGAATGCAAAAGGGTGGTGGAGTGCAAAAGGCACGATAACATGTTATAAAATTTTGGACATGAAAACCACATAATTTCGACACGTGGGGCCTGATTTGTCATACCTCTAAATAAACAGGTGACAATGTTATTGGAACTTAAGATAGGCGTTGATAATGTTGTAACTCACATTTAATGTTTATGATTTAATGTTAGCATTAATTCACATGAGTATATTTAGATGAGTATATTTTTTTTAGTTTAAAGTTTTACAACTATGAATATGATATAAAATTTCTCTAGCCTCGATATGAGGCCAAATAAGACAATGATTTACTTGATTGGTTAAAGGGAGACCAAAGGGAGAAATCCGATTCGTTCATTGGTTAAAGGGTAAAAAACAATTTATTAATGTCAAAGGCACTTTGTTTAAAGAGGGTTAAACAGGAAAAATTTGTCACGAATTAATGTTAACATCCAAAAATCAATTACTAATAGTCCCTGCCGTGACGACGGTGACTAATAACGTCAATGAAGATCATGAACAACTTTGTGATAACTCTGCAATGAATAATGTCATTGAATGAAAAAAGTAACTCACGAGTAAAGAAAAGCGAGAGAAACAAAAGGTAATATAAGAATTTCTTGGTTATGGGATTTTACGCATGGAATTCATTTCGTTGCTGAGTTATGAGAATTTTATTATTAATTATGCTTTTTAGCTTTGCTTTTTACCTTTTGTGCAATTAGCAACAACAAAATGGAGGTTGTTCTGAGTATTGTGTGGAACTTAGTTTATTGCAAGGAGTTTGTAGTCTATTGTGTCGAACTTAGATTATTGTCTAGAGCTATTTATTTTATTTTATTTATGAATACTTCATTACTATGAAAACACTCTACTCGATAAATGTAACACTTATAGCCCATGGCCCCACACATTTGAACAATTGAGCTCCGCACAATGAGCTATGTTCTATACAATAGGCTATAATATTATTTTTGTTTTATTTTATTATTGGAAAACAAATACATCATTAAGAAAACAACTAATAAATTTTGTGCGAGAAACTTAGCTTATTGTGCGGAACCTAGCTCATTGTGTGGAACTTATAGCCTATTGTGTGAAACTTAGCTCATTGTGCAGAGCCTATTATTAGAAAATCAGAAAGACAAAAATATTATCCTATTCTTGATATTTTACTTGTGATGTTTCTTATTTCTTATTAGTTTCTTATTATCTTATTTCTTCTTAGTTCATCAAGAAAATATCAAAGTAATAACACATGGATCAATGACACCAGATATAGGTCAACAACCAAGGCAAAAACCCACTCTAGGGGAAAACCCAACTGGTAATTCTTCTTTCAATAGTTTTCATGAGACTCTAGACCTTGACTCACACTTCCTGCACACCAAGTAAGCCTTCCTTTTGATCCTCCTTTCGACCTAGCAGTAGTAGCAACACTACAGAACACTTCCTTCGACCTAGAGACTTCGACCTTACTTCTAAGACTTCGATCTTGGAGACAATACTTCGATCTTGCTTCTAGGAGTTTGATTTTGACTAAATACAACTTCTAAAGGAACCATCACCCAACAAAATCAACTTCGACTTATTCTTCTCTTCACAACAACAACATGCAGCAACTGGCAGCAACAAAACAATGAGGGACTTTGATCTTCCAACCTAAGGCACGTGTGGGAGAGAGAGAGAGAGAGAGAGAGAGAGAGAGAGAGAGAGAGACCAAAAAATCGATTTTCCTTCCATATTTCAGCTTTTCCAAACTCGCACTCCTTTTGACCCTTTCCCTGACTTCACACTTTTTCCTATGTAGTAGTAGATATCAAATTTCAGTGTGTGAGATTGAATGCTCCAAATGAGTTCTATCTTCCTGTATATATATAGGCTTGAGGTGAGCTCGAATTCATGGAGTTGAGGCAAAATTGATCACATTAAGGCTGACTTTGTGTGGAGGTTCCATAATTCATTTTGACTGAATATTAAAATTTTTTACATGATTCAAAAGCCCAGGATGGGTCAATTTAAATCTGTAATGGTTCTATAAACTTAGAATAAATCCTAGAAGTCCAAAATGGGGACTTTGACCTAATATAATATGGCACAAACATGGAACCCGTGCTTTAATAAGTCATTTAATAATAATAGTATAAATTATTTTCTTTATTCTTTTGATAAGTACATTATATTTTGACTCAAGTACAATTTATGAGGACCAAACCTAGTTACCATCTTTAACACTCCCTCTTAACTAGGGAGGCATTCTACTTTGCGCTAGGCCAACCACGTCGCTACAAAAGTTTCTCTCAGCACTCTCTCGAGAAGAGGCCTCTCGCAGTCTCTTGCTTCAAGAATCCTAGTAAGTATAACATTACTTGTTTATTTTTCCATGTTGGTTTTGATATTAGATTGAAAGAAGTACACAAACAAAAGTCTTATCCATTAAAATCCCTAGGCACTGCCACATTATAATTATCTTTTGTTGTACTTTTGAGTCCCATTGGCCTATGAACAATAATGAAATTTATATCCATTATCATTCCTTTCCCTCACCCATATTGAACTAGTTTTTCACCCGTTCAAACCTTTAAACCCTTTGGCGTGCTACCTGAAGGCTCATATCAATCAAATTTGTATCTGTAATTGAAAATTCAACTTCTTAGCTAACCTAATTTCCTCATTAATAGAACAAATAAACCCTTACTTAGGGTTTAAGGTAACCTAGTAAACTATGTTTGCTAAATAAATTAACATTAATAAATGGGGTTTAAGATCCTCAAGTCATATCCAATGTATTTTGCATGAATCCCCTCCTAAGCCTAACATTTATATCATCTTAGAAGTATTAAATTAGATTTCCCATATAAATATTAAATTCAAGTACTAATATTCTTCTCACATAAGACCCATGACATTTCTTAGTGCACACGGTATATCATTTTAAAGGTTTTATTTCATCAACATTTAATTCATGGAGCCCATATTGATTTAACTTTCACCTTTCCTAAGTTTATAAAAATACGTCTAATGGAAACTCAAATCCAACAACTTATGTCTTAAATAAGCTCTGAAATTCTTGGTTTTTCTGAGGAAGAGAACAATGAAGAAATACAAGAGCACTAGTCTTTATTTTATTTTTTATATATTTTTAGTTTGGTTATTTGTTTGAATTTTACACTCTAGATCTCTCTTCAAGAAGAGTAAATATCAATCCAAACCTATTTAGGAGTCCAACTTAACTAGCAAAGGTCTTTTGGCACTTGAATATTTGGCCTCTTGAGGTAAATAAGTCTCTAGCATTGTTTTGATTTTTTTTTTCTTTTGAATATCACCTTGCTAAAAGAAAGCTAAGGTTTGATTTTTTAGTGACTCGAATTGGCATATTTTAGCCATGATTTTTCCAACAAAAGGTTACAACTACTCTTATCTAACAATGCCTTCAATCAAAAGATAATAATGATCTCTTATTCCCTTTATTTTTGTGTATTAGAGTTTGAACATTCCCACAAGTTTGTATTATTAAAGGTAGAAATATACTTGCTTTGTTAAATTTGTTGTAGCATATCAACAATCGTTGAGTCGTGATAAGACAACAATTCTTGTTTTCTATATCCTGAATCACAAATGAGTTATTGTGAAGTTTAATGTGACAATATCCCTGTGATTTTCCTAGTAAAACAATGATCACCTACGGTTGTCAATATATGACAACAATTCTCACCATAATCTCATTATGTATCAGTGAGTATTTTCAAGGAATAATTATACTAAGCCAATCATTGACTTGTGTCGTGATTTGGTTCTATGTATACTTGGCATAAATAATACTTTGACAATAGCATCTATTATCCTTTGTAATCTTGCATGCCATAGTGGCCCTATCTTTCAACATCCTAAACATATGAAAAACCTATATAAGAGACTTGAAATTTATATTTGACCATATAACTTGACTGTGAGATAAATAATTAGTAACAAAGTGGCAAATGATTATAATATAATAATACTTACCTTATGTAATCTTGCAGTAATATAAAGCTTCTCACATGAACTGTGATATGTCATATTGTGCATTAATTATGTATGTGTATTGACTATGGTGATACGACTTGACATGTTAACAAGTTTTAATTGAGAGCATGGTTCAACGCCTTGGTATAACAATAAAAATGATTAACCATACAACATGTGATACTTGTTATGAAGTGACCATGAGATTAGAAATATTGCACAAAGAAATGAATTGACTCATGAATTCATAGATTTAAATTTATTATGACACTTTGAATAAGACGAAGACTTGAACTGAAAAGCATTAAATAATTAACAGTGACCTTAGGGACTTTTAGCAATAACTCTTTTTTATTTATCTATGACATATAGTGATAGTGATATAAATGTGATTTGACACATTGAATTTAACTTGATATGAATTAGCAATGATTTGAATTGGTTGCCTATGATTTATGATTGACTATGTCAATATAACTATTATGATTGTGATTTGACACATTGACATGCTAACTTGACATACAAGACACGACCTATAGAAATATACATATATACCTATTAGACACTTGACATGTTTAGTGATTTGGCACATTGACACAACTCTTGACAATAATAAATAACTTGTCTGTAACAACTTATTGACATGAGACACGGACACAAATATATGACTTGTGATAAACTATAGAAGTGATAAGAAATATGCTGGTAGCCCTCCTTGGGCTAGGTTTGAGAGCTTTGCAAGTAGGTCATAGGGATTAACTGAGCACCTTGGTTTGATCTATCATCACTCTTCAGTGCCTGGTATATGAATTTTGGTTTAGTGATGTGGTTGTCTGCCTATGAGCTATTGATGTTTACTCATTCGTAAATAGTGTAGTGTAGTGATGTGCGGTGGTCTGTGGTAGTATTTTGTACAATGATGAGTAGTGGTCAGATTGTATAGTTTCCAGTTGATTTGGCAACGTTGATATTCAGGGTTTGATGTGAAACATAGTGTAGTGTTTAGTTTACGAATTATTGTGCGATAATAAGCTTGGACAATATTGTACAATGGTCAGTGATCAGTTAAAGTAGCTTGTGTAGTGAGGCTTCCAGGATTAGTGTAACAACATCTTCTTAAAAACATTCTTACATTTATTCAAAGCACATGGGGATCCAGTTTGAAAATTATGAAATGTGGTCAACTATCTCTTGAAGGTGATTGGAGTCACCTTCAGGTTGTGTCCTGAGAACACTTCAGGGTGGTGCTAGGGAAGGTCGTAACCTGCACATGGTGTTGTGGCATCATTTTAGTTGGGGCTGATAAATCACAGGGTGTTGGAGAATCCTTTCAGTTGGGGCTTATAAATTACAGGGCGACGAAGCATCCTTCTAATAGTAGTTGGTAAATAGTGTGTTGGGGCACTCATCAGGTTATGGCATGACTTACAGGGCATTGGGGAATCCTTTTAGTTGCAACAGGGTATTATGGTGTAGTAGCGTCCTATAAGTTGTAGCCTGTAAATTAGGGGTTTGGAGACTCCTTCCGTGATCACAATGCATGCATAGTTGAAAATGACATGCATGCATAACAATAACATCTACCACGAGGTCCAATGCTGCAACCTCACTCTGATACCACCCTGTGGTATCAAATATCACCCTGTGGTATCAAATATCACCCAAAGGGAACGAAACCCACTCTGATACCACCCTATAACACCTCCTCCCACATTTACCCACTTTCACAAGCTCTCCCATGTAAACTTGAGCTGAGTGTCACTATGATATGACCTGACCTCCAATTTCCAATTATGGAAGTGGGGCCTACAAACCAGAAGCAAACTGACATCCCTCAGATACTATATATCACTCAAGAGCCTACTAACCGCCCCAGGTGATCAATCCCTGAGATGGAACTCTTTTTCACTAAGTTTACTCCCCAACTACACACTAATTTACACACTGTGCATGTGGTTATGAGGCTCCAACCGCACCCATAAGCTTGCCTGCATGTGGTTATGACCTAAATTCCTCTGTTCAATGTATGTGATCGCGAGATCTATGCCAATTTTTCAGGCTAGCCTCTAGACCACTTCTCAAAACTACATGTAACTTTCCAGAATAATGACAATGATGATAACATTGCTAAATAATCAAAACTTGAGCAATATCTTGACCAATACATGCCTAATGCGAGATAGACATTTCATCAAACAAATGGTAAACATAGAAGCTACAAGTCATGAATGCATATCTGATCATAAACTTCTAAACTTCATCTGAAAATCACCAAGAAGGCTCTATGAAATATCTAGCTAGATGAAACAACACTTGTTAGCCCATGCATTCATCAACCATCCAATAACTTATCAAATCATGAACACGAGCCATAGTTAGCGGACATCATAAAACCATGCATATATCCAACATACAATTGGAATATAAACTATGACAAATCAACCATAATAAATAGTAAAAGTTATAATAGATCACAATAGGAAAATAACTCTTATTAACATGTGAAAATTCCAACCAAGTCAGGGACTTCCACGTACCACCTAACCATATATTGGGTTGAACCAAATATCTCTTTTAGCCAATCACCTCCGCACCATATTCCAAGCATGAATTTGGGATCATATGGGTTAAACCAAAATAAAACCAAACAGGGCTTCCAGAATCCAAATCATCTCAACCCTCAAGCACAGTGATCTCACTTATATGGTATATAATCACTAACATCAACCAGATTGGTCTCTACCCAAGTTTTCTAGGGCTTTGCGAACTAGTAACACAACCCACAACCTCTAGGGAGCCCGAGTTGTTTTAGGGCTCCAAATAATTTGTCCCAACTGACAGGGTCCAGGGACTAGTAATCAACCCATAGCCTCCAAGGAACCAAGTTTTTTTAGGGCTCCAAATAATTTTCTCCAACCTGTAGCCATAGGAAACCAGAGAACTAATTAGAAAACCAAATGGGGAACCCACTACACCATGGCTATCCAGGAAAAGGTAAGGCAAGATTGAAAACACTATTACTCGAGGAAAATATCTATGCTAATGATAAAAAATGACTAAGGAACCACATGCATATACCATGCATCCAAAATCCAACAAGTAAATCACACATGCAACCGGTTACATCTTAAGTAATCCTGTTGTAGTTGCTGATCTGATTGTCTCCTTGTGCTCCTTTGCTTTCCTTTTCTTTCTTTATCTAATCCAAGTGAATGCTAGAGTTTTCCAAGATTTCTCTAAGTGTACAAGAGTGTATGAGATCATGAACAAGGTCTCAACTCAAAAATATAAAAAATTTGAACCAAAAACCGTGTAAAAGCTAAACAAAAAACAGTGAACTATTTCTCGGATGCCTTTTTATTATTGATGTCTCTTTTTTCTTTCATTTTCCTCATTTTTCCTCTAGTTTCCCTTGCATGCAAATGTGTGTCTCTTCACCTTATTTTTCTCCTATTTTCTTTTACTTCTAATAATTAAATGCCAATTATTTTTCTCTTTGACTTTGCCAATGTCTTTTCCATTTTCCATAGCCATTATTAAACCACAAGTGATGCCCACTATAATGTTTTCCCACCATTCAACTTGGAATACATGTCCCATGACCTTGGTTTTATTTTATTTGCATGGACAATCAACCAGGGGTTGTTACAAATGACCCTTCAAGAAACAACCATTAGGGAAATTTTGAGGTCTAAAATGGGCCTCCTAAGAAAAATGTACAATCAAAATAAAATTTATGACAAACAATAGGATTCAAGATGATGATGTCAATCATGGGGGATGATTCACCATTTTTGAAGTAAAAAATTAAAAAGATTAAAAAATAATAAAATAATAAAACTACTTTTTCAACTTGTACTTTTAGCTTATCTCCCTTAGGGTTTATTCAAATTTCGAGCGAGATAACTCATTGGATGAAAAATTTAATTCCTCATCCAAGGAGTACGCATGTTGCATACTTTTGAAGGACCTTGCTACACGAAAAATGAGAAATACATGAAAACAGGTTATTCCAATCACGTTTTTCATGTATTTATCATTTTTCGTGTAGCTAAGTCCATCAAAAGTATGCAACATGGGTACTCCTTGGATGGGAAATTAAATTTGGCATCTAACGAGTATTCCTGCTCGAAATTTGAGTAAAACCTTAGGGAGATAAGTTCAAAATACGAGTTGAAAGTAGTTTTTTATTTTTTCCCTCTAAAATTTGATGATGTATTCAAATATTATTTTACTATTTCCACTATTATTTTATAATTTCCTTAGGAGGCCCATTTTATACCTAAAAATTCCCCTAATGACAAAGAGTCAAACTATGCCCTCAGGGAACACTGGGAAGAGCCAAATCGATGCTCTCTCAAAACACACTGGGATGCAAAATAAAAATATATATATACACATAGAAGAGGGAAATAAATGTACATTTCTCTCTCTGGCTCTTGTTGGATCATTTGGGCTTTCATATTTATTTTTGGAAAAACTTTACTATTTTATTCTTGGTGGTTTCCCCTTGGCTGGCTTGTACTTTCTCTGTGTGTTGATATTCGTTGTTGGGATTGATCATTGATCGTGAGGGAGAGATAATATTTTCTCCTTACCTCTTTGACTTGGTGCATGGGATATTTGGTATTCCTAGAGAACAAAGAGCATTCAAGGAGATATTGAGCGATGTGGATATTTGGAGCATGATATTGATGGTTGAGCAGTGTTGGAACTTCCCTTGAGCTTGTGCTCGATGAATTTGATATGAAGCTCAATTAATAATTGAACACTTAGTGTTTGTTGTGTGGCTTATGAACCAATAAGTGCTTGCTGAAGGGATACTTAAACCATTGGGCGCTTGTAGTTAGGATGATGAACCACTTAGTGCTTGTTGTTGGCTGATGAACCACTGAAGTGATTGCTAACTAGTAGATGAAACACCTTCATAGTGGAATCAATACCTGAAGCTGAGAAATATACCCCTTCTAATGCTTATTGTTTTGGTGATAAACCACTTAGTGCTCGTTGTTTAGTTGATGAACCATTAAATGTTCACTGAATGGTTGATTGAACCATTGGGTGCTTGTAGTTAGGTTTATGAGCCACTTAGTGCTTATTGTTGGCCAATGAAACACTAAGTGATTGTTTTCTAGCTGAACCACCTTCATAGTGAATTCAATCCCGTGGAATTTGGGAGAAGCCCTATGTTTTGAAACTCAAAGAGTAAGTGAGTCACTAGGGTGCTTACTATGAGATAGTAGTTGGTGAACCAGTTGAACAGTGGAATCCAACTCTTAAGTGTTTGACCAATCCATTGGTGTGAATTTCCCCTGTGCAAGAATTTCCTCAACTTTGTATCAGGCTTAGGGGATGGTCATCTATAAGAGAGATTGTAGTGTAGTTGGCCTATGGTTGGGTGGAGAGTGGAAGTATTTTCTTCAGTTGTCATCTAATCTAAATCACTCAGATAATTATAGTGGTTTATGCAAATTTTATTTATGTATTTTGGCATATGTTATTGATATATGAATGATCATGTTTCATTCACGAAAGAATGCCTAAATCACTTTATAATTCATGGTTGGAAAGCTATCTTAATTATACATGGTGGTAATGAATGCTTGAATGACGTGCTTATTTCCATCTTCATGAACTACAAGATAACTTACATGATTGTGACTAGTTGGTTGAAGTTCACTCAATTAACCTATTCTCTTATAAGTTCTTAGTTATCTTATACGTTTATGAATTGGGAAGCTCACTACCATAACCATGCTTGTAGGTTATATTACATTTTCCGAGTTCAATTTATATGTTGTGCATTAAATGAGAATCTAAGTAGAGCTGATGGTCACTTAATGTATGAATTATATGATGATTCTATGACTTTATGCACACTTATATATTGTTGTGACTAAGAATTGAAATAAATTGTAACATCTTGAGATTTATTGATTTAAAACATGATTATAACAATTTTGAATGGCAATTGAAACCTTCATGTCTCCTTGGTTATGAATGAAGAAATCCTATCTCATTGAAGATGTTAGCTAACTTGCAATAGTTCGAAGAGTTGGACTGCTCTACATAAATCACCTTGTGTAGTGTTGAATTTGGGAAATTGGCCTTTGGTAACATGCCTTTCCTTTACTTTGGATCTAATGTAGTTTGGGTCTTACTGGTACCCTTTTTATTCACTCTAAGTTGTTAGCATCATATGTTTAGACCTTGGCCTTCATTTTAAGAAATTTGGTGTTATTGGTAGATTCCCCTAGTCTTAAGGTATATTTGTTATTCCCCAAATTTCCTTGAATTCCATGTTCTTTAAATTTTTTGAAGAAATCTAGTGATCTGAGGTTCAAGCCTAGCAAGGGAGAGCTACGTTGAGCATAACTTGTATCTCATCCAAACTAGATTACTCTTTTCATAATAGTTCACATTTGGTGATTCAGGGTACAGGGCCAGAAAGGGTTGATTACCTTGTAATTGATTAGTCCTCATCCAAGAATATTCCCTTATTTAGCACTTTCTTATCTTGTAGAATCCAAGGTTAGGTGAGGTCAACACTACATGCTTCGGCCCATATGGGAACTGGTCAAATCACTTTCAAATGATAAGCTAGATTTGAGAGTGTCAAGTGGGCGCTCGCATATGTGAAGTTCAGATGGTCAGAGGTCGCGAATGGTCAGGTCACTTTGAAGTGAATTTGGATTTGGGAGTGGCAAAGGGTGCACACTCTTGTGAAGGCTCAGATGGGCACCAATCTAGATCACCCTCAAATAATTATATGTTTGGAGATTTGGTAGTAACGAGGGCACAAACCTTTGGATGGGATTGGAGTAATGATGAGTCAGATATCATCTAGTGTGTTATGTGCCTGATACATTACGTGAGGTATGGATCAATAGATATGAGCGTCCAGGGATGATAAGAGCCAAAATAATGTTGAAACATTGGATTGCCTGTAGACCGGATATAATGGGAAAAGGATGTAAACCACGAAGGAAGACGACCTCGTTGGTGTTGACACCTTAGTTTATGTGGCAGTGCCACATGGACCTGGCAATGGCCATGTGGACGCCATGTAAGGACCCTTGGATGATGTGGACACCCATTATGTTGACATGGTAGTGCCACGTGGACCACTTGTGGATGCCATGTGGCAACATCCTGGTCTCATGGACCCGTGCTACATTAACATCGCAGTGTCATGTGGGCTAGACATGGGCCACGTAGATGCCATGTGACTTAGAAAGGGCCACATGGATGCCAAGTAAGGACCCATGGATGATGTGGATACCCATTATGTTGACATGGTAGTGCCACATGGACCACTTGTGGATGCCATGTGGCAACATCCTAGTGGCATGGACCCGTGCTACGTTAACATGGTAGTGTCATGTGGGATAGACAGAGGCCACGTGGATGCCATGTGATAGCTCAATGCTAACATGGCTTAATATGAATGCCTAAACTTCAAATGAACATAACTTTCTATCCAAGGGTCAGATTTAAGTAAAATTTATATCACTGGAAAACTCTCAACACACTGAACACGATAGTGACATTTCTTTTGAGTTCTTAGAATGTTGGAAAAAGAGAATTTTGAAGCCCCATCTTCATAACAACCCTTGGATATCGGGTCAAATGAAGAGGTAACACCTCTTGCAACCCGAGATAATAGAAAGGGGTGAGAAGGAGAATTACAAAAATTTTCATTAGTAAAAAGAGCACAACACATAGTAGCAATAAATATCATCCTTCTAACATGAAGAAGCATCAAACTAGTTACAATATGATAATCTATCTCTGCTTAGTGATAATTATTCCTATCATAAATACCACCTCAAAGTTGATTGCTTGATTTAACAAAAAAAAAAAAAAAAAAAAAACTAAAACAACAATAAGTTCTCACATAATACAAATTACTCAATTACAACAAAACCATCATCATAATAACTCATTCATTAAACAACTTTATTATCCTTCCAGAAAAATAAAAAAGTTAACAATTCCAACCATATTTAAATAAACAATTACCTTTGCAATTACCTTACAAATTTGAATACAACCCTCCATAGTCACTCTCCATAACATTCATCCCTCACAAAGTTTCAAAGTTTCAAGATTGACTTTTCATACACAATTTCAGGTCGTGCAACAATTGGTTAACATTTAGCCCCACACACAATTTCAAGCAAAGACTTTTCATGAAATTTGAAGTCACATGTACAATCTATGGGCATAACTTTTGGTAGACCTCTCTTATTGCTGTCCCTTCACAAGACATAAATACATGTTATTCCATGAAAATTGTCACATTCTTAAGGTCACGATACACCATACACCGAGAAAGAATAGGAACTCATTATCTCATCCTTGTTATTTATAAGTGCATTTCTACAAGTCTGAGTCCATGTGTACTAGCATTCCACTTCTTCCTTATTTGTGTATTTATTAATAAAAAAATTATTATTAAGATCGGTGTGGCTATCATGTTAGCCAAGTCCATGAGACCGGGATGAAGGAGTATTCTTCAAGGATTGGGATAGATGTACAAAATCTAAGCTAAACCAAAACAGGTAATACCTAAGAAAAGGGAGATATAATAAAATACCTGGTAATACCTAAGAAAAGGGAGAGATAATAAAATAGCTGATTTGTTTTGGGAGATATAGAATATTTATTTGGTGAATGGGTGTATTGTGAAAGTAATTTTATATATTAGAAATTTTATGGATATTGCACTTGTTTAAATTTTAACTAGAGATTACAGTGATAACTGACTTTCAACTGAAAGTTATAATGATAGTGGTTATAGTTGAGCAAATGACTAAATTCTTGAATATATAATGCACAAGGAAATTTAAGAGCAAAATCAACCTATGCTGTTTGCATTTATCAAGAAACAAGAAACTGTCATAGATTTATCATACATTGTGATTGAGATCTATACTGGTCATAAGATAGCTGTGAGAAAGGAGAGAAACTGATGACAACGGTTCACAGATTATGTATTGAAACAGAGATTGGAACGTTGCGGACACAAAAAAAACATGTAATACCATTCGGTCAAACAGGAAAATATTTGCACTTATTTCCATAGATAAAATTAGACCTGGCTAGTTTATGAAAGCTAGGCCAATGTGAATGTTTGAGGTGCCTCAGTTAGTTTTAATGTATGCAATTATATAAAGAAAATACAATGCAATGATTTACAGAAATGCTTACTTCTGGTTGTGGCAGGTGAGGCCATCTCCCTGGTTCACATGTATGGTGGGCTGTAAAAAAAACGTTTTGAACACAACTGCATCAGTTTCAAGCACTCATACCAGTATTTTCTGCATGCAATTTGCCTGTTAAATATCAATGACTATACAAGAAAGTTGAAACCAGTCAAGCAGGGGACTGAACTTACTGCTTCAATACCTGGGATTTCTCAAAATCTGATGATGGGTACTGTATCATCCTCAGCAACAATGTTATATGCAATGCAACAGAATCTTAATTTGCTGTGCTGAACTATTGATGAAATAAAAAAGATATGAGAAATTTCTAATGCAGTTGAGACCAACTGCTAAATTTACAAAAGCAGAAGAAAGTGCATACTGAAGCGGATGTTTGAATGACAGTTTGAGGTGATTAGTGGGAGATGTTGACCACACATTTTGTGGCGCAAGGAGCAGATAGACCCTGTATCCATGTACCCATTTTAGATAAAGCATCTTCATACTTATTGTGTTTTCTGTGAAAATGAGCGAAGGAAATGTGGTGAAATAATCCCTGGAGCTCTCGAATCCTGCATAACCAATTGCCCAAGAGGGGAGGTGAGAAGGTCGATCCCTCATTTATCTAGTCGATTGTGATGCGTGAGTCACCATAATGTGAATAGAATCGATCCCAAGCCACTTGGCACAATATAAAATACCCCATAGCGCATATACCTTTGCCCTCGTGTTCAATCTAAATCCACCATTCCAATATAAATGATATTGAACCTCTGGGGATATGGTGATATAAAATCCACATCCACATACCAATTTTTGTGCTACCCTATCGAAAAAGCCACTTGGATATAAATTTGGAGAAACAATGACCAAAATCCTTTTGCCCTTTCTTGTTGTGGCTTCTATACATATTCTTTGTAGTAGGCATATATCTTATCGCTTATGCGGCCAATATCAAATGGAATGTTTTCGAATATAGTTGCATTTCTCCCCTACCATATGCCCCAACATATGAAGAAAGGTAATGATATGTCCATCCAATATGGTGACATCCACATTCTGTAGCATTCTTTAATAGACTGAAAGTACCGACATCTATTTATCTTTAAATTTTGTAAGACTCAAACCCAAATGGTGGCAGCGAAAGGGCATATGATAAATAAGTGCACCACAATCTCCATAGAACCCTGACATAAGGGGCTTCTCCTCGGGCCTTGGAAGCCCCGCTTACGGAGAATGTCTCATGTAAGCACTTTATTCCTCCATACCAACCAACCAAAAAGTTTTATCTTTAGCAGCATGTTCCAAGACTAGATATGCAAAAACCAACATTTATTTGTATGTGGTTTTACAGTAGAAATGGTGAAAGAGTACATCTCATGTACATATATCTCACCCATGTGGAGACCACCATTCTAGCGAAGTATATAATCCTATAGCCCAATAGAAATACCTGCCATTTTTAAATTATGAATGTATCTCTCCCACATCTCAGTGCAATCATTTGTAATATCCAACTCCGCAACATTCATCCAAGTAGAGTATAACTATAATGAAGCCATATTTCTTTGGATATGGGATATGTAACAACAACCCCTATGATGTAGATGTTTAATGATCTCTTTCGATAGTAGATGGTCACCTAGAAAACCATATTTGGGTTCGATCCAATGTTTAACCATGCATGTAGTGTTAAGTTTTTAAAATGTTTTGCCTATTAAACATAGAAAAATTGTTTGCATAAAGAAAAAAATCCCATGTTGAAAACACCATTTCCTCTATGTATAGAAGATATCAGACGAGAGGGATTGAGCCAATGTTGTGTATGTCTCCTTGGACATAAACCATGTATTGAATCATCCTGGCCATCAAGACCCATTTTAGATAAATAATTTCCATACTTATTGTGTTTCTTGTGAACATGAGCGAAGGAAATGTGGTGAAATAATCCACGGAGCTCTCGAATCTTGCGTAACCAGTTGCCCAAGAGGGGAGGTGAGAAGGTCGATCCCTCATTTATCTAGTTGATTGTGATGCACGAATCACTATCAATATGAATAGAATTGATCCCAAGCCACTTGGAACAATATAAAATACCCCATAGCGCATATACCTCTTCCCTCGTGTTCGATCCAAATCCACCATTCCAACATAGATGATATTGAACCTCTGGGGATATGGCGATATAAAATCCACATCCACATACCAATTTTTGTGCTACCCCATTGAAAAATCCATTTGGATATAAAGTGGGAGAAACAATGACCAAAATCCTTATGTCATTTTTGTTGTGGCTTCTATACACAATCTTTATAGTAGGCATATATCTTATCGCTTATGCGACCAATATCAAATGGAACGTTTTTGAATATAGTTTCATTTATCCCCTACCAGATGCCCCAACATATGATGAAAGGTATTTATCTTCCCATCCAATATTGTGCCATCCACATTTTGTATCATTCTTTAATACACTAAAAGTACTAACATCTATTTATCTTTAAAATTTGTAAGACTCAAACCCAAATGGTGGCAGCAAAAAGGCATAGGATAAATAAGTGCAACATGGTCTCCATAGAACCCATACATAAGGGGCACCTCCCCGGGCCTTGGAAGCCCCACTTATAGAGAATGTCCCATGTAAGCACCTTATTCCTACATACCAACCAACCAAAGATTTTTATCTTTAGCGGCATGTTTCAAGACTAGATATGCAAAAACCAACATTTATTTGCATGTGGCTATATAATAGAAATGATGAAAGGGTACATCTCATGTACATATATCTGACCCATGTGGGGACCACCATTCCAACGAAGTATATAATCCTATAGCCCAATAGAAATAATTTCCATTTTTAAATTGTGAATGTACCTCTCCCAAATCTCAGCACAATCACCTGTAATATCCATCTTCGCAGCATTCATCCAAGTAGAGTATAACTGTAATGAATCCATATTTCTTTGGACATGGGATATGTAAAAAAAACCCCTATGATGTATATGTTTAATGATCTCTTTCAATAGTAGATGGTCACCCAGAAAACCATATATGGGTTCGATCACAATTTCTGTAGACCTTCCCAATACTATCTCCCAACAAATATTTTCAAAGAGCCATCTCTTAATTTTCAAAAATCCCCTCCATATATATGATCCCTTAAATTTATCACTCAGTCCAACGTTTAACCATTCATGTAGTGTTAAGTTTTTGAAATGTTTTCCTAGTACAGTCTTCCTCCATAATTCATCACCCAAAATAGATGACAATTTTTTTTTTGTAAGAAGTGCCCAACCAAAAAAATCTATGTTTTATAAGCCCCAACAACTTGACACCTTCTGCCTAGATATGTAAGCCAATCACACCAGATGATATTTATCACCCCCCTTTGCACCAGAACAAAGGAAGCTTGTGATGATGATGCCTATATGTTTTATGATAGCCTTGGGAAGAAAACATAAATGCATCCAATAGACACATAATCTGGAGAATTGATTGAACAAGTGTTAGCCTACCACCCATAGATATCCATTTGTGTGACCAAGTTGATAATCTATCTTCAAAATTTTTAATTAACCATTCCCAATCCGAAATGAAATATCTATTTGGTTTCATCTGAAAGCCATGCTATATGAAATAAACCTCTAGAGGGGAGGAATCCAACAAAAAAATGTTAGCAATGTCCACAATTATCTCCTGCTCGGTGGATGGGCATATACTTCAAATAGTTCATAAAAAAACGAAAGGCATCTCCAAATTTTGAAATAATGTGGAACATATGTGCCCATTATTCTATGGATACCAATCCAAATAGTAAAACATTGTCAACAAACAGAATGTGGGATATCGATACATTTTTGGGAGTTGTAGGCTCGGAAATAGTCCACTAGTCTTCACCAATGTTATATGTTTGTTAAGCCCGTCAATGACTAACACAAATAACAAAGGAGAGAGTGAGAAGCATTGTAAGAAACCCTTGAAATCCCGAAACAAAATTGGATGGAATTCCATATATCAAGACTGCATAGTTGAAAGAAGAGACACATGTCGTTATCCAGTCAACAACCCCAATGGAAAGCCCAATCTTGTGAAAAATCATTCGAAGGAAAGTCTATTCCACACAGTCGTATGCATTATGGAGGTCCAATTTTAAAATGGTCCTTTTTCATTGTCTTTACAGAGTGGATAGTATCCCACACAATGGCCACAACATCCTAGATTTGTCGATATTTCAGGAAGGCGAATTGTTATGCAGAAATATAGGTAGAGAGTCGCTCCTTCAACTGAGTAGAAATTATCTTGGAGATCAACTTATATATGATATTACATAATGAAATGGGTCTATATAGAATAAAATGATGTATGTTTTAGGATTCAAGGATGAGTGCAATAAATGCAACATTTACTGCACTCAAGATCTTACCATCATGTTGTGATTCCTCCACCAAATTTAACAAATAGGCTCCCATGACATCTGTCCATCTGTCTTGACCAGGGCACTTGTCTCGAAAAATTGATCTATGCCATTGATATAGGTCCACCCACATCCCTTTCATCATCATCAGAGAACATGCATGGGTAATTTTTAATAAAAACCATGATTGTCGAAATCCACTGGCTCCTGAGCATGAAAAAAACTACCAAATAATTTGATATCCTCCCTGTGGATGTCTGTTGTTTTGGAAATTTTCACTCTCATTCCATCTATCATCCCCCATATGGTATTTTAGTTCTGATGATGTGAGGAAAAATTATGAAAATTTTTGGTATTTTTGTTCCCACCTTGTATCCAAATGGCGTTTCTCTTAGAGCACCATTTCTCCTCCTATAGACACAATATATGCCTTTTACAATTCTCTAATTCCATGACCATATGATAATGTGTCATAGGTAAAAGCCCGAGATAAGAGGGATTGCTAGGTTGTATAATTTTCATATCGATATCCCAGAATTCCCGATGGCGAAGATGTTTTTTCTTCAAACCCACTCTTGAACAACCTTTTTAAGCATCCACAACTTTTAATGTATCACCTACATGCATGAGATACCCTTAAAATTCATATTCTACATCCATGTTTGTCGGATCAGCTGGTATAAATACAACTCCTCGAGTCAAGAATGATTTAACTTGAAAGGAATCCCCTTCCATATCCTATCTACATGCCATTGGAGGATGACATGAGTGTGATTTGAAAGAACAACCAGAGACACCCATGACCGCATGTGACTCAATTGCTCCAGTAAGTTCTCATGCACAAGAAATCGGTCCAGGTAATTCTCTGCAAATATATCCTTATGTTATGTACCCATAGGGTCTATTTTTAATTTAGAACCCCAACATTCCTCACCAGATACTATGAGGTTCATGTCCCTTGCAATGATCAATGATCATTCTCATGATGTCACAATCATCCATTCTTTGCCAAAATGATCTCCTTGAGTTGCAGGGAGTATATATGTTGAGGATATGTATATGTTGTGGTGATCCATGAACAAAAATAATCAATAAAATACTTGAAAAAAGTTTGTAATCCATAAAGTGAACCAAGTGTAGAAAATCTAACAACGTGATTCAATCTGATCTTTTAATGTACTAAAACAAGTTACTGAATCATTCTACAATTTGTAGAAACAAAACATGATCGCACAATCACATAACAAGTAAGAGAAAGAATCAATAAATCACACAATACAAGATGTATTTGAGGAAAGAAACTGCTCAAAATCCTGCTATCTTTATATTTCATAAATTCAAGACCATGAAACAATACAATGCTCTTTCCCTTCCTGGGAAACCTCTGCACTATCTCTGATTGTCTCACTACCGACTTGTTGTTGGAATGAGGTCCCATGAGGCACAAGTTCCAAAGACACCTTTTGTATTTTTGTATGTGCGTGTTGCGCAAATGAATTCAAGGGGCTTTTGACCCCAATTTTGAATGTAATTAGGCTTAAATGTAAACTGTAGGCCTCAAACCATGGTTTGAGACCATAGTATTTGCGTGCTAGGAATATTATAAAGAGATAGAGTATGTCTAGTGATACATGTGTTATGATATATTGATGTTCTAATAGTTCATGCGTCTGTAAGATTTTTTGGATTGGGTTGAAAGGCTCCTACTGGCTGTGTGCGCGAAGACCTAGTCTTGGCTGTGTGCGGACTTCGATAGCTATGTTCGCGGAAGGGTTTGTGAGGATTTGTAAGGGTTTTGGAAAGAACAGTTGATTTATTGACAGATCTGAAGGATAATAGAAAGAACAGTTTTTGGCGAAGCTCTCTGTGTTATGCATTTGTATTTCTTACTGCTTATGCTCTGTTAAGATCACATTGTCTGTTTACTTGTTAACGATTATGCAAGGATATCTGATCCAACTATGCATGATTATTGATGATAGATCTCGTAAGTGTTTACATTAGTTAAGTTCTAGATCGGGTTCTGTCCTGTTCTGTTCTTTTTATCTGTGCTGAAGCGAACAATATTCCTGTGTTATTCTGTTGATAATTGCACACTCTTTGTGATTCTATTATAAACTATTACGTGCCTCTATATAAGTTCACTGTGGGTTTTTACTAAGGACCACTTCATTAAATTCTCTCTCAGTGTGCGGAAACCTGGTTCCAGCACCCCACCCATACTGCTTCGGGTGGGACTTTGGTCTGCGCAAGCAGATCATTACCGAAAGGGCCAGCAGTTCGAGGGTTTATTGGTTTATCCATAAAATTTGAACCTAGTGTAGGACCCCTCAAGCCGCAACAAATGGTTCTGTTGCCGGGACTGGGATCATCATTTTGAGGGAGATTTGATGTTTTGGCATCCATCATGCAACGAATTACAAGATTGGTTGGATCTAAATATCCTTGAATTTGCGCTACAAGAAAATAGAAGCACTAAATTGTCAGACGAACAGTGGGTACAAAAATACATTTATAAAGAAGTGCATGAAATTTTATTTTTTTTCCTTTGCGCACGAACTACAGGAGTGGTTGTCGCTCTTATCTGAGTTCCATCACTGCATAAAAGACGACGTAGTCACTAAGTGGACTCCTGAACTGATCCAACAAGTAGAGATGTTTGATAATAAGATCACTTGCGCAGTAGATCACTAGATCAATCGCCTCTTGGGAAGATTTCTGACTGAATTTTTTGTTGACCAATTTGTGTTATATTCTGAAGCGGAAAAAAGGTTTTTCAAAGGTTCTAGAGGTAAGTTCTTGTGCTCATTGAAATTATTATTGAAAATTCTATTGTGCGAATGAGGTTATCTGTGCGAACATAATGCTTGAATGCATCAAGGAGGTTCAGTTACGCGCAGTGGAAGAATTCACCGCGAAGACTCTAAAAAAGGTCATTTATAGCCCTCTAAAGCCTAGATCTGATAGTGAACTTGAATCAGAAAATGCTAGCTCGAGTGACTCCGAAGAAGAAATATTTTCATATAAAAAACCATTGAATCTGTTTCCCACTCCATTCACTTCACTTCTGATCTCACATCATAGATCACCTGCCTTGCAGCGTAGTCCATCTCCACCTCCACCTCCACCTCACCCTAAAGTAGATATGGTTGCATCCATGAAGTTCCTAATTTCAGAGGCATTGGAAATGAGGACATTGATCACTTCTGGTTTGTAACTGAGGCCATATGGCAGGCTCAATAGGTTAACAATATTTACATTAGAAAATCGCAGTTGGCTACTGCATTTCAAGATCGTGCACTAGACTAATACATTAGTTATGTGCAATAAAACCCTAATGCTACCCTGGAAGAAATTAAAGCAGCCCTAAAAGAACAGTTTAAGAAACCTAAGTCATACACGCAGCTGGTGACAGAAATGAAGGATATTCGTCAAGAACTTAATGAATCTGTATGGGAGGCCAATCAAAGGTTAAAGCGCACCATAAGAGATGGTGGATTCATGATTGATGATACTCAACATAAAGAATGGTTCATTGCTATGTTGCTCCCGCATGTGCGCCAACCATTAGGTCAACAAAAGATTTCTGCACAAGATGAGGTGGTAGAAGTTGCAATGAAACTAGAGGCTACCCCAACACTTATTGTGCTAGGAACTCAAAAGATTCAAAGTCAACTTGAAGCAATGCATCTGGAAATTCAAATTTTGTGCAATAAAAAATGCAAGGAGGTCTACGCAGAGGTGTGGTTTATCAAATGAAAATATTCTGGGCACCATAAAGACCAATGTCTCGTTTTAAACAACTATTTGAATGTTGGAGGTCATAGTCCTCTGAAGAATCTGGTATGGTGCACTATTTGTCAAATTGTTGGACTACATGACACAAATTCTTGCCCAAGGATTGGAAGATATTAACTTGACTTGTAGCAGTTATTTTTCAAGTTTTGTTCATCATTAGGGCATGATGAGCAGAATTGACATACCTATGACATGATGTTGGATAAAACAAAGATATGTAAAATGAAGGTTGAGCCTATCTCACTAGGATCCCTTTCTGGGTGCGAAGGATTCCAAGGCAGAGGAAGAGGCTGAGGAGGTGTATCAACTGGTCGAGGAAGAGGACAAGTGATATGCTATAACTGTGGTGATGTTGGTCATTATGCATGCGAATTTATGAATTTAGTGCGAAAATCTTGCAGGTACTGCAGACAATTTGATCATGTTATAGAAGATTGTCCTGTTTTGATTTCCAAAATGTAGGAAAATAAGACCCCAACGCAAAATCTTCAGATGGTTCACGCAGAAACTCGTGAAGAATATCCTTGTGTGAATGTAGTTACCCGGAGTGGAGTAGCTACCAATGAAGATAAGGGAAAGCAATCTACCACTGATGTATGGATCCGAAAAGCACCTGAAAACAAAAAAGGATTTAATCTTTAGCACGCCAAAGAAACCTTATTGAAGCAAGGAAAGACTTTGCAGAAGGAGGTACATCAACAAGTGGTAGAACACTGAAGGAAGCAGGAGGACAAGAGGAGATTAAGCCATCTTTACAAGCATGCATAAAGTTGTTGCGCAATAAGAAGGTTGTTGAAAATTTGCAGGCATTAATAGATAATTGCGCAGAGAAAGAACAACCCATGGTAGAACATCGAGCAACCAATAAAATCTATAAGAACAAGAAAATAACGGGTAGAGAGATGTGTATGACTGCGTAGATTGGTGCTTATGAAATGGACCAAGTCATTTTAGATCTGGGATTAGATGCTAATGTTCTACCTAAACAAACTTGGCATCGCATGGGAGAGCCAAAGCTGGAATGGTCTACTATCCAACTGCACATGGCCAATCAGGAGAAGATCATTCCTTTGGGAAGGTTATCAAGAGCTGTGGTCAATATAGAAGGTGTTAAGGTGTTGGAAGACTTTGAAGTCATACAGATTGTAGATGATATTGATCCTTATCTTGCGCTGCTAGGATTGGACTGGGCCATTGACATGGATGGTGTTATCAATATGAAGAGAAGAAGAATGGAATTTGAGAGCAATGGAGTTAGGGTAATCATTTGTCTCGATCTCGCTGAAGGCCAAAGTTATACTGAACCAGTGCGCGCTGAGGATGCGATTGATCAAATTTGTAAGCTAAATTTGCGAGAGGAGGATTGGATTAATCCAATAGTATTAGGATAGTTCTTCCTTTTTAGAATCTGATGAAGAACTAGAGAATTGGTAGAACTGACTGCATGAGGTTTCTGCGCTACGTTGTAATCGTGTGACCAGATCTCTGCGTTGCATAACATCTAAGGCACGTAATTTACCACATTATGATGGATCGACTGATATAAACATGTTCATAGGAGAGATGGAAAGGTTTGTGCTTGTAGAACAAAGATTCCATGCTTTGGATCTTGGCTTGGACGCTACTCTAACAAGATGGTGGGAAACACACAAGGAGAATATGGAAAACTGGGAAGAATGTGCGCACATGATAAGGCTACAGTTTGAATGTCCAATAATTAAATGGAGGATGTATATTTTGGCAAAGAAAACTCACACAGACATTTAGCCAAATGGAATCAAGCATGGGGTGTAGAGCCAAGACCTGAATGGGTTCATATTTTTATTCACACGTTGAGAAATGTGCCTACTGAATGGTACTTGGAAACATAGCCGCGCAGAGGCACTAGTGAGTGGTCTGCGCTAATATATAGTTTTATTCTTACCTTTAGCTTTGAAATCGGGTTTGATACAGTTGATCAAGCTTTGATCCCAGAAATTATTAATGCGTTGATCAGGGAGACTTTTCATTGTAGACAATTGGCACTTTTGGAAGTTAGCGCACTCAAAGGAACCTTGATCCCCTTGAATGTCAGACAAGTGCGCTCCATGTTGAGCCTTGTTGGAAATTTCAAAAAGTGCATTCCAAAGTATGAGTTCATAACTGTGCCCATGACCAAATTACTCAAAAGAGGTGTGAAATTTCATTGGGACGATGAATGTCAGAGAAGTTTTCAGTTATTGAGGGATATGACAAACACTACGTGATCTGCTTTGAATTACCTAGTCAACAATCATGTGTTGGGGGGGATGGTCTATAGGTGGTTATCCTTAACTCTGGATTATATTCGTAGTAAGGTGAGGCACGTGCACGGTATCTGCACCAAGAGATTGACTGGTGTGCAGAGGTGTCAAAAACTAGCTGTTGGAACAATAAAATTGGATAAGACAAATTTATTACCATTTTTAGGAGCGTCCAAGATGGATTTAATGAAGGGATTTCTCCAGATTTGGGACCGTTTTGTGAGTAATGAAGCCTCATTAATGCATAAGGAGTCATTTCAGATGCACCACAAGTATAAATATGACCTATGGGGTCGCAATAGTTCCCTTTGCATTCTAAGATTTTTTTATGCTTTGAGCTTTGTGTTTGCCATTGCGTTTGCTGTGTCTATGTCTGGTTTGGATCCAGTTTTTGAGGATGCATTGCACCGAGCTAGGCTAGGGTACGCAATTCAGGACAAGATGACAAGGCCAAGTGATGACCCTGGTGATGACCAGGTGATGACCCTGGTGATGACCAGGTGATGACCCTGCTGCACCAGAATTACCAATTGTAGAAACACCTATGCCATAAAAAACGAAGAATGGGAAATCCTATGGAATGTGCAGATATCCAAGAGAAAAGACCCCAAGACAATGCCATTTCACAAGGGAGAAAATGAAGAGGCCCATGGAAAAAGTTCCAGAGACTATTGAGGAAGGGGACGAAGAAGTTGTTGAAGTAGCCCCATTATCGCGGCTGCCAAGTTATATTGTGCCGCGCAAACCTACTGTCAAAGTGCTGAAGGACTTGGATAAGGTGCGTGCGAGTGTTAGCCACCCATGAAATTTGTTATACCAAAAGGTGGCTAAATCATTTTTGGAGCCTTCAAGGAACAAATTTTATTTCAAAAAGTGTTGGCTCTTGAAGACTCTTGAAGGCATCATTTCCTCTGTCCAAAATCTTCATTGTTGTTCCCATTTCAAAACTCAGAAATTCTGCTGTTTTCCATAAAGAATAATGCTGCAAAGGCTATTTTTCCCTCCTTCCACTTCAAAATTAACCTTCATTTTTCTCCCCTTTTTCTCCATAAAACTCCTCTATTTTCATGATTCCTTTTCTTCCATTCATGAAAATCATTTTTACAAGGTTAAGAACTCACTTTTTAACCTTACCGAAAACCCCAAATTCCTTTAAAAACCATTGAAAACCCATTTTTTTGTATTACAGACTTAAGCACCCTTGGGCTAAGTCCTAAACCACTTCCCCTCCATGTGCCCGCACCCTAGAACCAGGTGCTAGACCCAAAGCGCAATCGCATCGGAGAAATTCACAATGGGTAAGACCCGCATCAAACTTTACGATGCGATTGAGTCCCATATGTAAAAGCCCCGCCCCCACCGCTTTTCATTCCATATAGCCTATTGCCCGGGACCAAGAGTTTAAGTCCCAAGGCGCTTATCGCATCGGAAAATTTTAATGGTTAGATTGAAAATCCCAAGCCCGAAGCTCCGATTGTGATTGGCCCCATATATACATAAGCCCCGGGCCTATTAATGTTCCATATAGACCAGGCCCTGCAACCGGGCGCCTTTCATATGTATTTCCCGCCCCAATCCACCAAAACTTTGTATTATATTAAATATTTGGGTTTCTCATGCATTATGAAGGGTTTCCGCCGGTTCGCTTTAGAAGCAATCCCCGTCGTTGATCGTAAGCTGATCAAATGGCCCGCGCAACATCACAACATCTTCATTGAGCACATTTAACATAATGCCTCCTCCGATTAACATCTCCCGATTCTTTCCCTGCCGTCAATCTGAGTTGCAGATCGACAGCCCATAACTAATTGCTCCGTCGCACTCCAAAGTTCATTACCCCACAGATTCTGACCTCCCGACGCATCTCCCATCATCGATCTGATCTATAGATCGATGGTCTTCATCTAATCCCATCGGGCGCGTTTTATTTCTTCCCCCGATTGGTCATTCTGCGATCAATCGAGAGCCGTTTATCTTCCCCTCGCCTTCCGTGATCCAACGGTCCTCTTTCACTCCGATCACAAGTCTTACCTCCGCCTCAAAAATCCTCCGATTCATTCCCCACCGTTGATCTGATCCTCAGATCAATGGTCATCGCTTAATCGCATCGCAAGTTTTTTGCCGAGCACATTAACATGTTTCCTCCATCGATTGCGATCCTCCAATTGGATCTAGACCATCCATGTGTCCAGATCGGATGGTACCAGATCTTTCCTCATGGTTTCATCGCCCTCCACCTTCCACCAAGAGGATTTTAATGCGTATTCCCAACCGTCGATCTCTGCGCGATCGATGGTTATGACATGTTTTCTTCCTCTACTCTTCTTTGACCTTCTCTTAACCGATCTCCACTGTTGGATGATGCCATCCAACGGCCATGCTCTCTCCCCACTCCGTTTGAAGCAGTTTACCCACAACGCAGGATTTCTTAATATTTTGTGTGTTTTGCAGGATTAATGGTTTTCCATTATATTGAAAGAAAAGCCAAGGGCAGAGAATGATGATTCCCATGCCTTTGATTCATCAAAGGGAAGCTATTCATGGGTTCAAATTCCACGTTTCATCAATGCTCCATGGGCATTGATGCCATATGAGCCCTGTGCAGCCCTACACATCAGCAAGACACTGTCCCTTAAATAAATCAAAAGAGTATCAATGTCGAAGATAGAACACAGCAAAACAGAAGAATTGAAGATAATTTGGGGATTACGGCTAAGAATGATTATCAAAAGCCTAATCCCCAGAATTAAAACACAGTTAAAGGAACATCATAAGTGTTATTAGACAGAAAAGCCTCCATTTCCACATCTGAGGAAAATTGATTCCTCCCAGCTACCACAGTGCCACCTGTGCCTTAAAAGCATTCAAAAAGAGGCCGAAGTTATGGTTCAAAATCAGATATTTGCCTCAAATGCAGCCAAAGAGTTGATTTTGCCGAAGAACTTAATGCAAAAATATCTACAGAGTCACTCCAACATGATATAGAGCCTCAAAAGTCAATAAAATATCCCACTGAGCTTAATCTTAAATGTAAATTCATTAATACAGTGAGAATATCTGTACGCTTCTCCATCAAGCCCCTCAAGGGCCCAAAAGCCATTAAGTCTGTATTAATTTTCTTGGGAGATCTTTTATCAGATCTCACCTCCTCATTCTTCTATAAATACTTCTATAGAAGATGAGAAATTGTTGGTTGGTTGTTGTTTCATCACTAGTTGTAATACTGAAACTCTCTGAAATAATACATAGTCTGTTGAAGTTGAAGAAAAAATTGAAGTCTTGGAAGCCCTGATGATCTTGTTGCATGCTTGTTTCTGAGAAGGCTCTATCATTGGAGCCATGAGCTTGGATGTTAGTGAAGTATTATAAACTGTTTAATGTTTTCTCCTGTTTTCATTATGTTCCATAATTTCTTACTACAGTAGGTTGAAATTTTTAGGATAAGAAATGACTCCTGGAAGCACCTTAGACCTGTTCACCCTTCACCGTTTTATGTTTTCTTCTGCTGAAGTATTTTAGAGTCTTTAACCTCTCTCTTTAGTTTTCATACTTGTTTATTTCTTCAATAGTTCGAATAGTTTGTTTCAGCATGATTTATGGTTTTCCCTGCTTGTCTGCTGCCACTTAAAAGCTATTATTGAAGTCTCCCTTTGAAGTATTTTTTGTTTACAATAAGTCAAGGAGGTCTGTTCTGATCTTTCCCTTTGTCCTTGTTTAAACAATTCTCTTAAAGGTCTTTATAGTTTTAATCATAGATGTGTTAGGTGTTCCCTCTTCTATGACTGCAATTATCAGTGAAATCTTTTATGTTTTCTAAGTCAAATGAAATAAAATCTTTGAGGAAATAGGGTGTTCCACGAATCTTAGATTTCATTTTAAAAGTTGTTTTGAAATCATTATTTGCTTAAAGGTGTGATTTCTATAATTTATGGTTAGCCTTGTCTACTAAATAGCTCTTTATTGTCCAATTTGTGCTTTCAAATTCCCTTTGTTTGAGAACTAAACTTCTCTTTCCAAATCATTGATGTCCATCTCATTCCAAAACCAAAGGTTCCTGTGGCCAAGTTAGATTTTCCCTCTGATATCCCATATCCATTTATGAGTATGTTATGACCTTTTCTTGATTCCATTGCCCAATGAACCAGATGTTTCTCCATTCTGTGTATCTTTCCTAGACCTTTCATGTTCTGCTATATCATTCCAACCAAACAAACAAACAGACACCTGCACTTAATAACTAGTCTAAAATCCATACTCTAAGCACACAAGAGAAACCTTTGCAAACAAACATTTGAGAGATCCCTCTCTGAGAATAGGAGGAATAGATTATGTAACTCTAAAGATTGGTTCTGATGTTGCCTTGTCTTTTGATTTGCCAAACTAGCAAAACACGAGACCCCAACATAATGGCGATCATGGTGGGACCCTGAGTAAAATCCTTAAAACAGAAAACTCCCTGTCCAGTATAACATAAGTAGCCTTTCTTCAAGCACTACCTAACAAAAATGGTAATCGTGATAGGACTTAATTGAATCAGTGACAAACTAAGTAACCCTTAGGATTCCTACATGACGTTATCAAACCTTGAAGCAATCAGTTACCAAGCCATAAGAGTGAAATCTGTATGTTTAAAACACCTTAGTTAAGTGTTAAATAAGTTTTAGGACACTCTCATAACCTATAAAACCAAAATAACTCTGAAAAACCTAAAAATATTTCAGTTTGGCTTCACAATAAACATGGTGGTGGAACCATAAAACATTTTACCTTTACAAAATCTAAAAATTTTCCACCTGGTGACTCCACTGGTCTCCAGTAGGCCTGTTACTTCATTAGTCCTTGTAAAATCTCCCGGGAATGCATTGAGAAAACCCAATCATGTTGTTGGTGAACAAAAAAGTTCAAAATCTTCCACCTGGCGACTCCACAATCCCAAAGGACCTAATGACTCCACTAATAGAAGACTCTGAACAATTTGCAAAAATGCAGCCAAATTTCATAACAGAGTGTGGTTATATAATATCAAGTGGCCTGAAAGAAATTGAATGGGAGGACCTTCCAAAGGTTGTCCTTCTCAGCTCAAAATTCAATGCTGAACCTGAGCTTAAGAAAATTTTTCTAGATTCAGTGGTTGAAAGGTATGAAACTGAAATTGAAATTTTAAACTCACAAGAAAAATCATACCAATTCAGAGACCCCAAAATGTTTTTGGAAAATCTCCCTCCCCCTAATAAAGAAGAAATTTCACTACCTCTTGATGTGCAGGAAGAGGATGATAGTGCTTTCAAGAGCCACACTGAAGATGCAGTGAACCAAGCTATCAAGAATGCAGATAGCCTACCAGTCTTGGAAGGCCTAAAAGAAGAAAGCTTACATCATGTGTTCATTGATCATATGGCAGAATATATGGAAGCCCCAATTGGTTCAAATTCTCAAGTATGGATCCTTTGCAAGAGCCAAAGACATAAAATGTTGTCACCTCCAGTGACAACCTTGTTTTTAAAGATTAAGATTCAATATGAACAGTGGTTACCTCTGACTAGTATCCAGTTACTCAAATCCTTTTTGTCACTACTCAACTGGATACATTGGCATTATTGTAACATATAAAGCAACAGAGATTTTCAAAGTTAGATTAGGTTAGACAACAATGTCAATAAATCTCTGCCTTGAGCATTTAGTTAGTTGTTATTTTCTGCTTTGAAGAAAAAGAAAAATACAAAAAACAATAGGAAAAGAAAAGAGGGCAGAAATGAAAATAAGAAAGGTATATCCCCATACCAAAAAAGAGAAATAAAGTCTGAAAGTGTGCAAGCTTAAATGCCACTCCTAAAGAAACACACTCCTAGTTAGTCATACAACCTAATCATGACTAATTAGTTTTCAATTTACTGCTGATAGGTTAGTGAAATAGATTTTCCAAACAGCTTAATCTTGGCTTATCAGTAGTTAGATTAGGTTAGAAATTAAAGGTTAAAACATGCTAAAATCCGAACCTTAGTTCTCAAAGAAAAGAATGACTCCAATCTGTTTCAAATTCAGAGTCAAAACAGAATTAAAAATGGTTCTAATCAGCTCAAAATCTGAACCAGAAAACAGGCAAAGAACAACTCAGACAGAAGTAAAAACAGAGCTGAAAAAAGATGAAGGAAGTGCTTGAACTTTCAGACCTTAAGCCTTCCATTTTGATTTATTTTTCTGCAAAATAATATCTATGTGTAGCTTGTTTTTTTATGCCATAGATCAGCAACAAGTTAGACTGTCCAATCCTAACTTGTATGCTTTTAAATTTCTGTTTTAGAAGTTAGTGAATAAAAATCATAGATCAAGGAACTCTAGTTTAATCCCAACAGATAATAGATTAGGTAGAGAAGCATATGAAATCAACTGTTTAATCTGATTTCATGGAGATATAAGAAGTAGAAATAGATTAGTTTTATGCTTTCAAAAATAAATAAATAAATAAATAAAATGTTGTAAGAGAGTTTTCCAATCCAAGTGCACTCTAAAGAAGGAAAAAATGTTAGATCAGTAGGATTGGGTAGGTAGAAAGCTTGTTGATGAAAGATCCATTGTTTTTATGGCTGCTAACTTGATTTCAGAGTAAAAGAGGATAATTCAAGGAAAGAAAGGCAGCCCAATGGATAAGGCACTGATAAGCCTCCCAGAGAATGCAAGTCTAAAGTTCTTGATGCCTTCAAGAAGGCACCATCCCCAAGTGGAGCCACTGTTAGCCACCTATGAAATTTGTTATACGAAAAGGTGGCTAAATCATTTTTGGAGCCTTCAAGGAACAAATTTTATTACAAAATCTATTGGCTCTTGAAGACTCTTGAAGGCATCATTTCCTCTATCCAAAATCTTCATTGCTGTTCCCATTTCAAAACTTAGAAATTTTGCTGTTTTCCATAAAGAAAACTGCTGCAAAGGCCATTTTTCCCTCCTTCCACTTCAAAATTAACCTTCATTTTGCTCCCCTTTTTCTCCATAAAACTCCTCTATTTTCATGATTCCTTTTCTTCCATTGATGAAAATCATTTGTACAAGGTTAAGAACTCACTTTTTAACCTTACCGAAAACCCCAAATTCCTTTAAAAGCCATTGAAAACCCATTTTTTTGTATTACAGACTTAAGCCCCCTTGGGCTAAGTCCTAAACCACTGCCCCTCCACGTGCCCGCACCCTAGAACCAGGTGCTAGACCCGAAGTGCAATCGCATCGGAGAAATTCACAATGGGTAATACCCGCATCAAACTTTCCAATGCGATTGAGTCCCATATGTAAAAGCTCTGCCCCCACCGCTTTTCATTCCATATAGCCTATTGCCCGGGACCAAGAGTTTAAGTCCCAAGGTGCTTATCGCATTGGAAAATTTTAATGGTTAGATTGAAAAGCCCAAGCCCAAAGCTCCGATTGAGATTGGCCCCATATATACATAAGCCTCAGGCCTATTAATGTTCCATACAGACCAGGCCCCGCAACCGAGCGCATTTCATATGTATTTCCCACCCCGATCCACCAAAACTTTGTATTATATTAAATCTTTGGGTTTCTCATGCATTATGAAGGGTTTCCGCCTGTTCGCTTTAGAAGAAATCCTCGCCGTTGATCGTAAGCCGATCAAACGGCCTGCGCAACATCACAACATCTTCATTGAGCGCATTTAACATAATGCCTCCTCCGATTAACATCTCCTGATTTTTTCCCTGCCGTCGATCTGAGTTGTAGATCGACGACCCATAACCAATCGCTTTGTCGCACTCCAAAGTTCATTATCCCACCGATTGTGACCTCCCGATGCATCTCCCACTGTCGATCTGATCTGAAGATCGACGGTCTTCATCTAATCCCATCGGAGTTTTCCATCGGGCGCGTTTTATTTCTTCCCCCGATTGGTCATCCTGCGATCAATCGAGAGCTGTTGATCTTCCCCCTGCCTTCCGTGATCCAACGGTCCTCTTTCACTCCAATCACAAGTCTTACCTCCGCTCTTACCTCCGCTTCAAAAATCCTCCAATTCATTACCCACCATTGATATGATCCTTAGATCAACGGTCATCGCTCAATCGCATCGCAAGTTTTTTTCCGAGCACATTAACATGTTTCCTCTGTCGATTGCGATCCTCCGATTGGATCTGGACTGTCCATGTGTCCAGATCGGATGGTCCTAGATCTTTCCTCATGGTTTCATCGCCCTCCGCCTTCCACCAAGAGGATTTTAACGCATATTCCCAACTGTCGATCTCTGCGCAATTGACGGTTCTGACATGTTTTCTTCCTCCGCTCTTCTTTGACCTTCTCTTAGCCGATCTCCACCGTTGGATGATGCCATCCAATGGCCATGCTTTCTCCCCACGCCCTCTGAAGTAGTTTACCCATAACGCAGGGTTTCTTAATATTTTGTGTGTTTTACAGTATTAATGGTTTTCCATTATATTGAAAGAAAAGCCAGGGGCAGAGAATGATGATTCCCATGCCTTTGATTCATCAAAGGGAAGCTATTCATGGGTTCAAATTCCACGTTTCATCAATGCTCCATAGGCATTGATGCCATATCAGCCCCGTGCGGCCCTGCACATCAGCAAGACACTGTCCATTAAATAAATCAAAACATTATCAGTGTCGAAGACAAAACACAACAAAACAGAAGGATTGAAGATAATTTGGGGATTATGGCTAAGAATGATTATCAAAAGCCTAATCCCCAGAATTAAAGCACAGTTAAAGGAATATCATAAGTGTTATCAGACAGAAAAGCCTCCACCGCCACATCTGAGGAAAATTGATTCCTCCCAACTACCACAGTGCCACCTGTGCCTTAAAAGCATTCAAACAGAGGCCTAAGTTATGGGTCAAAATCATATATTTGCCTCAAACGCAGCCAGAGAGTTGATTATGCCGAAGAAATTAATGCAAAAATATCTGCAAAGTCACTCCAACATGACACAGAGCCTCAAAAGTCATTAAAATCTCCCACCGAGCTCAATCTTAAATGTAAATCCATTAATACAGTGAGAATATATGTACGCTTCTCCATCGAGCCCCTCAAGGGCCCAGAAGCCATTAATTCTGTATTAATTTTCTTGGGAGATATTTTATCAGATATCACCTCCTCATTCTTCTATAAATACTTCTGTAGAAGATGAGAAATTGTTGGTTGGTTGTTGTTTGATCACTAGTTGTAATACTGAAACTCTCTGAAATAACACATAGTCTGTTGAAGTTGAAGAACAAATTGAAGTCTTGGAAGCCCTGATGATGTTGTTGCATGCTTGTTTCTGAGAAGGCTCTATCATTGGATCCATGAGCTTGGCTGTTGGTGAAGTATTGTAAACTGTTTAATGTTTTCTCCTATTTTCATTATGTTCCATAATTTCTTACTACAGTAGGTTGAAATTTTTAGGCTAAGAAACGACTCCTCGAAGCACCTTAGACCTGTTCACCCTTCACTGTTTTATGTTTTCTTCTGCTGAAGTATTTTAGAGTCTTTAACCTCTCTCTTTAGTCTTCATGCTTGTTTATTTCTTTAATAGTTCGAATAGTTGGTTTCAACATGATTTATGGTTTTCCCTGCTTGTCTGCTGCCACTTAAAAGCTGTTATTGAAGTCTCCCTTTGAAATATTTCTGTTTACAGTAAGTCAAGGAGGTCTTTTCTGTTCTTTCCCTTTGTCCTTATTTAAACAATTCTCTTAAAGGTCTTTATAGTTGTAATCGTAGATGTGTTAGGTGTTCCCTCTTCTATGACTAGAATTATCAGTGAAATCTTTTATGTTTTCTAAGTCATTTGAAATAAAATCTTTGAGGAAATAGGGTGTTCCCCGAATCTTAGATTTCATTTTAAAAGTTGTTTTGAAATCATTATTTGCTTAAAGGTGTGATTTGTAGAATTTATGGTTAGCCCTGTCTACTAAATAGCTCTTTATTGTCCAATTTGTGCTTTCAAATTCCCTTTGTTTGAGAACTAAACTTCTCTTTCCAAATCATTGATGTCCATCTCATTCCAAAACCAAAGTATCCTGCGGCCAAGTTAGATTTTCCCTCTGATATCCCATATCCATTTATGAGTATGTGATGACCTTTTCTTGACTCCATTGCCCAATGAACCAAATGTTTCTCCATTCTGTGTATCTTTCCTAGACCTTTCATGTTCTGTTATATCATTCCAACCAAACAAACAAACAGACACCTGCACTTAATAACTAGTCTAAAATCCATACTCTAAGCACACAAGATAAACCTTTGCAAACAAACATTTGAGAGATCCCTCTCTGAGAACAAGAGGACTAGATCCTGTAACTCTAAAGATTGGTTCTGATGTTTCCTTGTCTTTTGATTTGCCAAACTATCAAAACACGGGACCCCAACAGCGAGTATCCAAGTACCTCTGATCTCAAAGATGTCCTAATGGAAGGGCATATGCTTGCGAAAATCCCACAACTACGGTTTGATGACTGGGCCATCGCGGATGTCGAAAAGTTTCTCGAGCTCGTGCCAGAGCTTTATTTAGATCAAATTACTTACGAAGGAGGTGTGGTGTGCCTCGAGCCAAAGAGGTCAATGATAGGTTTTCACAAGGCATGCTTGCTTAATTTGCAGTAGATCCCTCATTTTGGGCGCAGTCCCATTAATGATATCCACGCTAGGCAGCTGCTGGCATTGGTCCATGATGATGTGCTATGGTTGGGAGAGCGCATCCCGATTGATGTAAAATTTAGTCATAGAATAACAGGTATACCTAATAGGGGGGCAAAATCTATTACAGACTTTGGAGGAAAAACATAGGAGAAATCAGTGGCAGATCAGATCAAGAAAAAATATGATGTCACTCGCAAGTCTCAAGGGTTCATTGTGGAGGAGATTAACGAACCCACCATCTGTTTTGGCACGCTCATCTTGGCCTGCAATATGATGCACAAGTGCAGGCTTAAGGAAGTTTTTGTGCATGTGATTGCGCTGGCTGGTAGATGTGAAAAGGGTGTCATATATAACTCGTGCAGATATATTTATAAAGAGTTCCTGGAAAATGTCCATGAGGCACGGGAGGAAGCCAAGCCCTTCCAGTACACTTGGATTTTGTTACTAATTGCAATTATTGGATAGAGAACCCCTAAAGACACGCAGTTCCCCGAAATTGAAGAGAAGATGTGCGAAGCTGCACTCTACACAACACTCTAGAACTCATCTGACCCGGTGTGTGTGAAGGAGAATAAAATATTTTGGGTTTTATATGATGCAACCCTGAACCAAGCAATACAATACAAGCCTAAACTGTCACCCACCCTGTATGATCAATACGAAATGATCGTTGACTTTAAGGCTACGTTTCACAATATAAATATCTGCGCCAAGGGTGCTATAGAGGGCATGTGGTATGAGCTGCCCTATTTGGTGACAAAAGATGATCTTATTAGAGTTATAGCAGAATGGTCATCGACCTGGTTGACCCACCTACACAGTTGCGCACTCCAACAAGAAAATCCACAGAGAAAGCTACTGAAAAGCCTACAGAAATAGAGACAGTGACCATTACAGAGAAACCTACTGAGAAGGAGCTAAACCCAACTACAACAGGAGAAACCATTGACAAAACAACAATGCCGAAGAAAAATGGCTCTGCACCTAAGGAGAACGGAGAAGTGGAAACATAAAAAGGCACAAAGTGCGCCTCTCAGGCTGTGGGTGGATCGCGCAAGAAGCATAAGAGATCTAAGAAAGCAGGACAAGAGGTCTTGACACTCAAAGAGGATGATCTCAATGATATTGCGAACACTGTCACATCTGCGACAAAAGATCGATGGATAGACATGGAGGTCCAATAAAAATCTACATTGGATATCGTACAATTCAGGTTGCAGGAATTAAAAGTTTGGGCGAGCTAGATTTAGAAGAACGTGATTCAGGTGAGTCAGACTAGTGTGCATTCTATCAGCGCGCAACCATTGGATGTTGCCTTGCCACTATCAAGGGATTCTCAATTTGTCCATATCCCCCTGATAGCAATACAAATGGACGCTAACCAGTGTGTTCATTTTAGTGGTACCGGAGATGTGCATATTAACCTTTCAGTGTTTCCTGCAGGTAAGCTCCATCTTCTTCATTCAATGATTGCAGACGAACTCCAATACCGAGAAGCGACCACGTAGACAAAGACCATATATGCACAACAGTAGGTTGCATAAGCACATCAACAACGACAGCAAGAAGAAGCAAATTGAAGAGAAGCAGAGGCCCAATGTGGTGTGTTGGAGGCTAAGATCAAGCAGGTCTGCCGAGACATTTCAGCTGTCTTGGCCACAACTACGCCCGCTGAGAAGTTTGATGGATTGGATGATACAGTAAAAGTCACGCACGTGGAGGTTCAAACCATTCAGACTGAGTATGAGTAGTAGATCACGAACCTCCAAACCAAATTGCAGCCAGAGACACCACCGGAGGTTCACACAAAGAGAGAAACAGAAGTCAACCAGGCACATGATAGCATTGCAGCCGCAGTCACCCAGTGTGACAATTCATTGAACGAGGTCATGGAAACTTGGGCCTCTGTCTAGAATTATCTATTCGTGCAGCAGCTGCGCGATGTAGTTAACGATAAGGAGAAAAAAATTGAAGAGATTCAGATCGTAGCACCTACATTAGTCCTTACACAACGACTTGCTCATCTGCAAGAAGGCCACAGAATTCAGACAAAGATCGCAGAATTGCGATGGAACGAACAAGTGTTGAAAGAGCACATGCAACCATGGGCAGAGGAAGCACTACAATTATCCCATCTGTTGGACAAAACTCTGAAGATCATTTAGTAGACTCAGCACAGCGTAGAGATGACCGCTGAGGGCCCTACTACAGAAAAAATGGTTCAACAAGTGTAGAGTGCAACAACGCAGAGCCTCGAGTTAGTTCTCCCTCTCTAGACTTCTGTCAAGACACTTCAGGCTAAGACTAAGGAGATAGCACCTTAGTGACTTGGGACGAGTCACATGTTTGTGTTGGGGGCCTGTTGGAACGGGGTCCCCTGAGGCACAAGTTCCAAAGACACTTTTTTTATTTTTGTATGTGCGCGCTACGCAAATGAAGTTGAGAGGCTTTTGGCCCCAATTCTAGATGTAATCGGGATTAAATGTAAACTATGGGCCTCAAAACATGGTTTGAGACCATAGTATATGCGTGCAAGGCGTATTATAAATAGATAGAGTATGTGTAAGCTAATTAGTGATACATGTGTTATGAGATATTGATGTTCTGATAGTTCATGCGTTTGTAAGGGTGTTTGGGTTGGGTTTAAAGGCTGCCGTTGGCTATGTGCGCGGAAGGGTTTGTGACGATTTGTAAGGGTTTTGGAAAGAACAATTGATGTATTGACATATTTGAAAGATAATAGAAAGAACATTTTTTGGCGAAGATTTATGTGTTATGCATCTTTATTTCTTACCGCTTATGCTCCGTTCAGATCACATTGTCTGTTTAATTGTTAATGATTGCGCAAGGATATCTGATCTAACTATGCATGATTATTTATGATAGATCTGTTAAGTGTTTACATTGGTTAAGTTCTGGATTAGATCCTGCCATGTTTTGTTCTGTTTATCTGTGCTGAAGCGACCTGTTTCCCTGTGTTATTATGTTGATAATTGCGCACTCTATGTGATTCTGTTATAAACCACTACGCACATCTGCATAAGTTCAATGTAGGTTTTTTTAGGACCAATTCATTAAATTATCTCTCAGGGTGCGAAAACCTGGTTCCAACACCCCCCCATACTGCTGCGGGTGAGACTTTGGTCTGCACAAGCAGATCACTTCCGAAAGAGCCAGTAGTTGGAGGGTTTTTTGGTTTATCCATAAACTCTGAACATGGGTCAGGACCCCTCAAGCCAACACTTGTGCACAAGCTTATCTTGCACACATTTCTCTCACAATATCCATGCATAAATTTGTGCTTCCGATTTCTTGGTCTCACCAACTCGTGCTCACTAACACAATGATTAAACTTGTGTCTTGAATCCTCATTTTAAAGATAATTTTCTCTAATTAAGGAATGATTTACTTTAGGTCTTCTTCTGACTGCATGCACCACCTGTACAATTTTCCAATTATACAACTGATAGTTATCTTCTTCCCTTTAACTCCAATCTCAAATGGGCCTTCCTTAGTACTGACATGCAATAAATATTTATAGCGAATTATTAGCTAATTAATTGATCACTCATTGTGAATTAAATAAAATTTAATTCACTAGACCTATCACTAGCTCATCTCTTAGTTAGAACTAGTTAAATTGATTTAAACTCAATTAATTGAGTTAACTAATTAAAGCTCACAAATAATTGTAACTAGACCCCCTAAAAATAGGAAAATCCTCTACATGCCTTCTCTTTGGCCTCTAACTCAAATTTCCTAAGCTAACTAAGTCTTCCTAACTCAGTTAACTAAAACAGGTTCTCATGAGATGAAATTACAATTCTTCTTCGAATTTAATTAAGGGAAAATTAAATCAGAAGCCTCATATGGTACCATTTTTGGGTGCCATTTATGGTTTCCATTTTCACTGTTTCTTGTTGCCAATTTCAACACTTCCTCTCAACAAGAAAGTAATTCAATCTATCTCGAACCGATACCTTTGGAATGTTCTGCATGCAACAATTCTCTAGTGTTTTTTTTCTCCCTCAACTCCTGAAACTTAATAGCCTCCAAAACCTGAATCAGTATAATTCATATGTCATCAGAGTCTCTAACTATTTCTAGCTACTACACTAGCTATTGGAAACTCTGCGCTACTGCTGAATCTGCATCTATGCTCTTTGCACTACTTCCAACTATGATATGCACTCCAATATATGACATATGACATATGCCACTTTGATTTCTGTCTTACTGACATATGACTGCATCAATCATTACTGATCCTTCTTGCTACTATGTATTGTGGGCTCCTCGTAGCTAGGTCTGATCCATGAGACAAGACATGTCAATGTATCCTGCCCAAATTTCTCCTCTTGGGATTATGTCTCCACATCGCCCCACCTCTCACCTGGAGGTATGGCTGCATGTGCTCCCTCCGCTCATCTAGCTCCAAATCCCCCCCTAATGGAGGTCTTTGCTTGAGTGGATTTCTCCACTCATCTACCTCTCTTCTTCTCCAATTGTGACTACTTCGCAACCTTCTAAGACTACTTCTGAGGCCACATATTGAGAGGTAATTGCTCTCTCTAAACAACCAAGTCTGTAACCTCTACTTTTCTCCTCAAAGCTTTGCATGCATTTGGTACCTCAAGTACATACGGGTTCTTGACTCGTGCACGCTATAATTTTCTCGTTGTCACAAAAGTTTTGGAAAAACAAGTTGATTTTAAATTGACGATATCTCCCTCATCTGGACTCTGATTCGACCGATTTATTTATTTATTTATTTATTTTTAAATTTTTAAATTTGGGTATTTTTTTGTGTTAAACACCATGTTAAACACACACATGGTGTATGAGAAAGATAAACACACACAACAAGAGACTCAACACACAATGAAGGATAAGCGTGAGGCTTTCTTATTTTTCCATTATACATGATGTACATTTATATTACAATGGTGTGACTCTTGGTTTCACATTCCAAGGTCACTTGGACTCCATTGTGACTTTTCGCATTCCACACCTACCCATGTAGGATTAGGTGTTCCAACATCCCCCCTTAATCCGAAGGGGTATGTGTGAGTCCAAGAAAAGAGTTGTAATACAAATCTGCAAAGTATACATGGCAGCGCTTGGGCTGAATCAACTCTCTGAAATGTTGGAAAAAAGAGGTGGTTTAAGGATGACCACCAACACTGGAACGCAAAACTTGTTGCAGTTCCCGGAACTCTTCCAAAACTGGCAAGAAGCTGAAGGCTTCTGCTAGAGGAATTGTCCCTCATAAAAAAAGGAGACCTTCAACCTAAAAGAAGGGAGGTCTACTACCTGTGATGGTTTTAGGATTACCAACAACTCTGGAATGCTTGAAGCATTTCCTGGAACTCAACCAAAGCTGGCAAGAAGCTGAAGGCTTATGCTAGAGGAAGTGTTCCTCATATATGAAAGGGAGACCTTCGACTTAAAAGAAGGGAGGTCTACTACCTGTGATGGTTTTAGGTTGTCCATCAACCAAAGATGATGGTTTAAGGCTGTCCACCAACCGAAGGCATGCTCATGGGCATCCATGTCTCTGGCTACATCTCTGAATCTGGAATGACGAATTGTGGCTCAGGCTTGCTTGAACTGCTGTGTCTCTGGCTACAACTCTGAACATGGAATGAGAGATTGTGGCTCAGGCTCGCTTGATTTGACGTCGAAGCTTGTACATGACCACCATTTTCCCCCCTGTCAGGGCCAAGGGGAGATGATGGTGAAAACTCAACTACAAGTTTGCTCAATATCCGTGAACAAGTTCTGACATGTGTCTTAAACATCTTCTTGGCTGCTGATGCCCATTGCCAAGAAGTGATCCATCCAAGATGAATCTTTGTTCTTGCAGGAGGCTTGTTTCTGAAGCATTTGTCTGAAGAATGGGTGTGCCGACCACAGTGCTTGCATGGATGAAGATCAAAACAGTGATCTTTCATATGGCGAACTCGATCACAGTGTTGGCATTTTACAATATTTTGTTGTGGAAGCGAAACAGGATCTGAAACAGCTGCAGGTGAACTGTCATACATGAATCCGACACTCTGAAATATGATGGGCTTGGTGTATTCTGGAATATGAAAGGACACATCCTTGTCATATCCAAGACCAGTTCGGTGCTTGTTGTGGAAAAGCTCTTCCCAAGGTCTGATGATGGGCTTGAGAAGTGCAGGTTGAAATGCTGCATCTGCATGTAAATCTTCTCTAGTACAAGGAACTGAATGGGAATCAACTTCAAATTTATCTTCTTTCTTCTGATGAGAGTCCTTCTCAATCTTCTGAATAGAAACAGGTTCAGAATGGTGACTCTTTTGCTGAAGTTCATCTTGTTGGAGCTGAGATTCCAACTGCAAAAACTCAATCTTCTCATGTGCATCTTTCAAACAACTTTGAATGTTACAAAGAGTATTCTTGCTCATTTTTATCATGGCATCAACATTGGAATGAATGAGGTTATTCAACAACTCTATTGCCTCATTGATTTTAGCCATTTTCAACAACTTAGGCTCAAAAAATGAAAGGGTGTCGGCTTCAACCGAAAATGCACCCGTTTACAATGTGATTAAACTTCCTTTCAAAAATAGAAATGACTTATAGAAATCTCAAAGTACAAAGTCTGCTAATTGCAACTATGAAGAAGAAATACAATGTCAGTTCAATACAATATGCAACAAAAATGTGCAGCAAAACACTTGTGCAAGAGGCCTTTAAGGCAGCTTCAAAGAGCTGTTTGACACCAAAAACAACTCAACTCAACTCTACAAAAAGAGGGAGGTTCACAAGGTTGGATGCTTGACCTTGCTGCAGAATGCAATAGAGCTTAAGAGAAACTCCACAAATCAGAAATTTTGTGTTTAAACAATGAATGCCACTGCTGTTCAAAATTAGGACCAATTTGTCTTCACATGTCAATCTCTTTAGAAAAATTCACCCTTATGTCAATGCCACAAATCACAATGCAAAACTGCAATTTTCTCTATGTATTCAGTCCATTTTTTCTTCATTTCCTGCTGTTCATTTTCTCTCTCGTCCTTTCTTTCTACTCTTCCTCTCTCTCTGCTTATTTATTTATTTAAAATTAATTAAAAAAAATGAAAATAAGGGAAATTAATTTAAAATGGAGGAGGGAGGGGGGGAATTTATAGGTGGAGAGGGGTTATTATGACTATAGAAAATAAAATGGAAAGTTTTTTTTTTTAAATTAAAAATGGCCGAATTAAAAAATAATGAGAGAAATTTTAATTGGGAAGAGGTATTATATGGGAGGGAGGGGGGATATTAAAAAAGAAATTAAAAATTAAATTTTTTTTTAAAAGAGGTGGGGCAGGGCTAAGAGAGTAGGGGCGGAGGTGTAAGGCCGAATGGCCAAGGAGGGGCTGTGAGCGTTTGCAGGTGGAGGAAGGAGTATAGGGGGATGTGAGGATATTGCAAATGAGGGGAGAGCACTGGTGAGGGGGCGGGGTAGGGTGCGTGCAGGGCTGGGGTGAAAGGTTGTGAGGGATAGGTGCCGCGTTAGGGAGGGAGGAGTGCGTTGTGAAAGAGGGGATGGGGTAGAGTGTTTTGTGAAGAGTGGATGCCGCGAGAAAGGGGATATAGGGAGGCGTAGTGTAGGGGGAGTCGGGGCGAGTGTTAGAGAGGGCGGGTGAGCGGGTTGTGTGGACAAGATTGCAACGAGGGGGAGTGAGGGTGTGGGTTGCGTAGGGAGGCCGTGAGGTGAAGAGTGCACCATGTAGGTGAAGCGGTGGAGTGGGCAAGGGGGCTCGGGTAGTGAGCAGGGAGTTGAGTTAGTGCGAGAGGGTGGGTTTGGGTAGGGGAGTGTGCAGAGCTGTGAGGTAGAGGGGGAGGGTGCCGAGAGTGTAAGGGGTTGGGGAGTTGTCGTAGGGAGCAGTGTACGTGAGGGCGAATGGTAGAGGGGGAGGCCGAAAGGCCGAGCAAAATGGGAAGAGAGGTTGCAGGTTGGGGCAGGCCGAGAGCCTGAAATTTTTTTTAAAATTTTTTAATTTAATTTAATTTAATTTAAATTTTTTTTTTAAAATTTTTTTTTTTAAATTTTTTAAATTTAAAACAGCAGAGTAGAGTAGAAATTTTTTCTTCTTTCAGGAAATGCAGGAATTTTACAGATGTACAACATATTACACAGCAGAGCTTAGAAGAATTTTGCAATGAAACATAGGTAGAAAACTCAGATTTTCCAGAGAATTGCAGATATGAGGAAATTTTCAAGAGAAATTCCACAAATGTACAGCAGAATTTTCAGAAACTTTCAATAAAAAACTCAGAAATATTTACTTAAAAAACCCATAATTTTTCTTTAGAAAATTGTAGAGGGCGATATAGGGCGATATCCAAGGAATCCAAATATTCTATTTATTTTTAAAATGTTGCAACAAAATTTTCATATCTTCTCTGCAAACTCTCCACCCAAAAAATTCCTACTTTGATACCATGTAGAAAATCTAACAACGATATTCAATCTGATCTTGTAATGTACTAAAAAAGATATTGAATCCTTCTACAATTTTCGGAAAAAAACATGATCACACAATCACATAAAAAGTTAGAGAAATAATCAACCAATTGCAGAACACAAGATGTATCTGGGGAAAGCAACTGCTCAAAACCTCACTATCTGTACATTGCATAAAGTCAAGACCATGGAACAATACAATTCTATTTCCCTTCATGGGAAACCTCTGCACTATCTACGACTGTATCACTACCAACCTATGCACAAGCTTCTCTTGCACACCTTTCTCTCACAAGCTCCACACACAAATTTGTGCTTCTGATTGCTTGGTCTCACAACTCATGCTCACCAACAAAATGATTGAAATTGTGTCTTCATTCCTCCTTTTAAAGATAATTTTCTCTAATTAAGGAATGATTTATTTTAGGCCTTCTTTTAACTGCATGCACCACCTGTACAATTTTCTAATTATACAACTGATAATTATCTTATTCCCTTTAACTCCAATCTCAACTAGGCCTTCCTTAGAACTGACATGCAACAACTATTTATGCGAATTATCAGTTAAATGGTTGACCACTCATTGTGAATTAATTCAAATTAAATTCACTAGACATATCACTAGCTCATCTCTCAGTTAGAACTAGTTAAAATGATTTTAACTCAATTAATAGAGTTAAATAATTACAACTCACAAATAATTGTAATTGGATCCCCTAAAAATAGGAAAATCCTTTACATGCCTCCTCTTTGACCTCTAGCTCAAATTTCTTAATCTAACTATGTCTTCATGAATCAGTTAACTAATACAAGTTCTCATGAGATTAAATTACAAATTTTCTTCCAATTTAATTAAGGGAAAATTAAATCAAAAGCCTCATATGGTACCATTTATGGGTGCCATTTTTGGTTTCCATTTTCACTGTTTCTTGTTTCCAATTTCAACACCAAGTTGGGATTCCATAATGAAACCATACCACTCGAAATACCATAGGATTATGTCAAGATAATCTTTCATCTTGGACATAGAGTCAAAAAAAAATCCCTGGCCTTTGCCCCCAAGGCCATCATTTCCTATATCAAAATAACCATATAAGTTATCAAATTATTAAGTATTTAAGGGAGTCCCATTTTGGGTCATTCCCGAGTCCTCGTATAATTAAGGATATAATATTCATTAGGATACATTTTCAACAAGTATATATGATCTAAGGTCCCACGAATCAAAATATTCCATAATAGAGACCCCATGGAGGTCTAAATCATTGATAAAATCCAATTTCTTTTTTACTGGTCTATTACCCCCCAACAATATCTTTCCACGTCGAGATGGTTTTTTCCTAATTGTTACATTCATTTCAAAATTTAGGCTTATAATAAGCAATGAAGGAGAGCTCAAAGTCTTATGAATGGTCAATGGTAGCAAGTCCATGGATGGGTTTTGACTGAGTAAATAAATATCACTCCCAAATGAGTTTGTAGGGGACATAACATCGAAGAATGTCTCGAATTGGATGGGAGATGAGTTTCATGAACAAGCTACTTTCTGGGGCCAATATGGTTCACACCACCTTCCCATCGCCATTAGAAAAAGAAATGTTCAATGGGTTAGATAAATAAACATGTTTGAAAAGGGATTTAAAAATGGTAATATGAAAATCCAAACCATAATAGATCATTAGGTTTGTATAATGATTTTGTAAAGCATTTTTCATCACATCACAAGGAAAAGAAAAATTATCCATTACATTAATAGATATATGAGCACCATAATCAAATAAATGGGAGGGGAGCGGAGAAATATCCTTTGTACATGGGCTTGATATGATAGTCTCGTCGACATATGGAGAAGGTATCAAAGCCTCCAAATCACTCGAATTTTGTTTCCTTGATCCATCAAAATCCCATGCCTCCCATATTGATCATTTATCTGAAAAAACTGAGGAAAACTAGCAATAACATGAACCATATGATGGCATGACATACACCAAAAAGGTATGCCCCAATAGTCAATCCACTACCAATATGAGGATGAGCCCAAAAATAGATCCAGCTTTGCAACCAAAACTCCTGAAAAATTTAATTCCACCTGTGGCTAATAAACCCTCTTATCCATCACACATAATCCAGTTTCATCCAGGAATACAAATTTACCCAAATTGTTGCCAATTGCTAAAATTTCTTGTTACGTCCATAATTCCAGGGGAAGCACTAATAATGTTACCCAAACCAAAATCCTACATGAAACCTCTATGATTGGGTTGAAACCCATGTATCAATGGTATAGATTGAGGGAAATCTTCCCATTTAACCATGGAGATTTAATCATATGTTTAGTGTCCTGCTAATGAATAAAATGCATGGAGAACCACTTGCTTACGAGTACACATATTTTAGGTTTATACCATTGAGACAACTTACAATATTTATCCACCTAGCTATGTTATAAATACTAAGAAGGGTGGGTGAATGAGTGTTTCATTCCCAATTCAAATTTACTTAGTTTATGCATTCATTTACAAAGTTTCCTTGTTCATTTGTTTCATTAGCATATCACAGTGTTATATATTATATATTATTTCGTAAACCTTGTAAACCATAAAACACATCAACACATTAGTCACATATGGACACCAAATTTTAGGTGGAAACCTAATATGGGAGAAAACCACCATTGCTATCATTTTGTCTTATTTTTTTATTATAAAGAAAGTATTCTTGAATTTTGTAATAGCGCAAACTCTTGCCAGCACACAGGATCCTACCTGAAAGAGGCTACAACCTCCACAAATTCTTTGACAACTACTGGAAGGAAGCTTCTTCTCCATGAAAGTTTTACAACCTCCGACGGTAAGTAAGCTCTGACTCCCTCATTGAAGGCTCCAACCATCAATAGATTTTTGGACCACATTTTAAAATTTTCATATTGAATCCACCTATCTTAAATAACCATCAAAACTTGTAGGCCACCTTTCATCAATTTTAAAATTGGACCCACACCCAACAATATGCTTAAACCAAATACCAAGATACCAAACACTGATTAGGTTGAATACCAATACTCAAACTCCAATATAATAAATCACTGAATAACTAAATCATTGAATAAACGAATCACTAAATACCAACCAATTTACCTCTACAACCATATTACTGATAAAAACAATATACCAAGTTGACCAAGCTATAACACTATCATGCCTAATCAAATACTTTATCATCAAATCTTAATTGACTAATCACTGTCAAATTCCAAGTCATATAAGACATCATCAATCATTCATCACAATCATGATCAATCATCACATTCATTGAATCAAGAAAACTTGTCATAATCCCTATCAAAAACCAAGCTAAGGCTCTTAATATTGTCAAGCCAAATCCTGTCAAAACCTTGCAACTTTACAAAACCAAGTATTGTCATATACCAAGAAACATTAAAAACCCAACAATATTTGCCAATATTAATGCAACTTCGAGTATCTACAAGTACCATCACCATGCTCATAAGGCTATAGGACAACCAAATTCAAATAAAGGACAGACAACAACATTATATATATCATTACAACCCTTTTCACAATCACCAATCGAGAATATGTGCCTTTGCCATATATATCTCATTCTTCATGCACTATGAGATTAAAGTGCACAAGGTTTGTCAATGGTACTTCATAGATCATTCATTAGGTTTGCGGCATTCATATGTCTTCAACATCATTCACTTATTGCATGCATCATTAGGATCTTAAACATAAATCATTAAACTAATCTCTGCATACTCTAGACAATCCTCAAAGCACAAATAATTGCATACAAGTCTAGAGTCAAAAGAATCTCATTATCATCATTTCTCCATCACAACATTTATTTTATCTAAGAAAAATGTTAGGGACAAAATCACAAACTTTGTCACTAATCCACCATAAAATCAAGAAACTTAGCCATACAACCTTTTTCATATTCAACTATTCAAAGAACATTCAATAGCTAATGATAACTCAAGCAACCAAGACCCAACTCATCAAAGAGTAACATTACATTCTAATCTCTACATATAGATATCTGCATCAAATACTCATCATTAGATAAACAAGGGCAGATCAAAGGTCTCATTGTGGCCTATGAATATTGGGAGAAGAGTCACAAAACTTATTTATGCATACTTCATACCCCTACAAACATAATATGAGTCATGGCATCTGAACATATATACCCTGTCAAAGCATATATATCTCTTTGATCCAATCACTGCACTATAATATCAATACAAGCCCCTTTCTATTTATTCAAGAAATCATCCTTTCATTCTAACATCAAATAGTAAGCAAATAATCAAAGGAAAATAACTTTTTGTTACTGATATACACAAGAGGATTATCTCTGCCAAAAAAAAATCATAATCATGAGTTTATCAACACATTAAAACCTCCATACTCTTTGTCATCTATCTTTGCATACAATCTTCAACAAATTTCAAGTAAACTAAAAAGACAAGTCATTACTGCCATAGTATCAAGAAATCCTATGCATACACATTATATCTCTACAAACAATGCAATTTGAGAAATGAGGAAACATAAATAAGCTCATTTTTTAAGAGACATCATTATTTCATCAAATTCTACTGTATATATTTTCTCTTTATATCCTCCATTACACATGTAGTCAACAATTTAGATCATGGATCCCAATGCTTGATCACCTTTGTGCACCCTTTCCCAAACCTGTGCGAGAGAAAGAATAATAAATTCCAAGAGATTTTCTTTTCAAATGTATCATATCAATCTTCTTTTATAACACTTAATCCCATAAATACCTCTAGAAAAAAATAATGTGTTCGAAATTAATTAATGGAACAATGAAACAAAAAAAATATTGCGGAAACACGAAGACAAAAACACATAAAAAAAGAGACAAATATATATGTAGTTCACCCAATTTGGGCTACTTCCATGGAGAAACAACCAGTCCTTCCTTTTATATTATCCAACAAAATGAAGAGATACAAAATACAACAAATCCGTTGTAATTTACTCTTCGCTCTCACACAACCTCCTCTCTCTTTCTCGCTCAGAATAATAATACGCAGCCACAATACAATTCCCTCATATAAATTGAGGGGTTTCCTTCTAGGGAAAAAACCATAAATTAACATAACTTCTACTGTTAGATCATCCACCTAATGAACGACCCAGATTTTCTAGGAAATTACAATATTCTACATTGAATTTTTTCATCTATTTTTAGCTTCGGGGGCAATGCCCCGAACCCCTATCCGAAGGGGCTCATAAAAGTCATTGTCTCCCCTCCAAGGCCCCCTTAATGAATATTAAATGGGTGATGTTACCGCCTCATTAGTAACAAGGATCTAACACGACTGAAACAAAAATCTCTGAACAATCAAGAAGATAATCAGGCTCCACACCCATTGAATCTCCCACTTGGAGACTGATTATAGCAACTCCGCCACTCCTTCAATTGTTGGAAAATTCTTGCAATTTGGACCTAGATATTTCTCATCTTCATCATCATACTTGAAGACAAATTGAAACTGAGCAGGATCTCAGTTTCTCCCTAGTTACACCATTTGTTAACATATCTACAAGATTCTGGCTAGTGTGTATCTTTTCCATCTTCAACCCTCCATCTTCCAACACTCACTGTATGAAGTGGTGTGGTACTTGAGCTGTATATGTTTAGTCTTGGAATGAAATGCTGAGTTATTTTCCAAGTGAATGGTACTATCACTATCACTATATATCATGCCCATCTCTTGCTTCTTGCCCAACTCATCCATCAATCTTTGTAACCAAATCATTTCTTTACTAGCCTCTGTAGCAAAAACATAATATTATTCTATTGTTGTAAGTGAAACAATGTTTTGCAACTTTGAAACCCAACTGACATTGTTCCACCTATAATAAACACATACCCTGTGGCACTCCTCCTGTTATCTCTATCACCTGCAATATCTGCATCAACATATTCCTGTAGAGAAATGTTTGAACCATAAACCACATTTAACTCTATCATTTTGACTTTGGTGCACCTGAAATTTCACTGGCAATAACTCCTGATCTAGGAGGCCATTTGTAGACTTCATCATACCATTGGAAATATCTTTCGAAACACTATCCAACTATGCCACTTCCAACAGCATTTGAGTTGATCTCTACCTAAGACTGTAGGAACCGTAGGAATCCCTTGAGCTTGACACACCATGCACACCAATGTTAGCCCAATGTACATCAGTTCTAACCTGGTTAAAATCAATTCCAACACATATGCTCCCACCACCACCAATGCTAATATGGTTTTTATCAATGCTATCTTGGTTGACATCAATTCCAGCACACATATTGCCATTTTCCATCCACATAATTCCAACTGTAAAACAACACAATCCCTTGTGACAATGAACTATGTGGTCTCTTGTGGTAGGAAACAACACAGTCTCTTATGTTTAGATTTTTCTTCCGGATCCATCGCATTAAATAGATTTTACTATCGATGTTTTGAACCATCTAACGAGGTTCATTATCAAGATATAAAAGTGAGAGAAACTGATCTCAGGAGAGGTGTATAAATAGGGAAGGGGACGAGGGAGAAAAAAGAGAGCCGACATGGTTAATCATTTGTTTTTTTGTTTTTATATTAATTTTAGATTTATTATTTTATTTAAAAGTATTTTTATTAAAAATATTTTCAAATGATTAAAAATTTATCAAAAATTTTCCTTAATAATGAAAGGTATTGATTGCATTATATTGTTTTATTAAAATAAAAATAAAAATAAAAGGTATAAAATAAAATAAATTAATAAATGCATTTATTTTTAGAATTTTAATATATTCTAGAGATTTTAAAGAGGTTATGTATTTAATTTTAATTTATAATTGTTATTGATTACATTATGATAAATGAAGATTGTAGGTTTAAAGCAACATTTTTTACATTTAATTTATCTATAATAAATATTGTATGAATTAAAGGGTTGATATAGATTTAATTTGTTTATAACATAGGTTTCATTATAGACTATTGATAATTTAAAAATGAGCTATTTGACATATTGGAATCTTAATGGGTGGATATTGTGTTAATGCAATTATTAGTGGGAAGAATCTAAACAAAGAATGATTTAAGGTTATGAGTTAATGTTTGTAATAGTTATTAGTTGATAGTAATTATAGATTATGAATGTATGATTGTTATTGGAGAGGAAAGATGGGGGATTTAAGGTTATGCGTTAATGTTTGTAATAGTTATTAGTTGATAGTAATTATAGATTATGAATGTATGATTGTTATTGGAGAGGAAAGATGGGGGGTATAAAATTGTAGATAGAAAATTATATTAATTAAATGATGAATTTATGAGGATGATTAAAGGGATAGGCCATTTTAAGGAAACAAAGGGGGGTTTTAAAGTTGAAGGTTACAGTAATGTGAGGCTGGAAGAATCAATTATTAATGAAGGAGAATTATTAATTAATGTAAACAAAAAAAAAATATATATATATATATATTATATATATATATATATATATATATATATATATATATATATATATATATATATATATATATATATATATATATATTAGGGTTGAGAGGGGTTTACAATCTCTTATGCAGGTTGATTGTGCAGTTCCTTGTGTCAGTGAAATATGCAGTTCCCAAAGACAAGCACTGTGCACTCTCTGTGGACAAGAGCTGCACACCCCCTGTGGTTAGAAATTGTGTGCCATTTTTTGACAATGTGTCATATTTCCAACATTGAACCAGTCACAAGTGGAAACTATCTAACTTTAGCTCCTAAATTTTTGACATGCAGTCAGAAAACCTAACCCTAAATCTATGAGTGCTCACCTATATAAAAATCTAACCGAAAGATCATTCTCACACTCATCTTTGGAGATCTGTGCATTCCTTAAGCACGAGGAGATTTTTCATGCATATGCATCACTATTTTGGGTAATTTTTGTAACTGTTGCTTTTGTTGCTTTTAGTGTCACTTTTTTTTGTTTTTGCTTTCGTAAGTGTTGGTTTAGCCTGATTTTTTCACAACGAGCGTCACTTTTTCTATATTTAGCTATTGCATGTGTTATTCCTCTCTTGCATTTCTATTTTCTAGTGTCGCTTCACATTCCAAGTCCTTCCGCATTCTTGCAATCATGGTATTTCAATCTATTTATTCATGTTATCTTCTTGTAATCCTCATTTCTTTTTGTTGACCTATACTTAGTTTAATTTCGACTTGGTCTGCCTCTTCATCACTACAACTACACATTTCTCGGGCCTTGTTCTCCATTGATCTGACATGCACACCTCCCAAGGCCTCTCTCTCTCCAACTTTGCATTATGCAATTCCAATAAATAGTGATGTCTCCTCTACCTTTTATGATTGCGCACTATGCAATCGCTAGTCGCCACTGCATGTTTCATAGTTCCAATTAGTATTCTTCCATCCCTTTCCCACTATGAATGTGAATTGTGCAGTCATGTACCCTCTCTCTCAACAGCTTCACATTGTGTAATCACATGCCTTAATCATCAGCCTTATCTTTGTTGATCAAGCGTGCACAAACTCTCCTCTCCATCACTGCATATTGCGCACTTCTAGTGACCAGTCATGTCACTCTTGGGCCTTAGCATTGCCTCTTAAGCTAAATCCTTGTGCAACCATTCCTCCTAGTGATTTCCTTGTGAGTTTGATAGCTTGATAGACTAGGTGATTATTTGAGGAAATAACTTTGTATCACCATGAGTGCATCTTCATTTGCAGTTGTTGTTAACCAGGAGCCTATCAGTATTACATCTTCTACATACACAATGCCTCCCATTACAAGAAAATCACCATCTAAGTAGGTCATTAAAAGTAGTACTGAAGGTCTTGGAGAGAGTACCAAATGAGGGCCACCTATCTTGGCAGACACTAGGTGCTTTGTGGATAAGTCCACCATTACGGGCAAAGCTACCTTAGGTTCTGGGTTGAGAGACCTAACAAAGCGGAAGGAATTTCATCACAATAATCACTCTAATTATGAGTTATAATTCTTGAACTAGAAAGCTGAGGATAGACGACCTTACCCATTTTTCCTACATCTGAGTTCGATCCTGTAGGGTGCAAACCCTCTGCTACTCCTCGTGCTTCAGAACCTGCAAATCAATCAAGACAAATCACACAGACTAGTTGCACAACATATTCATTCTGGATGTCAGCATGTTAGCATATATAATCTCATAAAAATAACATGAAATAAACCATTGCAAGATCATCCAACATGTACAGGAGACATATAACACAAAGACATCAGGAACAGGACAAAGACTATTTTATTGATAATATGTAAAGAGAAATTGGAGAAATCACCTGAGATTTTCCATGGCTCCAAGCGAAACTATCCTCCAGATCCGTCCAACCCTAGCCTCACAAAGATTCTTCCATAAAGGGTGCATAAAGGATGTCACATAAAGAGGGGGTGAACATCACAAGGAAACAAGGTTTTCCTAAACCTGGGAAGTGCAGAAAGCATAGGGAAATATTAGACTTGATCAGGGCTATAACAGGCTATAATATCAATATCATTCTCTCTCCTCCCTTAGGCCATTCCCTTGAGGTGTATTTATACTTCCTCACATCATTTTTTTCAGTTGGTAAATAGTTTGGCCATGGGCCGAGGTAGTTAAGTTATAGGAAAAACCCGTAAACCCCGCCCAATTAATAGGGATTTTATTATTTTTTAATATTTTAAATAGTATATGCGGGTCAAATATGAATGGACCCGCGTCTGCAAGCGGAAAAGTCTGGGCAGAGTCGCGTATGGAATTCAAAATACAGTTTTTTAAGAAGTTTGACCAAGTCTGAATGGAAGGGTTGCCCAAGGCCAATGCATAATTCATCAAGTATATAGAGGTGATGAATGATGCTATAACAGATACCCCCTAATATATGAGGTAAGAATGGGTACATGATGGCCGAAATGTATTATGGGCATAAGAAATAATCTTGCGAGGACTAGAGAGGACTTCACTAGATTTTAGTCTGCCAAAAACTAGTGAAAGAAATAAAAAAGAAAGCTCATGTCTGAGGCGGGCATACCCATGCTAACTGAAAGAAAAGTATGTCCGCATATCAAGTATGGAGTGGATCCAATATGTATACAAGTATAACTGAACTATAAAGTACATAGTGAATCATTTGATCACTGCCCGGAAGTACATATCAAAATCATGTCCAAGTATCACATATAAAAGACTGATCAATGATGTTGCAAAGATATCTGATCATTGAAGTCACAACTGAATCTCCAATTACCAAATCATAAGTGGAGGAACAAATGGTATTGCACGCAACTCGGGTGCCAACATATAAGATGCTATTTTGATGAAGTGCAACATATAAGGGTGGATGGTGTCATTGACAGAAAACTGAAGGTGTTGTCAAAGTGAACCAAAACATGATGATGCAAACTTGAGGTCTTCACCAATCACCATGGCACAAATCTACACAATGGGAATAAATGAGCTGAGGGCGACCATGTGAGAAATAATTTGATTATCAGTCATTGATGTATACCGTTAACAAAAGCGAGACAACTCACCGATAATGATTATGAGAGTCAAGGTGTCCCAGTACAATCTAACAAGTGCGAATAAATGAGTTGAAGTCGAACACTTGAGAGAATCTATAAATCAGGAGATATTGATGTATTCTCACTGTTGATAGTGAAGGAGTTTTCCACTGATGACTGCAAACCCTAAGGTATTGAAAAAATGACTCTAGAACTTATTCCCAGAGCAATGAGTCAGAGTTGATGGGAAAATATCTGCTAGAAGGAAGGCATTAAGGCATCCCACATAAATCCAATGCAAGTGTAACCCACAGGCCAAAATTTGGAAGGAATTGGATGAAGAAAATTGAAGTAACCAACCTGAAGTACATTTCCGTCATGCAAAAAATGTAGCTAGCGCACAACAGAAACCCTTTGAACCAACCAATAATGAAAGCCGACAAAGAGGTGAGGAATACAAAGGTAGGGTCAAATGGAAACCAAGGCACTGCACGAATCCCAAGCGTGATAATGTAAGCTGAAGTCGAACAAAATGGAAACCACTTAGTCAAAGATCGACGATGTTTATCAAATGTTGAGCACAAGTTCACCTATCAATGATGTAAATAGGGCCAGGGTGCGGCTCTAGGTTTACTCTCAGAGAAATTTATCGAATTCGATAAGTGACAAATCTGCTGACAAGAAGTCAATGGAGACCTTCTCAAACTAGCATGAGCAAAGGACGAAATAGTTGATGTGATAGAACAAGACTTTGACTGACCAGGTTGGCCGACTAAAAAATGAGTCAAGAGACACTATAGAAAGGCCGACTCAGGTTTACTTCCCCTGAACAAAAGCACGAATCATTTTGACTATGGCAGCATATGATAACTTTGTATAATTTTGTCATGTAGGAGGCTTAAAAAAACCCTCCATATCATTGGAAGAGATAACCGACTAGGGGAGTACTGGCTCGATAACAAGGTTATGACTTCTCCTAAGTCAAAACTAAACCCATCCCAAATGGAGAAAAGAATTAGTTTTTTTTGTGCTTTGTTCAAGGGCGACACAACTGACTATTTAGCTGCCATCAAATATGGAAGTAATGTCTCGTTCTTGCTCTTTTTGGGATATTCTATTTTTTTGTCTTTTTCATATTTCAAAGCCTGAAAAAGAATAAAATAATGCCTATAGTACAATGAATAGAACGAGTGTCGGTAAACAGATGCACTAGTTCCTAGGATAGGAACAATCCTATGCTCAATGCAAGGTGGTGAAAACTGGTAAGTGACACTGAGAGGAATGTTCCATCCATGGGCAAAGGTGTCAAGTTGTGCAGGCTAAGTGATTGCACGGTTGACTTTACAGAAAGACATGGTCAAAATATGGCTTAAACACGATTCCAAATGAAGTCGGCTAAAGGCCAAGATATACAAATGTTCAGTATGCAATGCAGCAAAACAACTCCACAACAAAATGGGAGCCTCTAATGTATATGGCCAAAACATGATAGCGAAGAAGAAAAGAAATGAAGCTCTAACGTATAAGTCATGGAAGGACTAAAGAGGACACCCGAGCCTACACAAATTGCAGCATGGGCAACAAATGCTAGCAAGGATCCAACTAAGAAGCCCATGTAAAGGATGGCTCTACCATCATATCATGATTTATAAGTCGACGAGTGAAATTGGTTTAATAATCATAACATGATGGGGTCGACCCTATGGCAAGATTTCAGAATGGAGGCTAGCATGCATAAGTGAAATGGAAGGTGAATTCCCTAACCTATATGCCAGTTCAGAATAAAATACCTGCCATGACTAGTCAGTGGTCATGAAATCGAAACAAAAATTGGAATCATCTCAAAATCATCAGAATGGACCTGAAAATAACCTATCCCAACACTTACAAGCCAAAAGGTTAAACAATCGTGAACAAATTAAAAAAATGACCACAAACGAAATTTGTGATTTTTTTTTTGAATTCTGGGCATAAATAGGCCTTTTGGACTCACATTTGGTCATTTGTGCTATGAAGAAATTGTGAAAGACCTTTGGAGAAAAAAATCCCCTTCTTGGAAACAGAGCAATTACCCACCGAATCGATCCAAATCTTTCAGGTAAGCCTCATAATCAGCTTAATCATTAATTTCATTATCATTTCAAGTAAATTTTTGGGATTTTCACCATAGTAATTATGTTTTTTTCTGAAACCCTCTGCGTATATGAAGTTTCATAATTATGAACTCACGTATAGACATGACTATGTCTGAATGGAATCGTGTATGCACAGAGCATAATTTTAAAATGGTTTTTGGATGAAATGATGCAGGGATGACCATAAGCTAGAGGGAAAGTGAGCATGGCACTATTGATAATGAGGTCATGGAAGACTAGTTATCCTTCGATATACTCCGGGGATGTGGATTATTGAAATTATTCAAAGTGCCAAACATGAAAAAGAACACAAGATAGCACGAAATGATTGTAATTTATTGGGATCTGGATGAATATTGTTTCATGATAGATCAGATGCCACTAAGAATTGAAATCAAAGAAATTTACTTCATAATTGGAATCTCTCGGAGAGGGGAACCAATAAATTTGCAGGGCAAGCCAACATGAGGGTTAAATGTCGAGGATTATATTCGTGTTTACTATGCTGAGGGTACTCAGAAGGTCGGGACACAGATCCCAATTAGATATGTACAAGGTTTTCACATGACGATACTTATTTTCACCATTATGATGGTAGCCAGATCAACTTCCTTACACTAGGCTTCACGAGTAAGCATGAGTTTGGCAGTGGATTGCTTGACTACATTGTATGATTGGTGCATAACCTTACTGAAATTTTTTAAGAAACAACTGACTTCAATCTAGAAGAATAAGACAAATAATTTTAGTTATGGTACCATCTTATGCACATTCTTCTTTGAGAGGATTCCAGGGCTTCGCCCCAAGATCATCTCTACCATCAGCAGCCCTCGTGATCCATAGATAGCTAGGTGGGTAGATCTGGTGAAGGGATTGGGGGTGGTGAGGTCCCTGGGACTACTTAGGATGATGAGTTCTTCCTTTGGTGGGGAGAAAAAGTCATCGTAGTAGAGGATTATCCCTATGCTGGCATGGATTTCAGGGGAGATCCAGATTTGACCCTTCCACCCGGTGCAACATGGGGGGTGATTGGTAAGATCACACAATGATTTTTTTATTATATGATTTTGTTTTGATTTTCAAATTATATGAAAATGAAAAATATTTTTGTTAGGATAATATGAATTACAAATTTTATGGATCATGTTGCAAACATGGGACCAGTGAGACCTGAGGGCTTCCTGAGTCATAGGCGTTGTGGAAGAGAAGCTGAGGATGCCGAAAAAGACCCAGGGAGGACCCTCCATGCTATACAGATAAACTTGGAGAGATTGACTCATTAATTCCCTATGGTTTCCATAGAGGATCTCCCAGAGGCTATACAGAGACGCGGTGTTGGAGTACCACGTGACTGGGTGGGACTTTTCCACCATGTGGCGACATCTATAGTGTTCTTTCGGAACACATAACTTGGGCAGGGTCCACAAGGATAGATTTGATTGATCATATGACTATAATATTTTTTATGATGAACATGATCAGGCATAAGCCCTAATTTTGTAGGACATGATCATCTGATTTTTGTATATTTTGAACACAACTCTGATACACACACACACACAATGATTTATATGATGTAATTGTCCCAAATTTACAATGATGAATGATGTTTTTGATATTTAATGTGTTGAATGATTAATATGCCAATCAATTGCTTGATTAGCTAATGAGTCTGCAAACCAATTTTCTGAATGAGGAATGTGAATGAATGTAACATATTTAAATGAATGTTGTAACAAACACACTCTCAAAAATAATCTATGTAAAAATGGGTCTTTGACATGATAGGTGTTATTTAATTGTGAAACCACTAGTTGCGAATCCAAGTATACTACTAACGAATCAACAACAAGAGATATTTCCTCCAAGAGTAGGTTGACCACTACACTGTACTCTGCTACATTGTTTGAAGCAAGAGCAATGAATACACCCTTTGAGACTAGCAACTGACTAGATGGATAGTGAATTACCCAAACCACGAAGCAAGATTCTGGGTATGTCTACTAGCACCATCGAAAAAGACAAAATGACTTATCTCATCCAAAAACGCCTGCCAAAGAAGATTAAAATCATCAATGTCACATCAAAAGTCAATAGAGAGATCTGTGCAAAAAATACAATATATACAAACAAAGAAAATGCTAGAAGAAATCCTAGGCATAATACTTCTTCAGACAGAGCCCATTTCTGGGCTCCGCCAGCTCGTTTCCATCGAAATCAACCAAGGCATAAGCTCCCTTTTTCAGGACCTTTTTAAAAATAAAAGAGCCATACCACATGGAGTTGAACTTGCCTGCCCCCAAGGCATCCTTGTCTTGAGCATAGACCAAAACAAGGTCACCTTTAGATAAAACCCTAGGTTTGACTGCATTATCATACTGAACCTTTAATCGTTTCTTATGGGCCTCGTTCATTGTAGCTGCATCTCGGCGCTGCTCATCGAGATGTTTTATATGAATAAGGTGTTCTTTGAGACTCGAAGTGTCAAGAAGAAGCTCGACAATAGCTTAAGGGAAGGAATCTCGCATTCAAAAGGAAAGATTGATTACAACCCATAAACTAGTTGGAACAGAGTGAATCCGGTTGTAGTCTTGATAGACATCCGGTATGCCCAAAGTGCAGGATACAACATGACATGCTAATTGGACCTGGCTTTATCAATTGTCCATTGAAGGATAAAATTTAAGGACTTGTTTACAGGTTCAACTTTCCCATTGGCCTGAGGATAATATGGATATGAATTCTCCTGCCGAAAACCCAATTTTAGAGCCAATTCAGCCATCATATTGTTCTGAAAATAATGGCCATGGTCAATGACAACATCTTTGGGAATACCAAAGTGAGAAATGACTTGGTTGAACAGAAACAAGGTTGTTGTTTCACCATCGTTCGCAAAAGTAGGCATAGCCTCAACCCACTTTGTAAAGTAGTCTAATGCTACGATAATGTACTTATGACCCTTTGCTGAAGGCAGGTTACAGGTATTTTAATCAATACCCCACTTTGTGAATGGACCGATAGTGACAACAGGAAAGAGCGGAGCTAGATGAGCGCACATCTTCTGAGTATAGACTCGACAAGGATGGCATCTTTTGACCGCCTCTGCCTCAACACAATCTTTGAAAACCAAAGGCCAAAAATATCATGCACGCAAAATATTTTGGGCTGTAGCAAGCCCAGATAAATGACCACCAAAAGCTCCATTGTGGTAATCATTCAGCACAACCTCAGCTTCTTTGAGATTCAAGCAACGTCTAAGGATCGAATCGACCTCGCGACGGTATAGAGTGTCACTGATAATAAGATAACCTTTTTCTAAGTGAAATAACTTTCGACGCTCATCTTTTGAAAAAGATAAGGGAAAATTCAAAGTATAGAGATAAACAATGAGATCTCCATACCAAGGATCCTGTGAATAAATGAGGAAAAGATTTTGATCAGGGAAAGACTCTTCATAAACAATCTCATCTCCACAGGGCAACTCAGAAATCAACTACGAAAATACCAAAGATTTCTTCAATTTGGCAGACAGGAATTCAAGATCAAACTCTTGAAAAATGAAAATCCATCGATTGTATTTTCCTCCAATAACTCGCGTAATGAGAACAAATTGAAATGGATTAACCATTGCCAAAACATAAGTTTTGCGAACAAGGATATAATTCTTGAGCCGCTGGACAACATGGAAAGTTGGAAAAGCTAATTTCTCAATGGGAGAATACCGCAGTTCAGGACCCACCAAGCCTTGACTAAGGCAGTAAACACCATGCTCACAAAGAGCATCATCCTCCTAAACCAGAACCATACTGATAGTAGATTCTGCTGCAGCGAGATACAAAAGGAAGTCTCTGCTATAATCAAGTGGACTCAATAATGGAGAAGAGGTCAATGCCTTTTTCAAAGCATCGAACGAGCATTAAGAAAAGTCATCCCAAAAGAATGGAACTCATTTCTTTAACAACCTCATAAATCCTTTCGTCACCTCGACATAATTAATGATAAATCTCCTTAAGAAATTGTCCTTACATTGTAAACTTTGAAGCTGATGAATAGAAGACGGGGGAGGCAACTGAAGTATTGCCTCAACCTTGAAGGAATCTACCTGAATCCCCTCCGTAGACACGATGAATCCCAACAACCGACCAGATGTGACGACAAAAATGCACTTATTAGGGTTCAACCGAATTTTATAATGACGACATCATTCAAAAAATTGTCGAAGGTGTGAAGGACGATGAATTGTCTTTCTAGAACGAGCAAATAAATCATCCAAATATGCTTCGAAAATATGCTTGATGTTAGGGAAATAATAGGACATGGCCCGCTGGAAAGTAGCTCCAACATTTTTAAGGCCAAAAGGCATATTTTTGTATGCAAATGTACCCCAGGGGAAATAAAAGTAGTCTTATGCTGATCTTCAAGACGAATAGTAATCTGATTGTATCCCAAGAAACCGTCCATGGAGGAGAAAATCTCATTCCTCGCACAATCATCAATAATCTGATCAATAAATGGTGTGGGGTAATTATCTTTTGGACATGCCTTATTAAAATCCCTGAAATAAATGCAAAATAGGATCGTTCCTTGTTTCTTTCCCACAGGCACTGGATTCGAACCCCACTTAGTTAACGGAACGAGGTATATGAAACCCACCTTTAGCAGCTTCTCAACCTCGGCCTTGATAGCTGCCGCCTTCTTAGGGTTGACTGGACAAAGCTTCTGCCATATAGGCTTAGAATTTTCATAAGTCCAGATCTCATGCTCGACAATAGATGGATCTATTCTAGGCATCTTCTCATAAGACAAAGAGAACACATCCCAAAATTCTCTAAAGATATCGGTGTAAGTCTGAATCTCTTCAGGGGAACATCCAGCTCCAATGAAGACATTCTCAATAACGTTGGATCTCTGAAGATGTTCACTGGGGTAGTATTAGAAATGAGAGCCATGTTCCCTTCAACAAAAACCTGTGTTGGAGCTAAGGGGTTCAAGACAGGGTGAACAGGACTAGAAGACTAAGGGCTAGACAATATTATTTCAAATTTTAGCAAGTCTAGTAGAAAATAGGACCAATGATGCAAATCATCCCACGGTATTTCCACACCATTCATTGCTTCAAGGATAACCTCTTCAGATGGAAGAGTGGTATCGAGGCCATCCTTAGCAGAAGATGAAGTAAGAGTCCAAGCCAAAGCCACATCTCCATCCAAATCCTCTGGTGAAAGAGAAATTGGAATAGAGTATGCAGAGTCAAAAATAGATTGATAAGAAATCTCTGCTGCAGACATAGGGAATTCCATTCCACCCACTTGACCTTCCTCTAATGTGGAGATAGGAGAAGGAAAGTTCCAAGGATCTGAAAAATAATGAGTTCGAAAGAACTCCCTTCGAGTAGGAACCTTGGAGGATGAGATAGCATTAATATGAACCGAAGGAGGAAGAAGATCAAAAGTACCAAGAAAGTCAAGAAGGCAAAAACCAAGAAGTGAAACAATGCATAAGGCAAACATGAGAAAACTGACAAAGGCTCACTGTTCTAAAAGGCCAGAACAACCAAGAAATTGATAAATAAGTCTCGGTGCTATAGCCACAACTGAAACTTCACTGAAAAGGTAAAACCCTATTTTGACTAGGTTTTCACCTAAAAGGGAGAGAAACTGACACAAAGAAAGAATAATCACAGTCCAGACACCTAAAAGGTTCCACAGGGATGACCAACAATAGGCAGGAAAGACTTGCAAGGTCCCAACATTCAATTTTTCAAATTTTACTGGGCATACGCAAATCCATTGTGTGAAACACACATGTATACATGACTGTACCTAAAGAAACTTGCATATATGTGGGTCCTTTGCAAAAAATAGAAGGTATATGCGACTGTGTACACACCAAGTAGCATATAGAAATTGTAATAAAGAAAAACAAAAAACCCAAGCATGATCCAGAAGATCAAGACTTCTGCCTGGATGGGAAAAGAACCTACTAGAATGAAAAAGTGATCAAACTGTCAGGGAACCCAAAATACAGAGAAAAACAACCCAAACTAGGAATTACACGGATGTAATCCCTAGCGGTGTCACCAGTTCTCTTACGGGCAAAGCTACCCTAAGGTCTGGGTTGAGGTACCTAATAGAGCGGAAGGCATATCATCACAATAAGCAGTCTAATTATGAGTTCTAATGCTTGAACTAGAAAGCTGAGGATGGACGAAGATTAAACCCAGTATGGAGGCTCAAGCTGAATATCAGATTACTCCTGACCAAACTATATTGTTGACTGTTATGGACTTAGAAAGGGATTAGTTGAATATTGCTTTCTCTCACCCATATGAAATGACAGTAGGGTCATTCAACAGTTTTAAAACTATTAATTTGACTGTTGATGTTAAGAAGATCCCTTTAATTTACAAATTTAATTTGCATATGCAAACAAGTCAATTGATTGTTAATGACCTAACTAAAATAAGTGTAGCTACTCATAAGGCAGAAAATATGTTGGGAAAATTGATTAAACAACTAAAATTGGAGAAGGCTAATTCCAGGGCTCTTTCAACTCAAAATGAAGAGTTGAAGAAGATAATTGTAAAAATTGGAGTGGACCCCAATGATAAATCATACGTACATAAGTTATTACAAAGTGCTGAGTCAAAAATTAATGTATTGAAGAAGAAGTTAAAGTTACCTACTAGAGAGCATCCAATGGCAGCAGAGGTAGCAAAGGTAGAGAGTGAAAAAGAAAGTCCTTTACAACAGTTTTTGCAGAAAGGGGAAGAGATTTCTAAATTAAAGGAGTTAGTACTTATTTTGCAAGGTCAAATTGAATCTCATTCTTGCACCATAGTCATGTCATCTAGAATTGATGATCCAACAACAAGATTTTCCCAGTTGAGAACAAAGTTAAAGATGGTAGAGATTGATCTTAAGAAAACTCAGAGTGATCTTGACACATTGATGAAGATAACACATGCTAAATAAGGGGAAGTCAATAAGTATAAATCAGATTTCCAGACATCTTATGATGAAATCAAGAATCTTAATTAAAAACTCAAAGGAAATTTGTATTTGATTCAAGCAAAGGATATTGTGTGGAATGAAATCATTGATGTCATGAAAAAATTTTGGGAGCATGTGATTATAGTGTCAGAGGAAAAAAGTATAGTCATAGATTTACACGAACTTATTCTGGCTGACAAACATAATTTTCTTAACAGAGATTTATGGGCAAAGATATTTATTGATTTTATCAATTCCAAGACAGATCAAGAGCTAGAGGAACATGAAATAATAGATATAACACTGTGTGTTTTGGAGATAAATAAGTTGATTGGGAAAAATGCTTGTAGGAAGTCAGTGGAGAAGAAATTGGTAGAAATCAAACATGATATAAATCAATTTGACAATGTGTTTGACCAAACGACTAGAGCGGGGTTGCCATCATGCTGGGATCTGAAAGGCAATCTTCTACCTTGAGATTCATATGAGCCTTTATTAGGGTTAGCATAGAGCAATATTGACAATACCCATGAAAAAACTACAATCTTAAAAGGAGCTAGAGTTGTCAATTTCTTACACAGTCATTTTCAATCGTTATGGATGGTTAATACTTTGTTTACAGAAATGCCCACTTTTAACAGGATCACTGCTTTTGGGTTAGAATATCACAAGTTGGTTAATTCTTCTAAAACCAACATTGAAATCTGGAAAAAGTGCAGAGCATGGATGAATAATTCATTGGGTGACACCTCAACACCTCAGAAGGACACATCAACAAACTAGGGAAACATAGTGACAACCAACAAATCTAGATCCAACAAATAGATTGATACTTTAGTTTTATTTATCTTTCTTGTTAAGATATCGACATTGTAATGAAGTATTTAATTGCAATGTAATAGGTAGTTTACACAATTTTAGGTAGTTTGAGAAGTTACAAGAAGTTCTAGCAGTTACAAACTGCTTTTGTATGTATTTAAAAAATTGAAGAAGAAAGAGGGGGGTTCCGGGTTTTGGACCTCTGGATAACTACAAATTTTGTACTGACTTTTCTGAAAGATTAATGATAGAAGATCAAGTTTCCTGCATTTGTTGATGGTGATTTTTCTTTCTAGATCATTTTGTGTTTATTCTTCTTTGAATGAAGTGAAGTAAATTAGTTGTTGGTCTCTTTATTACATCTATGAGTAAGAGTTAAATAACCTTAATATGCACTCCTTCACTCCAACTATTCTTTATACATAAAGTTATTCTGAAATTTAAAGTGATATATTCTGTGTTTCAACATATAATTTTTAGTTTCCTCTACAGTTCTTCCTTTGACTCAGATATCAGCAGTTAATGGCATTGTGAAGTCTTTCATTATATCAGATTATTAAGGGTAGTAAAGAATTAATTTCCAAAGGAATTAGACAAATACAATATGATATTATAATTTTTGTGACATATATTTCTAAAATTTCTTAAGCACTGATTCCTTACCACAACCAAGGGATTGTCTCTTAAGATACAACATTTTTTGGCATCGTTGCCGGGGACGAAGAAACAAAGTTTATTTTCCCTAGTTTTATCACATTATTTCCTCTAGTTATTCAGTGAGGAGGAAATAGCTAGCTGTGTTTTCATTCTTAGAATTCTAGCTTTCAAAAGGCCTCACACGAGGTCAGATACCTCGCAACTGAAAGTCCTTGCTTTTCCAGATCTAGAAATATTGGTTTTAAAAAGGTTCAGAAACCTAAAACCCCTTCAACACATAGTCCTACATTGTCTGCTCCTGGTACCAGTTCTCATAACCCTTGGTTTGAAGATATATCTAAAGTGCTTCCTTTCTTGGAACAAGATTCACCTTTCACACCTAGTCATTTTCAAGAACCTAAGTTGGAAGAAAATTCCTTTGAGTCAGTTTCCTTTGCTTTTACAGAAGCTCAACAAGTTGGTTCCTCTACCATCATTCATCAACCCATTCCCATATTAGTTGTATCTTCGCCTTCATTCACTTTCACATCAATTTCATCAACTTCATCCACCCAAGGAGAAGTTAATCAAGGTGTAAACATAGTAGCACCATCTTTCCTAATGAATAGATATGCACCACTTAACCTTCCATAACCAATGAATTCCATGCCTCTAGAATATCTTAAATTACTTCCTTGTTTCACTGGAGAAGATGAAGTAACTGTAGAACAACATTTACCCTTGTTTTGCAATATTTCTGAAATTTTGAATGTAGAACATCTTGATGTTGTAATGCGACTTTTTGGTCAGTAAATGGAGAGGCTAGAAAATGGTTCAAGGGTTTACTAAATGGCTCCATTAATACATGGGAAGAGTTAGAAAATCGATTCACTCAGAGATGGGGAGAGAAGAGAGATTATGGTTATTCATTAACATAATTTAATGAAATTAAAAGAAAACCTATTGAGAATATTTTTGAGTTTGTTAAGAGATTCAATAAATTGTACAATAGTTTACTTGTAGAGATGAAGCCCCCTCCCATTGGAGCAAAGGTAGATTTTGTTGGGGCTTTTGAAGTTGATTTTAGTTTTACACTTAGAGAGAGGAGATCCCCTACTCTTGAGAAAATATAGATAGATGCTTTAGAGATTGACGCCAATATGACTGTAGCTGGAAATATAAAAGAAAAGAATTCAGTTCAAGAGAAGGGAAAAGAAAAAGTAGAATCACCACAAGATCAAATAATTGATTATATGACAAAGGTGATAAAAAATTTGTCAAACAATTTAGTAAAGTTGTAATTGGAAAGTAAAAATTCCCAAATACCGGTACAACAAAACAAAGGAGGATTTAATCCTTAATTCAGAAAACAACCCTTGAAAATTTTGCAGGGGGAAAGAAGAGATCAAGATCAGGTCCAAGTACCACTGTATATAGAAGCAACACCTAGAAAATCAGTAGAAGATGAACAAAAAGAAACCGAAGATCAAATATCTGATATATACACAAGAGAAGAGAATGAAGAGGAATATTGTGAGGGAGAATATGCTAAAGCTAAAGTATCTTTTGATCAAGATGAGATGGATGAATACTATAGGAAATTTACAGATTTTATGCAAGCTGAGTTACATAAAAATTATGATTTAAGGTCTAGAAAGAGATCTAGAGTGCAGGATAATGAAGGTGAACAACAAGATTATATTCCTTCTCCAATGGTGACTCCACAACAAAAGAACTCAGTAAAACAAGCAGTTAAAGGGAAGAAACCTGTAAATCTAGTAAATATAACAGAAGTGCAACAAGTTTAATCTTCCCAAAAAATATCTGTTGATACTAATATATTTGAGAAGGTTGTTCATGTTCTTGAACAGACTTTAAATCCTAGAAATATTGAAGAAGAACTTGAGAAAAATGTTAAGCCAATTCAAGTTTTCAATTTATGAAAGGAGTTGGAGAAGGTCAAGATTCAGGTGCCTCTTCTTGAATTAACTAAGACCCCAAGTTATAGGATAAATTTCAGAATTCATTAATCTATCACAGATTGAAGATATAGGTGATACTGTCAACCTGCAAGAAGAAAAATTAGTAGTCAATTTTGGTCCTCATGTGGAAGATGTATATTCTTTAGTTCCTCCATTTTAAATTTCATTATTGCTTTATGATTTTATTCTTCATAACTGTATGTTGGACTCGAGGGCCTCTCAAAATCTCATGCCATTGTCTATCATGGAGTTAAATTTACAGATTACTAAACCATACAAGGAACTATACTCATTTGATTCTAAAAGGGTGAAATGTGTTGGGTTAATTAAGGACATGGTAGTGCCTTTGGCACAGATTCCAACAAAAAAAATTGTTATGGACTTAGTGGTTGCTAACATTCAACCCAGATTCAGAATGCTCTTTTCAAGATCTTGGGGAGAAAAATTGGGAGAAGTTTTAAAATTTGATTTCACTCATGCTATCATTCTTGTTTTCAATTGGGAAGAAAGGATATTGTATAGAGAAACAAGGTTTGTGAAAACCACTACAAAGAAGGATGCAGGTAATTTCCCCATTTATAGTTAGGAAAAAGAAGATATTTCATGTTTCATGCTGCATGAAGATGAAAAATTTGCTGAAGACACAAAGAAGTAGCTCTCTTCAACACTTGTACATAACGAGCTGCATTCAAAAGTGATTTGGAAATGATACGTTGATGGTGCCTACTCCAAAGATGGCACAAGAGCTAGATTCTTATGATATCACCAAAAGGTAACCTCATGCCTTTTTCTTTTAAATTAGAGTTTGATTCAACAAACAACGTGACTAAGTATGAGGCCTTAATCTTAAGTCTTCAAGTTGCTAAACAAATGGGAGTTCAGTGTATTTCAATTTTTGGTGACTTTGAATTGATAATAAGACAAATTAAAAATCATTGTCAAACCAAACATTTGAGATTAAGATCATATAGGAATTAAGTTTTGGATCTGATAGAGAACTATTTTGAAGCCTTCAACCTTCAGTTTATTTCGATGGAGGAGAAGATATTGGCAGATTCTTTAGCAGTTGCAGCTAGCACCTTCAAGCCACCTATGAATCCAAGGTTAAGGTATGAGATTGAAATTAGACATAGACCCTCTATTCCTGATAATGTGAAACATTGGTAGGTGTTTGAAGATGATGAACACATAAATCATTTCTTTACAATGTTTGGAAATTTTGAAGATGCTAAGATAGATCAAGAAGAAGAACAAACAGAGCAAAAAGGAGAGATAAGAAATATTAAGCAGTCAATATGTGAGCAGAAGATTATCCAATTGAAAGATAATGTACTCCATAAAGGAATAATTCCCCTTGAAATATTATTTGATTCTAATGATGTTGCTGTTAATTCAAAGAAAATACGTCAAGAGGAAGAGATGGAAGATTGTAATTTGGGAACTCAGTAGGAGCCAAGAATGGTGAAATTATTCAAAGGTGTTCCCAAAAATTATGAAGAAAGATATGTTGATATTTTTAAGAAGTATATGGAAGTGTTTTCTTGGTCATATGAAGACTTGAAATCATATGATAAAGTCATAATAATACCTAAGATCCCATTAAAATAAGGAATCAAACCACACAGAAAAAAGCTCAGATAGATTAATCTGCTGCTGTTAGCTCCAATTGAAAAGGAAGTGAAGAAATCATTGCAAGAAAAAATCATAGTCCCTCTCATATATTCGGGTTAGGTTTCTAATATGGTTCCTGTGAGGAAGAAAAATGGAGAGATAATATTGTGTGTGGACTTCAGGAATTTGAATAGAGTATCTCTAAAGGATAATTATCCTTTACCTAAAATGGATTATGTCTTACAGAAGGTGACAGGAGCTTACATGATGTTTATGGTTGATGGATTCTATAGATATAATCAAGTGGAAATTGATAAGGAAGATCAGAAAAAAGACAATTTTCACAACCCCCTGGGGCACCTTCATGTATGCAAGGATGCCATTCGGTCTTATGAATGCAGGTGAAACCTTTAAGAGTGCCATGGACATAGCGTTTGTAGGTGACAAGTATGTGGTTATATATCCAGATGATGTAACTTTTTTCTCAGGTTTAGACGCTGAACACCTGGAACATCTGCAAAAAACTTTTGAAAAATGTAGGAAGTTTGGTTTGTCACTAAACCACAAGAAATCTTTGTTTTCCCTAGAAGAAGGTAAATTATTGGGTCACATAGTTTCAAAACAAGGAGTGAATATTGATCCAGCAAGGGTGGAAGAAATTCAAACAATTCCTTTACCTAGATGCAAGAAGGATATTCAAATATTTTTGGGAAAAATAAAATTTTTGAGAAGATTTGTACCAAATTATGCTGAGATTGTGAGAAATATAACTGACATGTTGAAGAAAAAAGTAGAAGTGAAATGGGATAAAGAAGCAAGAGAAGCATTTGGAAGAATAAAAGAAGCACTCCAAGAAGCTCCTGTTTTAATAATTCTTGACTATCAAAAGGTATTTCAAATATTTTCATTTGCTTCCCCCACCACTATTGCTTCTATGTTATTGCAGAAAAATGAGGATAGTAAGGAGTAGTCAGTGGCATTCTTCAGCATAGTTCTCAAAGATGTTGAGCTCAAATATAAAATTTGGAGAAACAAGTGTATGCATTGGTCAAAGAACTAAAAGCCTTCAGGACTTATGTGTTACAATCCAAAATAACCACTTATGTACCTAATTTTGTTCTTAAGGACATGCTGGTTCAAAGTGATGTTGAAGGAAAAAGAGGAAAATGGATAGCTAAAATCTAGGAGTATGATTTGGTAATTAAACCCACCAAGTTAATCAAAGGATAGGGTTTAGAAAATTTGCTAACAGAAACAAATTTTGAAGCATTGGGAATTAACCTCTTGGCACTAGTGGATGGAGGTGACAATGAAGAAGGTCAGAATAAGCCCAAAAAAGATATTCAATACAAATTTTTGTGTTCAGATTGGTATAAAGATGTTGTTCATTACCTTTGTTTCCTTTCTTGTCCATCTTCACTAAATAGAACAAAATATAGAGCCCTCAAGCTTAAATCTCAGCCATATGTCATAGTAGAAGAAAAGTTGTACGGGTAAGATCCTGCTGGTATTTTTCTGTTGTGTTTAACTGAAGGTGAATCCATTGAGGTTATCAAGGAATATCATGAAATTATATGTGGAGGAAATTATAGTTGGAAGGTCATAACTCATAAAATCCTCAAGTCAGGTTTCTATTGGCTCACCCTGTTTGCAGATATTTATATATTGGTGAGAAGTTGTCAGAAATGTTAGTTGTTTGCTGAGAAGAAAAGACTTGCTCCCTTACCTCTTATCCTTGTATTCATAGAAGATCCCTTCAGGAAGTCGGGACTGGATTTTATTGGAGAGATAAATCCACCATCAAGTGGACAGTTCAAGTGGATTCTAACTGCCACTAATTACTTCACGAAGTGGGTTGAAGCAATACCCACCAAGAAGGAAAATGACGAAGTGGTGATGAGATTTATGGAGGAAAACATTTTCAGCAGATTTGGATGTCCGGTCAAGGTTGTAACTGCCAATTCTCAGGTATTTAATTCTGTTCAATTATTTAACTTCTGTCAAACATATAATGTAATTTTATCACATTCCACAACATATCATCCACAAGGGAATGGGTTGGAAAAAACTCTAAACAAGACCTTGGTTAGGATTTTGAAGAAGACAATCACTGAAAATTAGAAGGATTGGGACTCAAAGTTGAATTTTTCTCTTTGGGAACTCTGAGTAACTACCAGGAGGCCTACCCGCAAGTCACCCTATGAATTGGTTTATGGAACTCATGCTCTATTTCCTACTCATTTGGCCAAACAACGATTTCTTTCCTTCAAGAAGGTCAGGAAGAACCTAAGGCTCTGGTGAGAAGATTGAAAAAAGTAATTGAGTCAAGTGAAAATAGAAACAAAGTTAGAGATAAATTGATTTCTTATCAGGAAAAGATGAAGTCTATATTTGACAGAAAAGCAAAGGAAATCCTCTTCCAAGCAAGAGATTTAGTATTAAGATGGGACACCAGAAGAGAGGATAAGGGGAAGCATGGCAAGTTTGAGCCTCTTTGGTATAGTCCATAAAGAATTACTGGAGCCAGGGAAAACAACGCTTTCATCCTGGAAGATTTAGATGGAGAAGCTTTGCAGCTGCCTGTGAATGGGAAATATTTAAAGCATTATTTCCAGCACCAAAATTCAGCATTTCATCATTGTAAATATCGGACTGTCCATTGTTTATATGTGCCCAAACAATATTTGACTCCATGCCCGAGTTGAAGGCACTGATCTGTGGTTCTTAGTGTTTCGTGGAAAAAAATACTATCCCCAGGTGGAGCCAGATGTTGTGGCTCATTTGCATTCTCTTTTATTATATTTTCAAAATACAAAAAAAAGAATATACTTTATAAAATAGGACAAAATATAATCTCTCATATGCCGAAAATTAGTTCTATTTTTATATATGTCGGTCAATTAATATACTTTTCAAAAGTGTGAAGGTGGGACCGACTGAGGGATTAATGCCCGTGCTAATCATTGGGTGGGATTTAAAGGAATTTAAGTTAATACCAGATCAACGGAAACCCGTGGGCACAAATATCCCACAGGTTATCAATATGGGTGCCCCCGCAGTTGTCTCTACTAAAACTCCGCTGACCAAGATCGATGGCTCTCAATACCTATGGGGGCAGACCTCTGATGGGTTTTTCATACTCGAGGGCGCTCCCGCAGTGACATAGGTAGCCCGTGACGTAGACAGAACATGCCGCCAGCTAAGTAGCCAACTTCTGTCGCATCATGTTTCTGTTACTTGTCCAGTCAAGTATTGAATTTGCATTAATGTTCAAAATCCCACAGCATCTATATAAGGTGTTGAAGTTATTTCTTTTCTTCTTATTGGTTTTCATTCCCAATTGTTCAAGAAGTCATCTTAGTCACTGTAATTTCTTACGTATGCATTTAATTGTTCGCCACCTGTTGAGTCTCAAATCTGCATCTTTTCCATACACTTTTCTATACCTTTTTCACTCACCTAAATCTCCCAAGTTGTCAATATCATGTGCAAAAGAGCATCTAACACGGTTTTTAATTATATTTTTGTGTTTGCTATTTGATTTAGATTTTGTTCATTCAGCTGCGGAATCTTGCCACTTTCCGCAGCTGCTGCAACTTTCCGCAACTATTTTGTGAAACTCTATGTTACAGGTGTCTACAGGGAAAACGAGCCACATGGGCAAGTCAGGAATGATGTGGACATGGTTCGTGTCCTATTGGTTCGAGCAAACTCATCTAAAGAAGCCGCGGTCAAAGGCGTCCACATGGAAGTCATTTCCGCAACTATTTTGTGAAACTCTATGCTACAGGTGTCTACAAGGAAAACGAGCCACATGGGCAGGTCAGGAATGATGTGGACATGGTTCGTGTCCTATTGGTTCGAGCAAACTCATCTAAAGAAGCCGCGGTCAAAGCCGTCCACATGGAAGTCAACCATAGAGTCTCATGTTGGCAGGACTTTGTTTCGTGTCACATGAAGATTCATACGGCCGTTTCTAAGTTGCGGAGGATAAATCGACATCTGTACATGGCTCCTTAGTCGAATTCAAGCATCCACTCCTCATAGATTTACTTTCCAACACGGCCATGATCCTAGATCCGTGGACGTAATGGTCTACGTGTTCTCCACCGGCATGAACTTTAGGAGACAGTTGTATTTCTTTTGTTATATATAATGCGTTTGCATACGCATATAGAGTTAGTCGATGTTAGTCTCTGTTATCTTTTATTAGTCTGCTCTGTAATGTGATTACGCTGCACTTGTGCCGTAACATCACCTTTCTGTAATGACTGCTTTTTAATATAAGAAGACTCTGTTTTCAACCGAAATTCGTATTTGAAGATCATTGCCAAGGCTGGTGTAGAGGGCCCCTGCTCAGCTAAGGTTTTGTGCATTTCGTTTCTTTAAAGCTCATTGTGCCATAATCCATTCATATGTTTATACATTGCATTTGCTTCATTTCTGTTTATAAACTTCCATAATTTCCATTTCACTTCTGTCTTTCATGTTTTATGTTGTTAATCACTGATCAGTGTTCTTGTTTCAGGTTATAGATAGGCAGCCCGGGCATTTTCATAGCTTTTGACTAATGACATGGAACTAACATTGTTCTGCTGCTAATTTTCTTTTCATAGTTTCTGTTTAATTTCAGTATTGCTTTGTTCATTTCAGTTTTGCTTATTTGCTTCAGTAGTTAAATTTAGATATATTAATTTGCTCATAACATCTTCAGTTGCCTCCGAAAGCCACAGCTGGACTGATGGTGAGGGATTGTATTATGAAATGTGTAGTTTAGTATTAGTTTCTTTTCTACAAATTTAGATATATTAAGCTGCTCATAGCATCTTCAGTTGCCTCCGAAAGCCACAGCTGGACTGATGGTGAGGGATTGCATTATGAAATGTGTAGTTTAGTATTAGTTTCTTTTCTGCAAATTTAGATATGTTAAGCTGCTCATAGCATCTTCAGTTGCCTCCGAAAGCCACAGCTGGACTGATGGTGAGGGATTGCATTATGAAATGTGTAGTTTAATATTAGTTTCTTTTCTGCAAATTTAGATATATTAAATCGTGCATGACATCTTCAGTTGCCTCCGAAAGCCACAACTGGACTGATGGTGAGGGATTGAATCATGAATGTATGGTTTGATATTAGTTTACTTTCTGCAAGTTAGATATCAGTTACTCAAGTTGTTTATGATTACTTCCGAAAATCATAGCTGGACTAATGATGAAGGATCGGAAGATAAATTGATGTAATCTGATTTAGATTTATTTTGTTGCAATTTTGAATTTCCTTAAGCATAGTTTCTTTTGTGTTTAGTCAGCAGCAAGAATAGTTTGGTTTTCATGCTCAATAGTTCACTGTTTTGATTTATTAGACTAGCAACACCTTTTCATTTCAGCAACACATTTTCATTCCCTTTCAAGTCTTGTCATTGTAAATTTCAAATTTCTTTTTAATGTTTCAAGTTGGTAAATCATTATAGGGGATATCATTTCCTTGAACAAACATAACCAAACTTGTTTTCATCTTAGAATTTCCATTTCACCTTAGAAAACCAAAAACGACAAAAAGTTAAGAAATAGGTTATCTTGCACATATAGTGCGCCGCACTTCATCAGCTTACGATTCCCGGATTGACAAATTAAATGCAGCAATTTACGACACACTAAATTGACCAAACATTTTGGCGCCGTTGCCGGGGAAGTGTAACTAGGTAGCCAATTTCTTAAAAAAAAAAACACAAAAATTCTAAAAGAAGGGAAAACTTGATAACTTCTTGAAGTATGCTCTCCTCTTGCACCTAGTGTGATCTGGAGGATCAGAAAAGAGAGTTATTGGTTTAGTAATTTCTTAAGTATGCTCTCTTCTTGCACCTAGTGTGACCTGGAAGATTAGAAAGAGAATTATTAGCCCAACTTTAAAAAAAAAAAAAAAAAAAAAAAAAAAATGACATGCATAGAGCAAGAGATTCTAGGGGAAGGTTTATAGCTAAAGCCAAGAGTTCGATTTTCACAACTCCATCTTCTTCAAGGCATAGACCAGATTCACCACCATCTACCCCTAGCCTTAAGATTTTTGGAATCCAAGGAGCAGCTGAATTAGAGGATTCTCCTATACCATCTACTAAATCCCATTTAGAAAACAAAGAGACTCTCTCTCATCCTCCCTTGATAGAAGAACTAGAGGACTTTAAGGACTCTAAAGAAACTATCATGGCAGAGGAATTAATAGATGGAGGTAGAGGTAGAGGTAGAAGAGGAGGAAACAATGGAGACAACAATGGTGAAGGAAATAATGGTAGAAATAGGGAAGGAGACAATTTGTTTGGATTCCCTATAGTTGATGAGGAAACTCATGCAACAATGAAAAATATCTCACCATTTGTTCTCCCTAACTTTTATGGATTGCGAAGTGAGGATCCTGAAACATTTCTGTTTGAGTTTGAAGTAGTGTGACGAACTTATGACTATATGGAAGATTCTCAAAAACTCAAACTGTTTCCTTCAACATTGAAGGGATCTGCTTTGAAATGGTTCATGGGATTAGCCACTCAATCTATTAGGACTTGGAATGATATGAAACAAGCATTTTTGGATAGATACTTGGACTATTGTATGCCCACCAATCACAAGGATGAGGTATTCAAAATGATGCAAAAAGAAGATGAAAATTTGGAAGACTTACTTGAAATATTTCAATACAACTTGAAAAGAGCAAAGATGAGCAACTTAGATGATGAAACCTTGAAAACCCTCATATTAAAATCCATTAGAGATGAATGGATAGATATTTTAAACATGATGGGGAAAGGAGACATTTCTCAACTTCCACTTCGTGACATAACAGAATTATGTGTCCATCTCTCAACGGGAAAATCTAAAACAGGAAAAGGGCCTATGGATCCTTCTCTTATTAGGGCTAACAAAAATGCAACTGGATCAGTAAGTAGGGCAGAGATTGGTAATATGCTTGATGAGTTCAAAACTGATATCTTAGGGAGCCTTAGTGAACAACTAGACACCCTTAAAATCCAAAACAAGCAGAAAGCAGAAACAGATGCTTTAGCCATCTTTTGTCAGAAATGTAGGAAGAAACATGCTTTAAGGGAATGTCCCTTGGATGCAAAAGTTGTAGAAACATGTATGATTTGCTCAGAGAATCATGAGATCAAGGATTGTCCTTCAATTTCTGGACTCAAAGCTGTTTTTCAAGAAGACCCAAATTCAGTAGAATCTCTCTGTTTTGTTGCAAGAAGACCTTGGCAGGGACAACAAACTCAAGGGTTTAACAACCCTATGGATCTTCAAACCCCACCAAATTGGAATCCTTGGCAACAACCTTGGCCCCAACATCAAAATCCATATCAGCCATGGGTACAAGGGATGCAAAATCCTTATGGGATATTTGCTCAATTTTATCAATATCCTCCATCTTTTCAAAATCAACAAACTCCACAACTTCCAAACCCAAATCCACAACTTTCATTGCCATTTCCACAACAACAACCTTCTCAACAAAATCCAAATCCTCAACTCATGCTCCCATACCAACAGAAGACAAATCAACTTCCAGCTCAGCCATTGCCAAATCCTAATAATAAAAATCCTCAGAATACTTATATGGTAGAAGGACAACAATTTCCTACCTATATGATTGTTCCTCTCAACGATGTACAACTCAGATCTAGTAGAGTTTTAGAAAAACCTTCTATAGATATCCAAGAGCAACATACCTCTGAGGAGGATTCTCTTCAAGTCAATAAGGGTTCTGAGGAAGAATCTCTTCAAAATTCAAACATTCAAAAAGAAAAAGAAAATTTAACATCCACAACTCCTATAGTTGAGCAACCCGCATCTTCATCTACACCTCCTTTTCCTGAAAGACTACAAATTGACAAGGGGGTGGAAAAACAAATCTTGTTGCCTAACTATGACTTTATAGATGAATTGAAGAATGTTTGTATCAAGATTCCCTTGCTACAAGCCATTCAAGAGATTCCTATTCTAGCAAAAACAATAAAGGAGTTGAGTTTCAAAAGACCAGGAAGGAAACTAAAAGACACAAGAAGAATCCACCTGGTAGGAAAAATTGCAGATATTATGATAGGAAAAATTACCATGCAGAAGTATGTAGATCCAGGAAGTCCAATTGTCAAGACACATATAAATGGGATAGAAATTCCAAACACATTGATTGACTTAGGGGCTGCTATTAACATTATGAGTAGACAGACTATGGACCAGCTAAAACTTTCTAACCTTCTTTTTACACCTACTTTACTGCAACTTGCAGATCGATCAATTATTAAACCAGATGGTGTATTAGAAGATATTTCAGTCTCCTTAGATTCTTGGGAATATCCGATAGATTTTATGATTTTGACTCCCAAGAGTAATCTAGGAGGGCACCCACTTATCTTAGGAAGACCTTGGCTAGCCACAGCTGATGCTTTCATTAGTTGTAGATCTGGGGATATGTACATTTCTAATGGTAATTAGACAAAGAAATTCAATTTGTATCCTCCAGCAAAAGCAATCACAGAAGTAGGAGACAATGAATGGGTCGATGATGAGGACACTATACAACCTGTCTTTACCATTTCTGAAATCAGTGAGGATAGTCAAATTCTGAACACATTAGAAAAATTTGAGACATCTTCAGAATATGACCCCACACAATTTCAGTTGGAATCTGACATAGAATATTTATCATCAAGACAAATGTCTCTTTACTCTATGGAAGAGTTTGATAGTTCTACTATTGATATTTTTCCAGGAAAAACATTGAATATCAACAAACATTTGGAAAAGTCACAACAAGAAGAACTAACCAAAATCTTGCAAAAACATTCTACTGCATTTGCATGGGAGTATACTGACATGAAAGGTATTGATCCTAAGACTTACATCCATCATATCTATATTGAGGAAAATAGTAGACCAATCAGACAACCTCAAAGAAGGATGAATCCAAATCTTAGGGAGATAGTGAAAGAAGAGCTCCAAAAACTACTCAATGTAAACTTCATTTATCCAATTTCAGATAGCCGATGGGTTTCTCCTTTGGTTATAGTACCTAAAAAGAATGGTAAATGGAGGGTATGCATTGATTACGGGGAATTGAACAAAGCAACTTTGAAGGATCACTTTCCTTTGCCTTTTATCGATCAGGTATTAGATACATTAGCAGGTAAAAAGTACTTTTCATTTTTGGATGGTTTAGTGGCTATAATCAAATTTAGGTAGCACCTGAAGATCAAGATAAGACCACATTTACTTGTCCATGGGGAACTTTTGCCTACCGAGTGCTTCCTTTTGGGTTATGTAATGCACCTGCAACATTCCAAAGAGCAGTACTAGGAATTTTTTCTGATCTAATCCATGATTGTGTAGAGGTTTATATGGATGATTTTACGGTTTATGGTAATTCATTTGAAGAAGCATTAGAAAATTTGGAAAAAGTTCTTATAAGATGTAAAGAAACAAACCTTTCATTAAGCCATGAAAAATGCTTTATGATGTTTATTGAAGGGATTGTTTTAGGACATCATATTTCAGGAAATGGGATTAAGGTTGATAGATCAAAAGTTGAAGTCATCTCCAAGTTGCCTATTCCAAATTGTCAAAGAGATGTTAGAAGTTTTCTAGGATTTACTGGTTACTATAGAAGATTTATAGAAAACTTCACTAAAATAGCATCTCCACTCTTCAAATTGCTTACAAAATATTGTGAATTTAAATGGGATCCTGATTGTCAATCAGCTTTTGAAACTTTGAAAACAAGAATATCTGAAGCACCTATCTTGAGAGGACCAAATTGGAAACTTCTTTTCCATATTTCTACAGATGCTTCAGATACAGCTCTTGGAGCTGTGTTGGGTCAAAAAGATTTAATTCCTTATGCCATTTATTACACCAGTAAAAATTTGAATCCCACAGAGTTGAACTATACTGTGACTGAAAAAGAGTTTTTAGTTGTTGTTCATGCAATTAATAAGTTTAGACATTACATAACAGGCTATGAAACTTTTATTCATACTGACCATTCCGCAATTAGATATTTAATGAACAAACCTGTTACTAATGGCAGAGTGACAAGATGGCTTTTACTTTTGCAAGAATTCAATATTACTGTGTTGGATAGACCAGGAAAACAGAATACAGTAGCTGATTTCTTGTCTAGGATTCAGAATACTAAAGAAGATTCTCCTGTAGAAGATAAGTTTCCTAATGAATACTTGTTTGCAGTAACTATTAAGACCCCTTGGTATGCAGATATTGCTAACTGTTTGGTTACAAGAAAACTACCTTCACATTTATTTCCAAGAGAAAAACGAAAAATTATTCAGGAGAGTTCAAAATATTCATGGATTTCTAACGAATTGTTTAAAACAGGGCCAGATCTTGTGATCAGAAGATGTGTCAGGGAAGATGAAATGCCTGATATTCTTAAGGCATATCATGATGAACCATGCGGCGGACACTTTGCAGACAAAAGGACGGCCTATAAAATCCTTTCTTTAGGATATTATTGGCCTTCCCTCTTCAAAGATGCAAAACAATATGTCAAAAGGTGTGACAGCTGCCAAAGAGTAGGGAAACCTACCCTTTCAAATGAAATGCCATTGCAAACAGAGGTACTCATTGAACCCTTTGAAAAATGGGCTTTAGATTTTATTGGACCTATTAATCCACCATCTAAGCAAAAGAAGTATATATTGGTTTGTACTGATTATGTTACTAAATGGGTAGAAGCCAAAGCATTGAAGTATACGCGGGAAAATTGAGTTGTTCGTTTTTCTTTATGAGGACTCTTCTTTTATCTTGCTTTGGTGTTCGAGAAAGTGTGACAAATTAGGGGGCAATTCACATCGATTTGGTGGAGAAGTTGATGGAAGAATACAAATCAAGCCTGAAGATCTACTCCTTACCATCCGCAAGCAAATGGTCAAGTGGAGTCCACAAACAAAGTTCTTGAAAGTATCATCACCAAAATTGTTCATCTACATAGAAGAGACTGGGCAGAAAGGCTTCCAGAAGCCTTGTGGGCCTACAGAACTACATGGAGGAATACAACAGGACATTCTCCCTATGAACTTGTTTATGGGAAAGAAGTCTTGCTCCCCATTTAATTCCAAGTCAAGACCTTCAAGATAGCAGTTCAGTTGGGGATGGACTTATCAGAAGCCCAAAAGCATAGAATGGAGCAGTTGAATGAGCTAGATGAGATCAGACAAGAAGCAATTCTAAGAACTGATCTAGTTCAATATCAAAGAGCTAAATGGCATGACAAGTATATCAAAGAAAAGAAATTTCAAGAAGGAGATTGGGCATTGTTGTTTGATTCCAAGTTTAAAGATTTTCAGGGAAAATTTCAGACTCATTGGCTTGGGCCATATGAAATTGACAAGATCTTTAGCAATGGAGCTGTAAGAATCAAGACCATTGATGAGTTTCAAACTCCTCTTATTGTGAATGGCCATAGATTGAAAGTTTATCATAAGCCACTCTCAAAAGATGATTTTGTCAAAATGTTTCAAGAAAGTTCTGCAATCAGGCTGGTACAGAAGAATTCTTCTTCTCCACCAGCCTAGCTTTTGTTCTTTTCAGTTTAAAAAAAAATAAAAATAAAAATGGTATAAGCCTGAAAACCAATCATTGATTGGCAGTCTTATACAGAAAATATAGGGTGAAAATCAGGAACACCTGACACTCTATATTTTCCAAAAAAAAATCTCTCTCTTTCATTTCACAAGTTTTGTCACCACCCACTCCATTTCATTCCACTTCATTCCATTTCATTTCATTTCATTTCACTCCATTCCACTTCATTTTATCCATTTCATTCCATTCCATCAATAAAAATCTTTTTCATGACCATTTCCATCTGGTCATTTGTCATCTGTTCATTTCCATTCATCCAAGTAATAGCTGTGTCAGTTTCCGCGGCTAACATCTGTTTCCGCAGCTGACTCCAGTTTCCGCAGCCAGAAGCAGATTCCGCAGCCACTACTCTGTTTTCAAAAAGAATGTACAGTCAGATGTTATTTCCATAATTATGAAATAAAATGCAGGTGAGAGGATCAAAAATGAAGATATGGAGCATTCAAGACACCAATGAAGAGCAAATAGTTGAAGACCAAGGGAAAAGGCAAAGATTCCAAAGGTATGAATAAAATTTATTTCAAATAGCATTGAAAAACACATTTTTATATAGTTCTGAACCATGAGCTCTATCCATTATGTGCAATGATTATATTGACAATTCCGTAACCTTTCATGATCTCCATATTATCCTCTCACATTCATTCTCAAACAATTTCATCATTAAACCCCCGATTTTCACTCATGATCCAATATTCCACCGGTGACAATGAGACGTATTTGATTTGAACAAGGAATCTTACAGCCGCATAAATTCATAACCGTTGATTGAAACGTGTTCACATTTATTTTGCAGCCACCAAATTTCAAAATGCGGCCGAGTGTGTTATATTCTATCAAACTCTCAGTCGTATCTTTGTTATGCTCACGAAACCCCTTTCTGTTCTGTCTCACTCCATTCCGTTCATTGTGCTCATTCTCACTCTCGGATATCTACCCACAGTCTCATTCCATTCCGTTTATGGTGCTCATTCCCATTTTATGATACATTCCCACAGTCATTGTGCTCGTTCCTGTGCATTCAACCGTTCTATTTCCATTTGAACCCTCACGCAGGCAAATTTGTGAAGAGCAGAAAAGAGAAATGGGTAAATTGCTAAGAGCAGAACCGGAAGGACCGAAGTTTATGGAGGGATATCCACAAATAAGGGAGATATTGAAGAAAGAAAAATGGCTGCGTTTTATCCAGAAATTCAGAGGTTATCACAAAGAAGTTACGAAAGCATTTTCAAGGTCGTTTAATGGCTTGGAAGCAGAGATTGGAGACCTTAAGTTTGCGGTCAATGAAGCATCTATAGCAACAGCCACAGAACTTCTTCAAGAGGGTGAGCGTTGGTTTAAAAATAAAAGCATCAGTGATGAAGCATGGAAAACAATCTTACGAAACCAAGGTATGGACATAACTGTTTTTAAAAGAGGAATTCATGTGCATGCATTGAAAGAGGAATGGGCTAATTTGCTGCTAGTTATTCAGAAATTCATTACATGTGAAGGCCGTTTTGGGTCCATGTACATGTACCATACCAGGTTACTAATGAATTTTCTAGATAATCAAGCTCTCAATCTTCCATATTTTCTGTTAAATAGCTTGAAGAAAATGGTTGTGACTGTTCAGAAACACTTAGGAGATGTAGAACCACATCTATATCACCACGGCCTTGTAAAAATTTTGATTGAAAATGAGTTAAAGGAAAATAAAGACACATGGGAACAATTTCTGGTTAGAAATTTCTTTGAGGAACCTCAGGAAATTCCTGAAGGTAGTACAACAAGAAGGAGTAGAAGAAAAAGAATAAATGTTGAAACCCAAATTACTCCTACTCAGGAAATTCCTGCAGGTAGCACAACAAGAAGAAGTAGGAGAAAAAGAACAATTGATGAAATCCAAAATACTCCTACTACTACTATGGAAAGAACTGATAGGGAAGAAAGACTGTCAAAAAGGAAGAAGAAGGAAATCAAGGGTAAGAAGCCAATAACACCAAAAGAGAGAAAAACTATTGAGGCCATACATCAAACTCCTTCTTCTGAAGAAGAAGATCATCAAGTGTTATCTGAAAGATTAGTTTATCTTCAAAAATAGTCATCTATGCCCAAGAAGACAGAGAAAGGAAAACAAAAACAAAAGGATAGTGTACCACAGCGTGTGAGAAGAAGCAGCAGACTTAAGGGGAAATTGAGGAAAACACAAATTAAGGGTCCTCATTTCATTGATTTGGGTGAGGAGACATCTGAACAGTCCCCAGCGGACCATAGTCCATCTCAGTCAGTTAGTGAACCTGGTTCATTTCATTCTCAGTCAGACATTGAACATACTCCATCCTATTCTCAGCAAGATGTTGATGTAAGCCCTCCTCAACTAGATTTTGAAAATAACTCTCCTTCACGGCATTTTGGGGACAACCCAATAAAAATGACACCTGAAATAGACCCCAAGCAGCAGGAAGTATATGACTATATAGAATCTTTGGAAAAGGCAGCTACAGGTCCAAGTACTTCGTCCATTCAACCTCATACATTACAGGATGATTTAGTCCAATCACTAAAACAGGAAATTTTTGAGCTAGAGCTTTTAAATAGGCACATCAAAAATGAAAATGAGACATTGAAAGAACAAGGCAAACTGGACAAAATCATCCATGATAATACCATGCTACATTTGGGAATATGGCAGAAGAAGAATAAGAAATTGAAAAGGAAATGCCAAAAGTTGAGTAGAGCACTCGTTAATATCAAATTTAGGTGCTTAATGAAGAAACCCAGAATGTTGGCAGTACCAAGGAAGAAGAGGAGAGGATTGGATGTACTGGCTGAAGTGTCAAGGCACATGAACTGAAGAAAGATTATCAAAATTTTGGTTGCATGAGGACATGCAACACCTTCACAGTGGGGGTATGTTGAGTCTCAATTCTGCATCTTTTCCATACACTTTTCTATACCTTTTTCACTCACCTGAACCTCCCAAGTTGTCAATATCATGTGCAAAAGAGCATCTAACATGGTTTTTAATTATATTTCTGTGTTTGCTATTTGATTTAGATTTTGTTCATTAAGCTGCGGAATCTTGCCACTTTCCGCAGCTGCTGCAACTTTCCGCAGCTATTTTGTGAAACTCTATGCTACAGGTGTCTACAAGGAAAACGAGCCACATGGGCAGGTCAGGAATGACGTGGACATGGTTCGTGTCCTATTGGTTCAAGCAAACTCATCCAAAGAAGCCGTGGTCAAAGGCGTCCACATGGAAGTCAACCATGGAGTTTCATGTCGGCCGGACTCTGTTTCGTGTCACATGAAGATCCATACGGCCGTTTCTAAGCCTGCGGAGGATAAATCGACATCTGTACAGGGTTCTAGAGTCGAATTCAAGCATCCACCTCTTGTAGATTTACTTTCCAACACGGCCATGCTCCTATATCCGTGGACGTAGTGGTCTACGTGCTCTCCACTAGCATGAACTTTAGGAAACAGTTATAGTTTGTTGTTATATATAATGCGTTTGCATACGCATATGGAGTTAGTCGATATTAGTGAATGTAGTCTCTGTTATCTTTTGATTAGTCTGCTCTGTAGTGATTACGTTGCACTTGTGCCGTAACATTACCATTCTGTAATGACTGCTTTTTAATATGAGAAGACTCTGTTTTTCAACTTAATTCGTATTTGAGGACCGTTGCCAAGGCTGGTGTAGAGGGCCCCTGCTCAGCTAAGGTTTTGTGCATTAGTGTATATTTCTCATTTCGTTTCTTTAAAGCTCATTGTGTCATAATCCATTCATATGTTCATACATTGCATTTGTTTCATTTCTGTTTATACACTTCCATAATTTCCATTTCATTTCTGTCTTTCATGTTTTATGTTGTTAATCACTGATCAGTGTTCTTGTTTCAGGTTATAGATAGGTAGCCCGGGCATTTTCATAGCTTTTTGACTAATGACATGGAATTAACATTGTTCTGCTGCTAATTTGTTTTTCTTAGTTTCTGTTTCATTTCAGTATTGCTTTGTTTAACTCAGTTTTGCTTAATTGTTTCAGTAGTTAAATTTAGATATATTAAACTGCTCATAGCATCTTCAGTTGCCTCCGAAAGCCACAGCTGGACTGATGGTGAGGGATTTTATTATGAAATGTGTAGTTTAGTATTAGTTTCCTTTCTGCAAATTTAGATATATTAAACTGCTCATAACATCTTCAGTTGCCTCCGAAAGCCACAGCTGGACTGATGGTGAGGGATTGTATTATGAAATGTGTAGTTTAGTATTAGTTTCTTTTTTGCAAATTTAGATATATTAAGCTGCTCATAACATCTTCAGTTGCCTCCGAAAGCCATAACTGGACTGATGGTGAGGGATTGTATTATGAAATGTGTAGTTTAGTATTAGTTTCCTTTCTGTAAATTTAGATATATTAAATCGTGCATGACAGCTTCAGTTGCCTCCAAAAGCCACAGCTGGAATGATGGTGAGGGATTGAATCATGAATGTATGGTTTGATATTAGTTTACTTTCTGCAAGTTAGGTATCAGTTACTCAAGTTGTTTATGATTACTTCCGAAAATCATAGCTGGACTAATGATGAAGGATCAGAAGATAAATTGATGTAATCTGATTTAGATTTATTTTGTTGCAATTTTGAATTTCTTTAAGCATAGTTTCTTTGTGTTCAGTCAGCAGCAAGAATATTTTGGTTTTCATGCTCAATAGTTCACTGTTTTGATTTATTAGACTAGCAGCACCTTTTCATTTCAGCAGCACATTTTCATTCCCTTTCAAGTCTTGTCATTGTAAATTTCAAATTTCTTTTTAAAGTTTCAAGTTGGTAAATCATTATAGAGGATATCATTTCCTTCAACAAACATAACCAAACTTGTTTTCATCTTAGAATTTCCATTTCACCTTAGAAAACCAAAAACGACAAAAAGTTAAGAAATAGGTTATCTTGCACATATAGTGCGCCGCACTTCATCAGCTTACGATTCCCGGATTGACAAATTAAATGCAGCAATTTACGACACACTAAATTGACCAAACATCACCCTGAACTATTTAATGGCTAAACTGTTGTCCTTGTCTAGCTCTTCTAGCCATATCCCAATTATGGACACTGAACAAGATGTTAGGGATACTATGTGCACTATTGAGCATTTACCCTTCTCCTACGCATGTCCCTCATCGAATGAGAAGAGTTACTCCATTTATTCAGCCATGGTCAAGTCCAGTGTTTTGTATGCAAGTGTTCCTAAAACCCATCTTTTTTCTTAATTTTTGCATTGGTTAGTGTCTCATTGTATCGTGGAAATTTTTTTGTTATGAATGACTTATGGGAGAATGTTCTTCAAGTCACATCTCAATTAATCCATCAAGCCTTGTGTTATCCTGAGTCCGAATCTTATGTCCAATTTACCGAAGAATCATCGGCAACATTATATGATAGTCTGGCAGGGCATGAGTTTACACGAGGTTTTCTTCTTTCTAAAGCGCTGGAGCGGTGTCGTTTTTCACTAGATGATAAATAATTCCCTTTGAGATTTTCGACGTAGAAGTCAAACGCGTAACTACACTCAATCAAAGATACTTGGAAAGGATGATGTCGCCCAAATTGACAAGTCGGTGCTTGGGTTATTTTCCTAATGATGAAGCCTAATGTGGTATTAGATATTCTCTCCTACGCCAAGAGAACGTTAAAACTCAACTTATGAGCCTATCCCTCACCGGTCTTTCATGTTTCCTTCATCGATCACTTATTTATTATTGTATCAAAATGTAGAAGAATTTATACATTTGGGGCAAAATATTATGGATGCAAATAAAAAAAGACAATCAATAATATTTTGGACGGATATAATAATAAATGAACCGCATGAGGGAGGGATGTTTGATTTTGTCGCTATTTCATGCCAATTTCCTATAAGGTCTTGAATGGAGTTACTCCTCCATGTTTGCCGCCAAAAAGACCTAGGATTTTCTTTAGTTAAGTGCTAATTGTAAATTTGGGGATTGGTTTGTGTATGATGATTATTCATAAATTAAAAATTGTATGGAGCCATGATTGAGCCTTATAGATTACCTATATTTTTCCCCATGAGATTGTTTGCCTTGGAGTTTATTACGTAGCCTAAATGTGTATGAGATACATTTTGTTCCAATGAATAAAGGCCATTTATTTAAGTTTCATATGTCCATGGGACCATTCATATTGAATATGAGGCAAGCAACAAATGAAGCTAACAAGATTTTAGAAAACATGCATTTGTTACTAGGTGAGAAATGGGCTTATGATCCACACAAGGTAATCTCTAATATAAGAGTTGAAAATGGTTATTCGCTTTTGTTCATGATAGTAAGCCCGAAGTAGAGAAGTTAGCTAACAAAGTTTTTCGTAGACTCTAATAGTGCGCATTCGACTCCAATCATTTCGAAAGGTTAAGCAAAAGAAGCAAAGAGGAAGTTGTTGATTCTAAAGATCAAGAACATAGAGTTGAGAAAAAGAGCTAGGTTATATGAAGAAAATACTAAGCACCCAACCTCGGTTTCCTTATTCAATTAGGAGATGCTTATAATACACTCAGCCTTCACCATCAATACATGGATTTTTTTCATGATCAAGCTCCTTCGATCAAGTAAGTCTTTGCTCAAATCGTTAAAATAATCGGAAAGATTAAAAACTAATATGGAGGTCGAAGCCGAATATCGATTTCTCCCGACCAAACCAGATTGTTGAATGCTATGGAATTAGAGAGGGATAAGTTGAATATTTCTTTCTCTCACCCATCCGAAATGACAAGAGGGTCATTCAGAGTTTTAAAAGCTCGTTAATTTGATTGTTGATGTTAAGAATATCCATTTACTTGACAAAGTTGATTTGCATATGCGAGAAAATTCAATCGATTGTTAATGACCAAACTCTTAGAAGTGCAATCTGGCCATAAGGTAGAAAAATATGTTGGGAAAAGTGATTAAACAACTAAAATTGGATAAGGCTAATTCCAAAGCTCTTTCAAAACCGAATGAAGAGTTTGAAGAAGATAATTGTAAAAATTGGAGTGGACCCTCAATGATAAATCTGATGTACGTAAGTTATTACAAAGTGCTAATTCGAAATTAATGTATTGAAGAAGAAGTTAAAGTTACCTACTGTAGAGAGCCTCCAATGACAAAGCAGAGGTAGAAGAGGAGGATAATGAAAAAGAAAGTCTTTTACATCAGTTGTTGCCGAAAGAGGAAGAGTTTCTAAATTAAAGGAGTCGGTACTTAATTTGCAAGGTCAAATTGAATCTCATTCTGCACCATATTCATGTCATCTAGAATTGATGATCAAACAACAAGATTGTCCCGATGGAGCACGAGTTAAAGATGACAAGAGATTGATCTTAAAGAAAAATCGAGTGATCTTGACACATCGATGAAGATAATGCATGCCAAAGAAGGGGAAGTCAGTAAGTATAAATCGGATTTCTAGACAACTTATGATGAAATATAGAATCTTAAAGAAAAACTCGAAATGAAACATGTCTTTGATTCAAGCAAAGGATATTGTGTGGAATGAAATCATTGAAGTCATGAAAATAGTTTGGGAATCCCCGATTATAGTGTCGGAGGAAAAACATTATAGTCATAGATTTAAAGGAACTTATTCCGTTGACAAATAGAAGTTTCTTAACAGATCTTTATGGGCAAAAAATATTTATTGATTTTTATCAATTCCAAGACAGAACATCAAGAGCTAGAGGAACATGAAATCAAAGATATCATATTGTGTGTTTTGGAGATAAATAAGTTGATTGTCAAAAATGCTTGCGCAGTCGCTGGAGAAGAAATTGACAAAAAATCAAACGAGCTATAATAAATTTGACAATATGTTTGACCAAAGGACTAGAGCGGGGTTGCCATCATGTCGATCTGCAAGGCAAGATTCTATCCTTTGGGATTCATATGAGACTTTATTAGTGATAGTAAAGGGAAAGATTGACAATACCCATGAAAAAACTACAATCTTAAAAGGAACATAATTTGTCAATTTCTATTTACGTATTTTCAATTGTTATGGATGGTTAAGACTTTGTTTACGAAACACCCACTTTTAATAGGATCACCGCTTTCAAGTTAGAAAATCACAAGTTGGTCAATTCTCGTAAAACCAACATTGAAATCCGGAAAAAGTGCAGGAGAATGGATGACTGATTCACTCAGGTGACACCTCGGCACCTCAAAAGGACACATCACCAAATCAGGGAAACATAATGACATCCAATCAAATCCAGGTCCAAAAAATACTTTAGTTTTATTTATATTTCTTGGTTAAGAGATCAATATTGTAATGAAGCCTTTAATTGCAATGTAATAGTTAGTTTACACGAGCTTTAGGTAGTTTGAGTAGTTACAAGAAGTTCCAACAATTACAAACTTATTTTGTATGTATTTAAACAAATGAAGAAGAAAGAGGGGGGTTCCGAGTTTTTTGAACTCTAGATAACTACAAATTTTGTCACCGAATTTTTCGAAAGATTAATGAAAGAAGATCGAGTTTCCCGCATCCGTTGATAGTGATTTGTCTTTCCAGTAGTTTATTCTATGTTTATTCTTCTTTGAATGAAGTGAAGTAGTTGTTGGTCTCTTTATTACATCCGTCGAGTAAGAGTTAAATAAACTTAATATGCGCTCCTTCACTCCAACAATTATTTATACATAAAGTTCTTCTAAAATTTGAAGTGATAGATTCTATGTTTCAAGATATCATTTTGAATTTCCTCTACGGTTATTCCTTTCACTTAGATATCAACAATTAATGGCATTGTGAATTATTTCATTATATTAGATTATTAAGGTTATTAAAGAATTAATTTCCAAAGGAATTAAACAAAGACGATATGATATTATAAAATTTGTGACATATATTTCTAAACCTGTCTTGCATTGATTCCTTACCACAACCAAGGGATTGTCTCTTAAGATACAACATTTTTCAGCGCCGGGCTGGCCGGGGACGAAGAAAATGAAGTTTATTTTCCCTAGGTTTTTCACATTATTTCCTTTGGTTGTTCGAAGGAGAGGAGGAAATAGTCTCGTGTTTTCATTCTTATAATTCGGCTTTCAAAAGGCCTCACACGAGGTCGATACCTCACGCGAGGTAAATTCCCTACTTTTCCAGATCTTGAAAGATTCAAGTCTCAAAAAGGCTCGAAACCTAAAACCCCTTCAACACCTAGTCCTACATTGTCTCTCTCCGGTAAATAAGTCGCTCATAACCCTTTGGTTTGAAGATACATGTAAAGTGCTTCCTTTCTTGGAACAAGATTCACCTTTCACACCTAGTCATTTTCAAGAACCTAAGTTGGAATAACATTCCTCGAGTTTGTTTCATTTAATTTTACAGAAGCTCAACAAGTTGGTTCCTCTTCCATCATTCATCAACCCATTCCCATATCGCCTTTATCTCCTCCTTCATTCACTTTCACAAAGCAGTTCCTCAACTTCATCCACCCAAGGAGGCAGCTAATCAAGGTGTAAACATGGCAGACCAAATTTCTTAATGAATAGATATGCACCACTTAACCTTCCACAACCAATGAATGCTATGACTCAAAAATATCTTAAATTACTTCCTCGTTTCAATGGAGAAGATGAAAGTGACCCAGTAGAACAACATTTACCCTTATTTTGCAATTTTGCCGAAAATTTGAATGTAGAACATCTTGATGTTGTAATGAGACTTTTTGTTCAATAAATGGAAAGGCTAGAATATGGTTCAAAGGTTTACCAAATGGTTCCATTAATACATGGGAAGAGTTAGAAAATCAATTCACTCGAGATGAGGAGAGAAGAGAGATCATTTAATGCAATTAAAAGAAAACCTAATGAGAATATTTCGAGTTTGTTAAGAGATTCAATAAATTGTATGACGCTTACCTCGTAGAGATGAAGCCCCCCTCCCTGTGGAGTAAAGGTAGATTTTGTTGGGGATTTTGAAGTTGATTTCGCTTTACACTTAGAGAGGAGATCCCTACTCTGGGAAAATACGTAACGATGCTTTAGAAATTGAAGCCAATATGATTGCAATCCGGAAAGATAAAAAGAAAATAAGTCAATTCAAGAGAAGGGAAAAAGAAAAAAGAAGAATCACCACAAGATCAAATAATTAATGATATGAAAAAAGCTGATAAAAAATTTGTCAAACAAGTTAGTAAAGATGGAATTGGAAAGTAAAAACTCCCAAATACCGTACAAAAAAACAGCAGGAGGATTTAATCATCAATTTAGAAAACAACCTCGAAAATTTTGGCTGGGGAAAGAGATCAAGATCGGAGTTCAAGCACCACTGTATATAGAAGCAACACCCGTAAAATTAGTATAAGATGCCCAAAAGGAAACTAAAGATCCAATATCTCGCTATATACACAAGAGAAGATGATGAAGAGGAATATTGTGAGGGAGAATATGTTGTAGCCGAAGTATATTTTTGATCAAGATGAGATGGATGAATACCGTAGAAATTTACGCATTTTATGCAGCCGCAGTTACATAAAAAGTATGGTTTAAGGTCTAGAAAGAGATATAGAGTCCAGGATAATGAAGGCAAACAACAAGATTATATTTCCTTCTCCAATGGTGACTCCACAACAAAATAAATCGGTAAAACAAACGAGTTAAAGGGAAGAAACTTGTAAATCCAAGAAAGTAAAATAGAAGTGCAAACAAGATGAATCTTGCCAAAATAGATCTCGCCGATATTAATATTTTGGAGAAGGTTGTCATGTGCCTAAACAAACACTTTAAATCCTAGAAATAATGAAGAAGAACTCGAGAAAAATGTTAAGCCAATTCAAGTTTTCAATTTATGAAAGGAGTTGGATAAGGTCAAGATTCAAGTGCCTCTTCTTGAATTAACTAAGACCCCAAGTTATAAAAAGAAATTTCAGAATCATTAATCTCTGATGATTGAAGATACAGGTGATCTCGTCAACCCGCAAGAAGAAAAACCAATAGTCACTTTTGGTCCTCATGTGGAAGACATATATTCTTCGCTCCTCCATTTTAGATTTCATTATTGCTTCATGATTTTATTCTTCATAACCGTATGTTGGACTTGAGGGCCTATCGTGATCTCATGCCATTTTCTATCATGAAGGAGTTGAATTTAAAGATTACTAAACCTTATAGGGACCTATAATCATTTGATTATAAAAGGGTGAAATGTGTTGGGTTAATTAAGGGCAGTGTCTTTTGGTACGTATTCCAAACGAAAAAGGATTGTTATGGATGTAGTGGTTGTTGAAATTCATGTATCACGAATGCTCTTGTCAAGATCTTGGGAGAAAAGCTAGGAGGAATTTTAAAAATTATATTTCATTGATGCTATCGTTCCTATTTTCAATGTAGGGCAGTAAAGGAGATTGTACAGAGAAACGAGTTTTGTGAAAACCATTACAAAGAAGGATGTAGGTAATTGCCCCATTTATATTTAGGAAAAATAAGACCTTCTCATGTGTCATGCTACATGAAGATGCTACTTTGTGAAGACACAGAAGAAACTCCCTTCAACAATTGTACATAATGAGTCGTGTTCAAAAAATATTTGGAAATGCTACTTTGATGGTGCCTACTCCAAAGATGGCACAACAAAGCGAGATTCTTGTTAATATCACCCGTAAGGTAACCTCATGCCTTTTTCTTTTAAATTAGAGTTTGATTCAACAAACAACGTGGGTGAGTATAAGGCCTTAATATTAAGTCTTAAAGTTGCTAAACATATGGGAGTTTAGTGTATTTCAATTTTTGGTGACTTTGAATTGGTAATAAGACAGATTAAAAAACATTGTCAAACCAAGCATCCGATATTAAGATCATATAAGAACGAAGTTTGGGATTTGATAGAGAACTATTTTGAAGCCTTCAAACTTCAGCTTATTCCGAGGGAGGAGGAATATACCGGTAGATTCTTTAGCAACTGGTACCATAGCACCTTCAAGCCACCTATGAATCCAAGGTATGGAGATTGAAATTAGACATAGACCCTTCATTCCCGATAATGTGAAACATTGGCAGTGTTTGAAGATGATGAGAAGATAAAACCATTTCTTGATAATGATTGGAAACTTTGAAGATGCTCGAGATAGATCAATAAGAAGAATAGACGGAGAGCGAGAAGGAGAGATAAGAAATCTTAGCGACCAATAGACGAGCAGGTAAGATTATCCAATAGAAAGATAATGTACTCCCCTAAAGGAGCAAGTCGAAATATTATTTTATTCTAATGATGTTGCTATTAATTCAAAGAAAATACATCAAGAGGAAGAGATGGAAGATTGTAATTTGGGAACTCAAGTAGGAGCCAAGAATGGTGAAATTATTCAAAGGTGTTCTAAAAAATTATAAAGAAAGATATGTTGATCTTTTTAAGAAGTATATGGATGTGTTTGCTTCGGTCATATGAAGACTTGAAAAATGTATGATAAAAGCATAATACAACATAAGATCCCATTGAAAGAAGGAATCAAAAACACAGGACAATCTTAGATAGATAATCCACCGATGTTAGCTCCAACCGAAAAGGAAGTGAAGAAATTGGTGCAACCAAAAATCATAGTCCTCTCATATATTTCGATTGGGTTTCTAATCCGGTTCTCGTGAGGAAGAAAATGGAGAGATAAGATTTGTGTATGGACTTTAGGAATTTGAACAACGCATCTCTAAAGGATAATTATCCTTTACCTAAAATGGATTATGTCTTACGAAGGTGACGGGAGCTTATAGGGTGTCTATGGTTGATGGATTCTCCCGGATATAATCAAGTGGCGATGATAAAGAAGATAAAAAAGACAACTTTCACAACCCACGCACCTTCATGCATGCAAGGATACCATTCGGTCTTATGAATGCAGTGAAACCTTTCGGAGGGCCATGGGCATAGAATTTGCAGGTGACAAGTATGTGGTTATATATCTAGATGATGTAATCGTTTTCTCGGGGGTCTTACGATGAGCACCGAAACACTTGCAATGAAAATACGAAGTTTGGTCCGTCACTAAACTCCAAGAAATATTTGTTTGCCCTAGAAGAAGGTAAATTATTGGGTCACATAGTTTCAATACAAGGATTGAAGATTGATCCGAAGAAGGGTGGAAGCAATTCAAACAATTCCTTTACCCGATAAGCAAGAAGGATTTTCGAGAGATTTTTGGGAAAAAATAAACTTTTCCGAGAAGATTTGTACCAAATTATACCGAGATCGTGAGAAATATAACTAACATGTTGAAGAAAAAATGCATAAGTGAAATGGGATAATGAAGTAAGAGAAGCATTTTCCAGAATAAAAGAAGCACTCCAGGAAGCTCCTATTTTAATAATTCTCGACTATCAAAAGGTATTTCAAATATTTTCATTTGCTTCCGCCACCATTATCGCTACTAGTGGCATTCTTCAAGAAAGTTCTCGAGATGCGCGAGCTCAAATATAAAATTTTGGAGAAACAAGTGTATGCATTGGTCAAAGCACTCAAAGCCTTCAGGACTTATGTGTTACAATGCCAAATAACCACTTATGTACCTAATTCCGTTGTTAAGGACAAGTTGTTTCAAAGTGATATTGAAGAAAAAATAGGAAAATGGATAGCTAAAATCCAAGAGTATGATTTGGACATTAAACCCACCAAGTTAATCAAAGGACATGGTTTAGAAAAGTTGCTAGCAGAAACAAATTTTCAAGCATTAGGAATTAACCTCTTGGCACCAAGTGGATGGAGTCGACAATGAAGAAGGTTAGAATAACCCCAAAACAAGAATTCAATACAAATTTTTTGTTTTTCGTATTGGTATAAAGTTGTTGTTCATTACTCGTGTTTATTTTATTTTCCATCTTCACTAAATAGAACCAAATACAGAGGTATCAAGCTTAAATCTCGGCCATATGTCATAATAGAAGAAAAGTTGTACGGAAATATCCCCGTTGGTATTTTGTTGTTGTGTTTAATCGAGGGTGAATCCATTGAGGTTATCAAGGAATATCATGAAAGTCTATGTGGAGGAAATTATAGTTGGAAGGTCACAGCTCATGAAAATCCTCAAGTCGGGGTTTCTATTGGCCCACCCCTGTTTTCGATGTATATAGATTGGTCGAAGTTGTCGAAATGTTAGTTGTTTGCCGAGAAGAAAAGCACTTTGCTCCATTACCTCTTATCCATGTATTCATAGAAGATCCCATCGTAGAAGAGGACTCGAATTTTATCGGAGAGATAAATCCACCCATCAAGTGGAAATTTCAAGTGGACTCTAACCGCCACTAATTACTTCACAAAGTGGGTTGAAGCAATACCCACCAAAAAGGAAAATGACCAATGGTGATGAAATTTATGGAGGAAAACATTTTCAACATATTTGGATGTCCTACCAAGATTATATCGATAATGCTCGGTGTATTTAATTTTGTCCAATTCATTAACTTTTGTTAAACATATAATGTAATTTTATCACATTCCACAACATATCATCCACAAGGGAATGGGTTGGCGAATATTCAAACAAGACCTTGGTTAGGATTTTGAAGAAGAAAACCATTGAAAATTAGAAGGATTGGCTTTCAAAGTTGAAGTTTTCTCTTTGGGAAATCCAAGTAACTACCAAGAGCTCTCACTCGGGCAAGTCACCCCATGAATTGGTTTATGGAACTCGACACTATTTCCTACTTAGTTGGCCAAACCAGTGGATTTATTTCCTTCAAGAAACTCAAGAAGAACCTAATGCTCGGTGTAAATATTGATCAAAGTAATTGAGTCAAGTGAAAAATATAAACAAAAGTTAGAGATAACTTGATTTCTTATCAGCAAAGATGAAGTCTATATTTGATAGAAAAGCAAAGGAAATCCTCTTCAAAGCAGATTTAGTATTAATATGGCACACAAGAAGATAAAGTAAGGGGAAGCATGGCAAGTTTGACCCTCTTTGGTATGGTCCGTTGTAATCATCGGGCCAGCTTTCAAACAACACTTTCATCCTAGAATATTTAGATGGAGAAGCTTTACGTTGCCTATGAATGGGTAGTATTTAAAGCATTATTTCTCACATCGAAATTCAGCTTTTCATCATTGTAAATATCACACTCGTCCATTGTTTATATGTCACCAAACAGTATTGAATCCATGCCCGAGGTGAAGGAACTGATCTATGGTTCTTAGTGTTTCGTGGAAAAAAACACTATCCCTAGGTGGAGCCGATGTTGTGGCTCATTTGCATTCTCTTTTATTATATTTTTCAAAATACAGCATATACTTTAGAAAATAGGACAAAAATATAATCTCTCTATATGTCGAAAAAATAATTTATTTTTATATATGTCGATCAATTAATATCTGTTAAAATTGTGAAGGTGGGACCCAATTTGAGTGATTAATGCCTACTAATCATCTGGGCAGGATTTAAATGAATTTAGCTAATATCGTATCGTTGAAACCCGCGGGCACAAACAACCCAATGAGTTATTAGTAAGGGTGCGCGCAAGCTGACTCCACCAAAAACTCCGCCGACCAAGATCACCGGATCTCGCAGATGCGGCGTACCTCCAATGGATTTGCCACACTCCAAAGCACTCCCGGAGTGACGTAGGCGCCCGTGATGCGGAACACATGCCGCCGCCTAAGGAGCCGCCATTTGTCGCATTATGCTTTCTGTTACCTGCTCCGCTTACAGCATTGATTTGCAATAATGTTCGAAATCCCATGCCATCTATATAAGGTGTTGAAGTTATTTTCTTTTCTTCTTTATTGGTTTTCATTCTCAATTGTTCAAGAAGTCATCCTAGTCACCGTAATTTCTTACCTCTACATTTAATTTTTTTCCACCTCGGACTATTTCATGGATAAACAAGCCCTTGTATGGCTCTTCTAGCCATATCCCACTTATGGACATCAACAAGATGTTAGGGATACTATGTTCATTGTTGAGCATTTACCCTTCTACCAACAAGTCCTACCGAATGAGAAGAGTTCCTCATTTATTCATTCATGGTCAAGTTCGGCGTTTTGTCTCGCATGCGTTCCCTAAACCCATCTTTTTCCCGAATTTGTGTATCGTTAGTGTCCGCATCGTATCTCTAGCAAAATGTTTTTTTTATGAATTTCTTAGGGGAGAATGTTCTTCAAGTCACATCTTAATTAATCCATCAAGCTCGTGTTATCATGAGTTTCGAATCTTATGTCCAATTCATCGAAGAATCATTGGCAGCATTATATGACGCATGTTGAAGGGCGCGAGTTTACACAAGCTTTTTTTCTTTCTAGAAAGCCGAAGGTAGGTCATTTTTTCACCGTATGATAAATAATTCCCTTTGGATATTTTCAATGCGAAGTCAAAGCAAGATTACACAATTATTTTCAAAGGTACTTGAAAGGATGATGCCGCCGAAATTGATAGGTCGGTGCTTGGGTTATTTTCCCCAATGATGAAGCTTAATGTGGTATTAGATATTCCCTCCTATCGCCAAGAGAACGTTAACACTCAACTTATGAGCTTGCCCCTCACCCGTGTCTTTCAAGTGTCCTTCTCATCGATCACTTATTTATTGTTGTATCAAAATATAGAAGAATTTATACATTTGGGGCTAAATATTATGGACGCAAATAAAAAACGACAATCAATACATTTGGACAGATATAATAAGAAATGAACCAGATGAGGGAGGGATGTTTGATTTTGTCGCTTATTTCATTCCCGTGTTTATTTTCTTGTCTATATTCACTAAACCTCTTGGCACCGATGGATGGAGTCGACAATGAAGAAGGTCGAATAAGCCCTGAAAAAAGTATTCAATACAAATTTTTGTGTTCATATTGGTATAAAGATGTTGTTCATTACTGTGTTTCTTTTCTTGTCCATCTTCACTAAATAGAACAAAATATAGAGCTCTCAAGCTTAAATCTCATCCATATGTCATACATAGAAGCAAAGTTGTACTTGAAATATCCTACTGGTATTTTGTTGTTGTGTTTAACCGAAGGTGAATCCATTGAGGTTATCAAGTAAAATCATGAAATTATATGGAGGACATTATAGTTGGAAGGTCACAGCTCATAAAATCCTCAAGTTAGGTTTCTATTGGCCCACCCCATTTGCGGATATATAGATTGGTGATAAGTTGTCGAAATGTTAGTTTTTTGTTGAGAAGAAAAGACATGCTCCATTACGTCTTATCCGTATTCATAGAAAGTCCCTTCAGGGTAGTCGGGACTAGATTTTATTGGAGAGATCAATCCACCATCAGTGGACGCTCAGTGGATTCTAACCGTCCACTAATTACTTCACGAAGTGGGTTGAAGCAATACCCACCAAAAAGGAAAATGACCCAGTGGTGATGAGATTTCCGGAGGAAAACATTTTCAACGCATTTGGATGTCCTAGGTCAAGATTGTAACCGATAATGCTCAAGTATTTAATTCTATTCAATTCATTACTACGTCAAACATATAATGTAATTTTATCACCTTCCACGTGATATCATCCACAAGGAATGGGTTGGAAAAATCTCCTCCAAAAAAAGACCTTGGTTAGGATTTTGAAGAAGACAATCACCGAAAATCGAAGGACTCGGGACTCAAAGAAGTTTGCTCTTTGGGCATTCGAGTAATTTCCGAGGTCAACTGCATTGTATCTTGGCAAATATTTTGTTATGAATTACTTAGGGAGAATGTTCTTCAAGTCACATCTCAATTAATCCATCAAGCCTTGTGTTATCGTGAGTCTCGAATCTTATGTCCACTTTACTGAAGAATCATTGGCGGCATTATATGATAGTCTTGCAAGGCAGAGTTTACACGCGTGCTCTTTCTTCTTTCTAAAGCCTAGAGGCTTTCGGTCATTTTCCACGGATGATAAATAATTCCCTTTGGGAGATTTTCGACGTGAAATCAAACCGGTACTACAATTCTTGTCAAAGATACTTGGAAAGGATGATGTCGCCAAAATCTGACAAGTTGGTGCTTGGGTTATTTCCCTAATGATGAAGCCTAATGTGGTATTAGATATTCCCTCCTATTTCCAAGAGAACGTTAACACTCAGCCTTTATGAGCCTATCCTCACCGGTCTTTGAGTTTCCTTCATCGATCATTTATTTGATTCTTGTATCAAAATGTAGAAGAATTTATACATTTAGGGCTAAATATTATGGATTCAAATAAAAAAATACAATCAATAATAGTTTGTACGTATATAATAAGAAATGAACTAGATGAGGGAGGGATGTTTGATTTCTGCCGCTTATTTCATGCCAATTGCCTATAAGGTCTTGAAAGTGGAGTTACTCCATGCTTTCTGCTAAAGGCCCAGGAGTTTCTTTAGTAAGTTCTAATTGTAAATTTGCGGGTTGGTTTGTGTATGATGATTATTCATAAATTAGATTGTATGGAGCCGGGATTGAGCCTTATAGATTACCCTATCTTTTTTCCCCGTGGAGATTGTTTCGCCTTGGATTTTTGTTAGACAAAGCCTAATGTAGATCGTGATACATTTTTTTCCAATGAAGAAAGGCCATTTATTTAAGTTTCCTATGTCCGTGGGACCATTCATAGTAAATATGAGGCAAGCAGCAAATGAATCTAACAAGATGTTAGAAAAAATGCATTTGTTACTATGTGAGGAATGGGCTTATGATCCACACAAGGTAATCTCTAATAGAAGAGTTGAAAATGGTTATTTTGCTTTTGTTCATGACAAGTAAGCCCTGAAGTAGAAAAGTTAGCTAACAAAGTTTTTGCAGACTCTAATAGTACCGGCATTCGGTAATCCACTCATTTCACGAAAGGTTAGAAAAATAAGCAAAGAGAAAGTTGTTGATTCTGAGGATGAAGAATAGAGAGTTGAGAAAATAGATAGGTTAACTGAATAAATACCAAGCACCCAATGTGGTTTCCTATTCAATTAGGAGATGCTTAGAATGAACCGACTTTCCAACATCAAGACATGGAGTTGTTCATGATCAAGTTCCTTTCGATCAAGCAAGTCCTCGCTCAAATTGCAAAAAATAATTAGAAGATGAAAGCCAATACGCAGGCTCAAGCTTAATATCGCATTACTCCTAACCAAACTAGATTGTTGACTCGCCATGGACTTAGAAAGGGACCCATTGAAGATTTATTTCTCTCACCCATCCGAAATGAAAGTAGGGTCATTCAAGTGGTTTTATGTTGGGAAAAAATACTGCGAGGGGGGAGGATGGGTGAATCAATATTTAATACACTACTCGTAAACTTTTACTTTTTCTTTACCGATTTCTATACGCAACTTTAATGAACCCAACTATTGTATACACGCAACTATCTTTAAGCAAACTTGCGTATTTCTAGAGATCTTATTATGCGTATAATTCTTTACTTAGATCCGTGCATCATTCATTCATCGTATGTTTGGTAAGCAATAATCAAGTGTAGAAAGAATAGAATAAATCATCACACATAAGCAACACACCCGAACACCAAGATATATGGTGGAAACCTAATTCGGGAGAAAACTACTCATTTGTTTTCGTCTATGTATTCAATATTTATTATAAAGAAAATTGATTACAATATTTCACTCGCACGTACTCATACCGAAAGTGCAGGGAAACCCATCGCGAAGGCTACAACCTTCTCTCATTCTCCATCTACTACTAGAAGGGAGCTCCAACTCGATCTCATTTACCGGCCTACCACTAGAAGGGAGCTACAACCCTGCTTCTCGTTTACCAGACCACTCTGGAAGGGAGCTACTACCCTGCATCGAATGCTTCGACCCTCGGCACTACCGCGGACCAAGTTTCATCAATTTTCACACTAGACCACATAGCTTCAACAAAACTCTTCATAAAGATCAACAATAGTAAACTTCACCCAATACTTCAATCAAAACATTGAGATCAATCGCAACTGCAACACAATAACACCTGCATTTCGTAATAATCATTCAGAAAAAAGACTCAACCCCGAATATTCATCATCTTAAAAAAGCACACGCTACTTTGCTTCATGAACCCGCATTTATACACGCTTTCCTTCACCCCAAACTGCGTATATATATATATATATATATATATATATATATATATATATGTATTGTTTTCACATAATGTGATCGGCCTCGTATTCGGATCTGAGGCTTCTAATCAGACATCTTTCCGGAATTGTAGAACCCTTAATCGGTCATTCATTATTAACCATATTCACTCACTCATTGATCAGCATTTGTACACATTCAACTTAGCAACATATGCAATATTCAAACAACCCAGATCTACATGAAGACTTCATTGACAAGACACACACAATACGGTAAAACAAATCAGTAATTTCCTTCCGCATACTTCAACAAAACCCTAGATTCCATATGCGCTTTTGCTTGAAATGAACCCGTGTATATATGCGCTTTCACAGAGACAAACCTGCGTATAGATATTCAAACATTATAGAACTTTGTAACTCTTTGCAGTAATAGATAATCATCTCAGATCTTACCCTTTACTTTCAAAGAACATTCGCCGACTCATAGATCTAAACATTTCATAAACAAATCTAGAAAATACATTTTCATTTCGGGTATAGAGATCTTGATCCATCATTGTAATCATAGGTGCATTATTATTTCAAATATATCAATAAAATGTAACCCATTCCATGCTGAGATATACTTTAGAGTCCGAGTATTCATTAATACCGCAGAGACATGCACCCACTTGCACTATGATCTTCTTCTCCTTATATAGTTTTAGCCTTTATCAATACCATGAGCCAAAAACCACACAAATTTCGATGGTATTCTTGGATGGAATCAAATAGACAATACAACGCTAAATACTATGGGCTAATACCATGGTAATTCCCCTGGTATCACAATTTTAGAGCGTAAAAAGGCATACACGACTTTGCTTCTTCGTCCCCGTGTGTATACGCGACTTATCTCATAAAAGCCGTGTATATAATAATTCTAGATGTATACATGGGTTGCCTTCATAAAAATAGCATATACATTGCCTCCATACGTGGATTTCCTTCATCAAACTCCGTGTATACATTGAGAAATATTTCATGTTTCATTTCTCAGAACTTAGTGGAATTCCTTTCTCCTATCTGCATCCCGAATCGGCTTTCGTAGAAACATCATTTTTACATATTTAACACATAGGTTTCTTATCAAAAGGAAACTCATCAATTATGTTTCCATCGAGGAAAACTTCATCGAGTAGGTTGCCATCGAGTACAACATATTGCATCATATTGCCAACAATCTCCCCCTTTGGATTTGATGACAACCATGATGGCGTTTGATCACCACAATGAGATAAATAAATTAATCATAACCATTATTCAAACACCAAATACTCTCCCCTTTGACATCAAGGGCAAAGGGCGCAGTCAATACGAAAACAAGGTTTCTCTTTCCTTGTATAAAGAAGAGATTTGCAGATCTGATGTGCATTGTATTGACCATGCTCCCCTTGAGTTCATCGTCGAATCTTTAGACATATTTTTCAATGAAGTACACGACTCTATAACTCAACCAAGTATGACATTTCCTATCACCAAGGACTCATTCTTACATCAATGATCCAACCAAGTGGAATTACACATTTGACTCAACTACCCAACCAAGTGGGTTTACAAATTTGAACAAGTCCTTACATGGCCCGAATATAACATTTTACATCATAAATCTGAACATGACCTTTTTCAGAAAATTACAAATATGAATTTTTATAACCAAAACCAAAAGAATATCAAACGAGATATCATAACACGCTTACCAATCATAATGCAGCCTCTTCAGACGAAGGAAAATTCTCCCCCTAAACTTGTGTATCCCGAACACCTTAACCAATTCATCAAAACATATTCATTAATTAAATAATCAAAATAAGAAAAATGCAGCTTGAAAGCCATAACCAAAGTTGTACCCATCAACGCCAAACCATGTTTTTTCAATAAAAAATATGTGTAAATTTCAATATTATCAACTCCGTGATTGAGTCTATGATTTCAACATCATAGTATCTTTTTTGTAGAAATTAGCTATCATCTCAATATCTTATATTCATCAAGGTGAACTTGCCATTTTCCCTTTGATGAAATACATGTGGGAATCATCATAAAATAGGATAGAGTAGAGAGGCACCATATAGAATGAGAAAACACCATAGACTTGTATATGTATCAAGCAATCATCCATGTGATGCTCGTAATCACCAAGGTCTTGATGATTTATATTTATTTCTCATAATCATGATGTAACATGTGTAGGAATCAAGTACAATAGGCCTCATTCATGACAAAAATTCATCAACAACAAACCCTACATGTTCTGTCCTTATATACTGGATCATTAGACTTGCATCAAATCCACGTGTGAAAATAAAGATACTCATTTCTCACAAAAAAAGCGATCAAGGCTCATCCATAATCTCATCATAAGAAATCCATGTATCATGACAAAATCATTTGAACATGAGCATCAAAAGAATTAAGTAATAAGCAAACACAATGCCAACAATGCAACATTAGTAGTTAGTTTAATGCTCCCCTTGAACTTGTGTTTCTTGTTCATAGTCAAGGCTCGACCATATCATATCAAAAGACCACAACCATCCGAGTACGACTCTATCGTTTTTCTTAATAAAGAAAAAACATACACAATTGTCTCCAATGGAACTCACGTGTATACGCGGCTTTAGTTTACGAAACACGCGTATAGAAAGTGAAATACATAAAATTTCACAACTCCATCTCTCCTTGGAATTATACATTTTGTACATGTCTTTTGTTGTGACATCGACGCATTATCGTAAATATAAATAACTAGAATTACCAAACCATCCTTTACACATTGCGATTGAAGATAACATTATTCTATCAAGAATGATGGAATGCAACGAGCATTGAATTCTTTCGTATCCCGAGTTTGAATCCTCCTCACATATGTGAGAGGTCGGGTCTTTAAACACATATAATTTATCGAGATGTTTCGTATCCCCTTGCTATGACTTCTCCAGTTTCTTCGCCCATAACCTTGCATTTGGTTGAGGTGAACACAATTATATTTCCTTATCTTCCATTTGACCTAAAATTAATAAGTTTTGTTTTAGGCCTTGAAATAATAAGGTATCAACTACCCTTCTATTTTTGTTAATTATGGCTCAACCTTTTTCCCAAAATATTTTCTCGGAGCATCATTTGAAAGAATAACGTTACCATCTTGATTTTTCTTAAGAGACTCCATCTTACTCTTATCACTCGATTATGTGATGAGAACATCCGATTGTCGATGTACCATTCATCCTTGTCTTTAATTTCACAAGAGAGCAAGACCACATCTTATCTTTTCTTCTTTATGCTTGTCAACATTAAAGTTGGTGAATCCAACTTTCTTTGGTCTTATGATATCATTTGTTTGACTTTCATGCTTTCTTTGATGATTCATTGATATGTTCCCGCATTCCTTTTCTAAATGCTCAAACTTGTTACAAGCATAACATCTTATGTGACCATAAAAGGGAGAAAATGTATCATAATAACTTTGCCTCACGTTCCTTCTATTGCAATTGATAGCATTATGTCCAAATTGGTTGCATGAAGAACAATAACCCTTAAAGAAACCTCGAGTACACGGGAGTTGTCGACCTTTCGTGTAGAGTCTATTTGTCCGCGATTGAAACAATCGTTTCTACAATTGGCTGCAACATGCCCATAATTATGACATATAAAGCATTCAACATTATTGATCAAAGGATAAAATCAATTGTTACTTCTATAGTTAAGAGCAAATGTTTTCCTTTGAGAATTCATGATTGTCTGGTTGACCTTTTGTCTCTTTCAACACTTGAGGTTTTGCATTGATATCCTTTGAATCTTTAGCACTTTCTTGTGAACTAGATTCTCCTTGAACAATTTCATGAAAACCAAGACCAAATTTAATAGAAGGGAGACCTTTGACTACTAAGAATATTATCCGTAATCTTAGTACTATCTTGAAACCTCAAGTGTTTATCCCTTTCCTCTAATTTACCTTTTAAAATGTTTACCTCAACTTCCAATATTTGCAATTTCTTCTTCATACTTTCTTCGACCCTTCTTCCTTCTTCTACTTGTTCATTCAATTTTAGAATCTCTTCTTTCAACCCATTTTCGTGTTCTTCAAATGTTTGTAGAATTTCTTCATTCTTCTTATTTGTTTTTTCCATATTTTTCTTTGAGAGAGATGATTTTCGCTTCAAGTCCTTCATTGTGATTGGATACTTCATTCTACAACTTTTGACACTGATCTATCTATTATTTGTTTAGTTTCTCAATTGAATTTCTTTCTTGTAATTGATCATTCAATCTAAAAATCATATCTTTGAAGATACGATTCCTTTCATTAAATAGAATCGTTGATCTTCAACTTCATTCCCGAGATTAGCAATTTCTCGCTTCTAGATCCATAACATTACTTTTAATTTCGTATTCACTATCTTCAACATTGCATGCGCAAGGAAGTGAATCATAAGAACAACAATCAATACATGTTTCATCTTCTTCATTTTCTCGCCGCATACATTTTTTGAGATATCTTCTTCCCTTTGAGTAGCCTTTTTTTCTTTTTTCTTCCTTCCCATTGAGACAAATCTCCTTCAAAGCAATCAAGCTTCTATAGAAAGACTTGCTCTGATACCAATTGTTGGGAAAAATATTGAGAGAGGGGGGTGAATCAGGTATTTATAACACACTATAAAATTTTACTTTTTCTTTACCGATTTCTATATGCGACTTTAATGAACCCAACTAGCATATACACGCGCTATCTTTAAGCAAACTCGAGTATATCTAGAGATCTTATTATGCATATAATTCTTTACTTAGATCAGTTGCATCATTCATTCATAAGATGTTTAGTAAGCATGTGCGGTAAGAACAAAATAAATCATCACACATAAGCAACACACATGAACACCATGGTTTAAGGTGTAAACCCAATTCGGGAGAAAACCACCATCGTTGTTGTCTACGTCTTCAATATTTATTACAAAGAAAATTTCTTACATGATCCGGATTTATGTAGGAACACAACTGAATACAAAAAATAACCATAACCATAGAAATACAATGGAAATTAGGCTTCATTTCATTAAAATCAAATCACGAAATATGCTTACAAACATGATGGAAATAAAATAGCTAGGGTGTTGGTAGCGAATCTCTAAGAAGAGATGTGGCGGCTACGGTACCTCCGAACCGTAGTTACAATGAGGCTCGAGGGCCTATTTATTATGGAGAACTCTAAACATCCAAAAACCTAACCCGAGGAGATGAAGCGCCAAAACTATGGGCCCCGTTTGGGTAAATTGGTGTTTCAACTTCTCGGGGACTTAAATTTGGCATACTATCTCTGTTTGGGGCTTCAAAATGGCTGCGGAAGTTCACGACCTAAAAATCGCTAAAAATAGTAAGTTGTGAAAAAAAATTGAAAGAGACAATGGTGGGGCCCCCAGAGTGGAATAGGCGGGTGGCCACAAATATCCACCCGGATCATTCCTCCCCCCTTAGGAAGCAATGGTCCCCATTACGTTGAGTTCCTCCATGAGATGAGGAAACTTTTATTGAACTTGGTCCTTGGTGAACCACTTGCCTTGGTGTAGGAGTTGGCAGCTTTGACAACCCGATCTGATTGGATCTTCCGTCAGCAAGTCTTCTTGATTTGCATGTCCATGATACAATTCGTGGTGGCATGTTCCATGCGATGCGGGTTTAAATATTTTGGTGTGAGTTCTTCTACAATTTCAAAGGTGTCCAATAGAGGTGGGAAGTAGGGACGAAGGCGGTCTACATTGAATACTAGGTGCGGACGAGGAATGGTGGAATGTCGAGCTCGAAGGCATTGTTCCCTACGACCTTGGTGATGGTGTATGACCCATATCGGAGCAAAGGCAGAATCTTGCGGTGGGGTATAGTGAGGCGCTCCTTCGCAAATGTAGCCACACTTTTTCACCCACTTGGAAGTTGTGGGCACCCGATGTTGACCATTTTGTTGCTTGTACTTAGCATTAGCTCCGTCCAATATGTCATGAACTTTCGTTGGAAGATGTGCTCGAATGCACTCGATGAATTTTTTTGCTTTGTTAGCTTCAAAGCCGGACATGAGCCGAATCGTCCCGAGTAGTGCGCAAATGGCATGGCTACATCAATGGGACATAATGGACTGGAATCCCAAGCCCACCGAAAGGGGTCGTGGCCGGCTGAGCTGTGGAGAGCTCGGTTATAATCGTGTATGTACATAGGGAAGGCTCTCATCCCATGTGCGTGGATGCTTTGAATTATACATGCGCAGAATGTGTACAATCATCCCTGTCGACAACCTCTGTCCGGCTTCATCCCGCTGACAACCTCTATCCGGCCATCGCTTTGGGGATGGAAAGCTATGGACTTGGTGAGCTTGGTGTCAAACATTGACCGAGAGGTTGGACCAAAATGTCGCCGAGGAACATGCCTGTCGCGTTCGATATGATAGGCGTGGAATCCCAAAGTGCACCCACACTCGTTCAAAGAAGAGTTTAGCGAGTGGCTTTTGCCGTGATATTCTTCTTGGGGCCACCATAATGGCCATATTTGAGAATCTATCGATGACCACGAAAACACAGATGAGCGTTCCATGCTTAGTAGAAGGAAGGCTCGGCATGTAATCCATGGAGATGGATTCCCAAGGTCGACTAGGGGTAGGTAGCGGAGTATAGAGCCCTTGCTTCGATGGTCGGTTTGGCAATGACGCAATCGGTCAGCGGGATCCGATGTACTTCTCGACATCCTATCGAAGGTTCAGCCAATAGAAATACTTCGTAGTATCGCCACTATTTTCTTGACCCCAAAATTCCCGGTGACTTGACTATATTGCGCTTCCCATATCATCTTGGCACACTCACTTGAAGGAACACAAAGGTGTCCCGGGTGACATAATAGTGCATCTTGGAGGTGAACATTTGGAACTTGCATACCCCCCCAAGAGTGCCTTGTATGTGTAGCTGAATTTTTGGATTTCTCTTGTAGAGAAGTGGCCAATCGAAGTATCATGCCCACAAGAGTTGCGAACGATGGTTATGGCCATGATCGGTGGTCGGGCCGAGGTAGTCCGCAACATTATTGGTGCTACCCTTCTTGTACTTGATGTTCAAATGCAATTTTTGCGGATATGTGGACCACTTCGATGGCGATCATTACGCAACTTCCCTTGTGTTTGTATGAACTACGAGGGGTCAAGGGTCCGTGTGGATGATTGTCTCCTTCCCCAAAATGTAATGCTTCCATTGTCGGCAAGCCTACACAATGGAATAAATTTCTTTTTTCATAAGTGGGATACTTTCGAACTGTGTCGGACAATGTCTCACCGTGATATGCCACTAGATGCCCTCGTTGAGTAAGAACTACCCCAATAGCATAGTCGGAGGCATCTGTCTCGATCTCAAATGGTTGTTGCAAGTCCGGTAATGTGAGCACTATGGCGTAACATAGGTGATGTTTCAATTCTACGAACACCTTCGTTGAGATTCCGACCAACAGCAAATTTTTCTTTCGCTCCTCCCTTGGTGACTTGACTCGAGTGCCGAGTGATATGAGAGAATCCCAACACGAACACTCGCGGTAGAAATTAGCAAGACCCGGAAATCCGCGAAGCTCGTTAGGGTGGTTGGGGCTAGCCAATCCCGAATGACTTGGATCTCGGCTGGATCCATATGCACCCCCCTTTCACAAATAATGTATCCCGGATATTGAACTCCGGGTCATGCCAAAAGTGCACTTCTCCAAATTGGCACACAACTTTTGTTGCCGTAGTGTTTGGAGGACTTCTCGGATGTGGTGGAGGTGCTCTTCCCAAGTCCGGATGAAGATCATAATTTCATCCAAGTATACCACTACAAATGAGTTGGTGAATGGACGCAAGATGTCGTCCATCGACCTCATGAAGGTTGCGAGGAGAATTTGTCAATCCGAAAGGCACGACGAGCCATTCGAAAAGTCCCTCCTCGGCTTTGAAGGTAGTATTCCACACATTAGAGGGTTCGATTGGTACCTTGTGATACCCGCAAATTTAAGTCGATCTTGTCGAAACATTTTTCCCCTTTGAGTTGGTCCGAGAAGGTCATCAACTGTGGGATCGGTACTATTCGGGATAGTGATCTTGTTCGGTGCTCGATAATTAATACGAGTCTCCATGTCCCATCCTTCTTTTGTACCAACACGATTGGGCTCCCACGGTGGTGATGAACTTGGCCGGATGTGACCTTTCTGCAGAACTATCGAATTTGCCTCTTGATTTCATCATTCTCCGAGAAAAAAGCGCCTATAGATTGGTCCATTCGGTAGCGGCGCACCCGGGGTCGAGTCAATGGGGTGCTTGACTTGACATGTAGAGGCACCCCCCGTGGGTGAGGTGAAGATGTCCTGTACTCCTACACAACCTTGTCCATTTTTTGTTGTCGTGCGGAGAGGAGCCATGTCCGGAGGTCGTGGCCACAATATTTTTTCTTGCCCTAGGGGCGGATCATCGAGAAAACAAATTTCTTGGTTTGGGAAATGAGCTTACTACATTGTTTTGTAGTAACCAAAGAGATAGTGGGGAGGCGGTGGTACCTCCGCTATCTGTACAATTTATTTCCCAAAGTAACAATAACAACGTGAGGTCGGGACTCATACCACGACCATGTCTCTTCCACAAGTACGGTTAGCCTAATAATACATCGAAACATCAATAGGAGCAATGTCACACAATACCTCATCCGTGAAGTGCTTCGATGCTATAGGGAAGGCGACATTGTTGGTTGATGCGAGAGATCCCGATCCTTGGTGAAGCCACCCGATGGTATATGGTTGTGGGTGCGCTATGGTCGGAAATCCCAACCGCTTCACGACATCTACTCTGAAATGAGGTTCTTTTGGTTCCCATTGTTGACAATGAGCGTAGCAAGGAACCCTTTACCCACATCCGGGAGTGGAAGAGACGTTCTGTCTCCTCCGGATCTTCTAGTTCCTCCTTCACGGGATCTTTGTAGTGGCAATAGTGGCATTGGGCTCTGCATCAATAATCCGCTTCCCTTTTTTCATTCACCTTGTCGGGGCCCTTATACCACTAATCCGGATTTATGCGGGAACACAACATAATACAAAAAATAACCATAACCATATAAATACAACAGAAATAATGCTTCATTTCATTAATATCAAATCACATAAATATGCTTACAAACATGATGGAAATAAAATAGCTAGAGTGCGGTAGCAAATCTGCGAGAAGAGATGTGGTGGCTACGGACCTCCGAACCGTGTTACAATGAGGCTCGAGGGCCTATTTATTATGGAGAAACAATGCGGAACTCTAAACATCCAAAACCTAACCATAGGAGATGAAGCGCCAAAAAATATGGGCCCCGTTTGGATAAATTGGTGTTTCAACTTCTCAGGGGATGTGAATTCGGCATACTATCTCCGTTTGGGGCTTCAAAAATGGCTCAGTGTCTGGGACACCGAAAAATCGCTAAAAATAGTAAGTTGTGAAAAAAAATGAAAGAGGCAATGGTGGGGCCTCGAGTGGAATAGCGTGTGGCCACCAATATCCACCCGGATCATTACAATATTGTACTGGTGCGAGACTCATACCGGCGACGTAGGTACCCACTCCCGGAAGGCTACAATCTTCTCTCGTTCTCCGGCTACTACCGGAAGGGAGCTCCAACCCCCTCGATCTCGTTTGGCTACCACATCGGAAGGGAGCTACGACCCCCTGCTTCTCATTTAACAACCACTCCTAGAAGGGAGCTACTACCCCCTTACTAAAGGCTTCGACCCTCGACCACTACCGCAGACCACATTTCATCAATTTTCACACTAGATCACACAACTTCAACACAACTCTTCATAAATATCAACAATAATAAACTTCACCCAATAATTCAATCAAAACAATGAGATCATTATAACCAAAACACGAGTAATAACCCGGATTTCATAATCATTATGCAAAAAACGGACTCAATCTCGAACATTCATCATCTTAAAATGCATACGCTACTTTGCTTCATCGAACCCGTGTGTATACGCATTTTCCTTCACACCAACTCTGCGTATGGATCTGTAAATATCTGTTTTTACGAATGTGATCGATCTCGCATTCAGATTTGACGTTCTGACCAAACATCTTTCCGAATTGTAGAACCCTTAATCGGCTTGTCATTACTAACCATATTCACTCACTCATTGATCATATTTGTACACATTCAACTTAGAATTATATGCAGTATTCAAACAACCCGGATCTACATGAAGACTTCATCGACGGACACATGGTAATAAAGTAAAACAAATCAGAAATTTCCTTGCGCATACTTCGACAAAACCCTAGATTCCATACGCTCTTTTGCTCGAAACAAACCTACGTATATACACGCTTTCATAGAGACAAACCTACGTATAGATTTGCAAACATTACGGAACTATGCAACTCTTCGAATAGATAATTAGCTCGTGATCTTACCCTTTACTTTAGAAAAAAATTCGCCGGATCGCGGATCTAAACATTTCATAAAACGGATCTAGAAAATACATTTTCATTTCGGGTCTAGAGATCTTGATCCATCATTGTATTCATAGGTGCATTATTATTTCAGATCTATCAATAAATTGTAACCCATTCCATGCAAATATACTCAGAGTGAAGTATTCATTAATACCTAGACACATGCACCCACTTGCACTATGATCTTCTTTTCCTTATGTAGTTTATCCTTTTTTCAATACCATGAGCCAAACCACACAACTTCAGATGGTATTCTTGGATGGAATCAAATAGACAATACAACGCTCAATATTGTGGGCTAATACCATGGTAATGCCCCTTGAGTATCACAATTTTAGAGCGCAAAAGGCATACACGACTTTGCTTTCTTTTGTCCTCACGTGTATACACGACTTCTCTTCATAAAAGCTGCGTATATACTAATTTTGGATGTATACGCGAGTTGCCTTCATAAAAGTAGTGTATAAATTGCCTCCATACGTAGGTTGCCTTCATCAAACTTTCTGCGTATACATTGGGAAATATTTCATGTTTCATTTCTGCGGCACTTACTAGAATTCCTTTCTCTCGCTGTCACACACGAATTGACCTGTAGAAACATCATTTTTACATCTTTAACACATAGGTTGTTTATCAAAAGGCAAATCATCTATTATGTTTCCATCAAGTAGGTTGCCATCAAGTACAACATATTGCATCATATTGCCAACATTTTAAAAACTATTTTTTTGACTCGTTGATGTTAAGAAGATCCCTTTACTTGAAAAAGTTAATTTTCATATGCGAATAGGTCAATTGATTGTTACCGACCTAACTAAAACAAGTGTAGCTGCTCATAAGGTAGAAAATATGTTGGGAAAAGTGATTAAACAACTAAAATTGGAGAAGGCTAATTCCAAGGCTCCTTCAACTTAGAATGAAGAGTTGAAGAAGATAATTGTAAAAAATTGGAGTGTGCCCCAATAATAAATCAGCTATATAGAAGTCATTACAAAGTGTTGAGTCGAAATTAATGTATTTAAGAAGAATTTAAAGTAACCTATTGGAGAGCATCCAATAGCGGTAGAGGTAGCGAAAGGTAGAGAATGAAAAAGAAAGTCCTTTGCAACGATGTTACTTTGCGAAAGAGGAAGATATTTCTAAATTAAAGGAGTCGGTGCTCAATTTGCAAGGTCAAATTGAATCTCATCCTTGCACCATAGTCATGTCATCCGGAACTGATGATCCGACAACAAGATTTTCCCGCTGAGCACAAAGAGTTAAAGATGGCAGAGATTGATCTTAAGAAAACTCGCAGTGATCTTGACACATCGATGAAGATAATGCATGCCAAAGAAGGGGAAGTCAATAAGTATAAATCAGATTGCCGGACATGACTTATGATGAAATCAAGAATCTTAAAGAAAAAATTGAAAGGAAACATGTCTTTGATTCAAGCAAAGGATGAAATCATTGAGGTCACGAAAAACAATTTGGGAATCCACCGATTATAGTGTCGGAGAAAAAAAAGTATAGTCGTAGATTTACAGGAACTTATTCAAGGTCGAAAAAACATAAGTTTCGTAACATAGATTTATGGGCAAAGAGATTTATTGATTTTATCAACTCCAAGATAGATCGAGAGTTAGAGGAACATGAAATCAAATACGTAACATTGTGTGTTTTGGAGATAAATAATTTGATTTGAAAAAATGATTTTAGGAAGTCGGCGAAGAAGAAATTGACAGAAATCAAATAAAGGCTATAAATCAAATTTGACAATGTGTTTTACCGAAGGACTAGAGCGGGATATGCCATCATGCTGGATTTGCAAGGCATTATTCTATCTTGGGATTCATATGAGCGTTTATTAGTGATATCAAAGAGAAAGATTGACAATACCCATGAAAAAAACACAATCTTAAAAGGAGCTATAGTTGTCAATTTCTTACACGATCATTTTCAATTGTTATGGATGGTTAAGACTTTGTTTACCAAAAGGCCCACTTTTAACAGGGATCATCGCTTTCAAGTTAGAATATCACAAGTTGGTCAATTCTCCTAAAACCAACATTGAAATCTAGAAAAAGTGCAGAGCATGGATGACTAATTCATCGGGTGACACCTCAACACCTCGAAGGACACATCAACAAATCGAGGGAAACACAGTGACAACCAATCAAATCCGGATCCAACAAATAGATTGATACTTTATTTTTATTTATCTTTCTTGTTAAGAGATCAATATTGTAATGAAGTATTTAATTGCAATGTAATAGGTAGTTGACAAAGTTTTAGGTAGTTTGAGTATTTACAAGAAGTTCCAGTGAGCTTACAAAATGCTTTTTTGTATGTATTTAAAAAAATTGAAGAAGAAAGAGGGGGGTTCCAGAGTTTTGGACCTCTAGATAACTACAAATTTTTTACCGACTTTTCTCGAAAGATTACTAAAAGAAGATCAAGTTTCCCGTATCCGTTGATGGTGATTTGTCTTTCCAATATCATTTTATGTTTATTCTTTTTTGAATGAAGTGAAGTAGTTGTTGGTCTCTTTATTACATCTGTGAGTAAGAGTTAAATAACCTTAATATGCGCTCCTTCACTCCATCTATTCTTTATACATAAATTTCTTCGATATTTAAAGTGATAGAGTACGTGTTTTAGCATATCATTTTTGAGTTTCTTGTACAATTCTTCCTTTCACTCAAATATCAATAGTTAATGGCATTGTGATGTCTTTCATTATATTAGATTATTAAGGGTATTAAAGAATTAATCTCCCAAGGAATTAAACAAAGACCATATTATATTATAAGTTTTTGTGACATATATTTCTAAAATGTCTTAAGCACCGATTCCTTATGACGACCAAGGGATTGTCTCTTAAGATACAACGAGGATCCCAAAGGATATCCACTACTCGGTTAAAAGAAGAGTTTAGCGAGTGGCTTCTACCGTGATATTCTTCTTGTAGGCCAACATGATGGCCGTCTTCGAGAATATGTCGATGGCTACGAAAATATAGTTGTTACTATGGTTAGTAGAAGGAAGGCCTAACATGTAATCCATGAAGATGGATTCCCAACGTCGACTAGGGGAAGGCAACGGAGTATAAAGGCCTTTATTCTTGATGGTTGGTTTAGAAATGGCGCGAGCAATGCAAGATCTTATGCTAATTCCCGACATCCCGTCAAAGGTTCGGCCAATAGCAATACTTATGCAGATCTTGTCACATTTTTTCTCAACCCCAAAATTCCCGAAAGGATCCCGACTATAGTGCGCTTCCCAAATCATCTGGCATGCTCACTCGAGGGAACACAAAGGTGTCCTAGGTGACATAACATTGCATCCTAGAGGTAAAAATTTGGAACTTACTTTCCCTCCAAGAACATATTGTATGTGTGTCTGAATTTTGGATTACTCTTGTAGAGAAGCGGCCAATCGAAGTATTGTGCCCACAAGAGTTGAGAAGCTGTGTTTAGCGCTATGATCGGTGGTCAATTGAGGCGATCTACAACATTATTGGTGTTTCCCTTCTTGTACTTGATATTCAAATGAAACCGTTGCGAAATGTGGAGCGCTTCGATGGCGATCATTCCGTAACTTCCCTTGTGTACGCGCATGAACTGTAGGGGTCGTGGTCTATATGGATGACGGTTTCCTTTCAAAAAATGTAATGCTTCCATTTTCGAGTAAGCCCACACAATGGAATACATCTCTTTTTCATAAGTGGGATACTTCAGACCGTGCTCGGACAGGTGTCTCATCGTGATATGCCATTGGATGCCCTTGTTGAGTAATAATTTTCCCAATAGCATAGTTAGAGGCATATGTCTCGATCTTAAATGGTTATTGAAAGTCCGGTAATGTGAGCATTGGGGCAGAGTAGAGGCTATGTTTCAACTCTACAAATGCCTTATGTTGAGATTCAAACCAAAATAAGTTTTCTTTTGATTCTCCCTTGGTGACTTGACTCAAGGGCCAAGTGATATGAGAGAATCCCAACATGAACCCGTGGTAGAAATTAGCAAGACCCAGGAAATCTGGGCAGAGCAACTCGTTAGAGTGGTTGGGGATGGCCAATCCCAAATGCCTTGGATCTTAGGCTGGATCCACATGCACCCCCCTCTCATTAACAATGTATCCCAGATATTGAACCTAGGTCATGCCAAAAGTGAACTTCTCCAAATTGGCACACAAATTGTGTTTCCATAGTGTTTGGAGAACTCGTTGGATGTGGTGGAGGTGCTCTTCCCAAGTCTAGTTAAAGGTCAAGATGTCATCCAAGTACACTACTACAAATGAGTTGGTTAATGGTCGCAATATGTCGTTCATCAGGGGCCTCATGAAGGTTGTGGGAGCATTCGTCAACTTTCGAAAGGCATGACCGAAATGCCCATTCAAAAAGGCCCTCCTTGGCTTTGAAGGCAATCTTCCACACATCGGAGGGTTCCATTGGTATTTGGTGATACCGGGACTTCAAGTCGATCTTACTCGAAATATTTTTCCCCCTTGAGTTGGTACATAAGGTCATCAATCCATGGGATCGATTACCTATTCCGGATAGTGATCTTGTTCAACACTTGATAGTCAATACTGAGAGTCTCCAAGTCCCATCCTTCTTCCGCACCAACACGATCATGCTCCCACAGGGGCGATAAACTCGGCGGAATGTCATCTTTCCGCAGACAGCCTCCCGAATCTACCTCTTGTTTTTGTCGTTATCCGAGAATAGAGTGCCAATAGATTGGTCCATTGGGCATCAGTGCACTTGGGGTCATATCGATGGGGTGCTTGACCTCGACATTGTAGAGTCACCCCTACGAGTGAGGTGAAGATGACCCCATACTCCTCCATGACCTTGTCCATTTGTTGTTGTCGTGTGAAGGAGCCTTGTCCAAAGGTTATGGCCACGGTCTTCTTCTTGCTCCGAGGGGAGAATCATCGTGAAATAAAATTTACTAGTTTTGGAAATGAGCTTAATGCATTTTTTTGCGATAGACCCAAAGAGATGGCGACGGGTGGTGCTACCTCTCGTATCTTGTACAAATTATTGCCCAAAGTAACAATAACAATGCGAGGTCGGGACTCATACACAACATGTCGCTTACACAAGTATGGATGACCTAATAATACATCACAAACATAAAGAGGATAAATGTCACATAATACCTCATCCGTGAAGGGCTTGATGTTGTTGTTGAGATTCAACAATATGATGATCCTAGTAAAAAATTAAGCACCTTCACTAGGTGGGGGCCCGTAGGCTATTTTTAGGTGTATGTCTATTTTTAGAATGGTGAGCATATTCTAAAATTAGCGGGATGCTCGGTTCTAGATGGTTGAGCAAATTCTATCTTTAGATAAGTTTCTATTTTTAGAATATGGATCGAAGTCTATTTATAGATTGCAAATCTAAAAAATAGAGATGCATGTCGATTATTATTAACGCTTAATGATAATCGGATAATAAATAATAACTTATTCTCTTGGAGCACTTGATTTTAGTTAACCGACTAGTCGAAGGAATTATGCATTCCAAGGTTGGTTGGTGACTCATGCATGATGGAATTGGTTGTAATCGATTGTGGCAGCAGTTGTAACGTAGTTGGGAGAGTAGTTATGAGAGTTGCTATTTAGTTTAATTCAATTAAGTGAGTTAAACTCGGTTGTGCTAGTTGTAACTAAAGATACACTAGTGAAAGATGAGTGAATTAATTAGTTAGTTAATTCACAAGTAGTTTCTTACTTGCAACCGAAGAAATACAACAGTTAATTAATTGCATGTCGGATCCGGTGGAGACCCGGTGGAGAGATAGGTGAAAGGGTGTGTTTGACTATCGATTTGTGACTATAGTGATGCATTCAATGCATATACACACACATTGGAGTTGCCAATGAGGATTGCACGACCAAGGCAAGACAATATTGAATTCATTCGGGGATCTTCTTCGGCAGGGGGATTGCACAATGGAGGCAGCTTGTCGGGGAGGCAAGAAATTGGTGCATAGATATGCAAATTTCTGCATGACGAGTGTGAGGCGATTGTATATTGTACCGAGAGCTCTATGAGTTGAGATTTGTATGAGATTGTTTTATGATTCCAAGATATACATAATATATGATAGTTGGAGTTTTTAGCTTTAATATTTCCCGGAAAAACATCTTGTTATGTGCGCTTGATTTTTCTTCATGTGTTTTGCAATTGGCGATTTAATTTCCGCAAATAATTGAGTAGAAGGATTTTTGTATTTAACAATGGATTTAATTGTTAGATCGGGGGAGTCCGGTAATATACATGTTATTGTATTAAATTTCTACGTGACTTTAGGGAAGGCGACAATCGCTGTCGACGCGAAGATCTCGTCCTGGTGAAGCCACTTGATGGTGTACGGTTGTGTATGTGTTGTGGTTGGAAAGCCCAACCGCTTCACGACCTCTCCGCTGAAATGAGGTTATTTTAGCTCTTGCTATTGATAATGAACCGCAGACGAGGAACCCTTTATCCACATCTCAGGGAATGGAAGAGGCGCTCCCCTCCTGTCGGATCTTCCGGCTCCCGCTTACGGATCTTCGTGGTGGCAATGATGGCATTGGGATCTACATCGATAATATGCTTCACTTTTTTCATTCCCCTTCTCGAGTTCCGATTCGAGTCGAAGCATGCATCCGATTCGAAGCCTTCGCCTCGACCCACACGTCATCGCTTGGCCCGACACTCACTTTTGTTGTGAGTGGAGCTCTTATGGAACTCACAACACTTTCCCGTGTCCTTCTTTGGCTTAACGCTGTTTTTCTTTGCTTGCGGCTTTGGCTTATCCTAGGCGAATTTTTTTTATGGATTTTAAAAAGCTCCAAATCATTTATCTCTTAACTTAAATAATAATAAAAATAAAACAATCAAACTAAAATTACATGTCTAAGTTGTACTACAATTTCGTCTTTTTTACATGATAAGTTTTAAATTTAAAATGCAATTTTCAAACACAAATTTTCTTTTATTAAAATAAAAATAAAAATAAATAAATAGAAATAGAAATTTTAACATTATTAAAAACCTTCTACTATCATTTTTCCTTCAAAATATATATGGTATATATTGTATTTTTTTGTCTTGCGCTCATTTTAATTACAGGAGTTCAATGACTCAGATTTACAATTTGACAACTTAAAAAGACATAGAAAAAATTAATTGCACTTAATATATTTTATATTTATTCTAGGGTCAGAAGCAACTTGCAGGTAAAAAGAGATATATATATATATATATATATATCAGAAGAAAAAAAACCGATATATATATATATATATATGAATGAATGAAAATCAGGGTCGGTTTTGAGACGTTGAAATGTTATTTGCCGTATTGGAAACCAACAAATTCTGTAATTTATTTAGAAATACATTCATCATGGCAAAAATTCGAAGTCGTGACAAAACAGAAAATTCAATTATGTACAACCCTCGCTGCAATTCGATGGAACAACCCTGCCCATTTTCAAAGTGTTTTGGGTTTACGGATAAATTTGAAGCCAAAGGTGGGAAAATTTGCAAAATTATTTTCTAGTTAAATTCTTGATTTCCATGATGGCTGGAGTTTTGGTTATGAAATAAAATTTAAACGTTGAAGAAAATAATAAATTTATTAATATCTTTTTTGTGTTTATTGCGCCAGAGGCGTATTCTACAGCTGGGTATGACCCCGATGTGTAAGTATGTCGGAAGCCAAAAAAAAATGTCGGCCTTGAACAATAGCTTACATAAACATATAAATGAACAATTAAAAATTTATTAAAAAATAAATTTAAAAGATATAAACTTAAAATATGAAGAGTTTACTAACACTCAAAAAAAGAGATATGGTAAATAAATAAAATATGGTAAATACGTAAAAATATAAATAAACTATAGGTATGGTAAATAAATAAAACCTCTTTTATATTACCAAAGGAGATATGGTAAATAAATAAAAATATAAAAAAACTAGAGGTATGGTAAAAAAATAAAAAATATAAACAAACTAGAGGTATGGTAAATAAATAAAACCAATTTTTATATTTACTCAATAAACCACTTTATATTTACAAAAAACTCAAAAATAGGTTTTATTTAGATGAAGCTCAGTGGGAAAAATTATTATTAATACCATGGGTCAAATACCATGGGACAAATTATTAATAATACCATGGGTAAATACCATGAGCCAAATAATATATTTATAAAATAGGTATGGTAAATAAGTAAATATAAAAGAGGTATAAAGTGGAAAGGTAAATAAATAAAAATATATCAAATACAATTATAAATCAAGATCTAATTATATATGAAGTATAAGGGTCAAATAACATGGACCAAATTATTATTAATACCATGCAAAAAAAACATTATTAACCCTAACATTAATATTAAAATATTAATATTATTAAATTTAATATGTTTAGATTAATAGAATATTAAATTTACTAAATTGTAATAAATATTAATATATCATGATATATGATAGAGGTGGATAAATAGGGGGAAGTGACAAGGGAGATATGGAGATAAAGCCGAAGGAGAAGGGAGAAGAGGAAAGAAGAGAGAGAGTGAGAAGAGTGAGAGAGTTAGAGAAGGGTAAGAGAGGGAGAGGGAGACATAAAGATGGATGTGGGGAGAGAGATAAGGAGAGAGGGAGGGAGAAGGAGAGAGGATTGAAGGGTAGAGAGTGAGAAAGAGAGAAAGAAGGGCGAAAGGAGAGGGAGGTAGGAGAGAAAGGGAGAGAGAGAAAGGATGAGAGGTGGAGGAGAGAAGGAGGGATAGAGAGATGGAGCGGGAGGCGGAGCGAGGGAAAGGAAGAAGAAATACATAGAGAGGGAGTGACAAGGGAGAGATGGAGAGAGAGTGTGTATGCTTATGGGTGGGATAAAGATACATAGGAATGATGGAGACAAGGGGGAGAGAAGGAGAAAGGAGGAGTGATGGAGACAAGGGGGGGAGAGAAGGAAAAAGGAATAGAAATAGTAAGATAGTTGGAGAGTGAGATAGAGTGATAGGGGAAGAGAGAGGATTGGAGGATAGAGAGAGAGCGAAAGAAAGAGAGCTGGGGGGGGTCAAATAGAAGGAGGTGAGAGACGAATTATGAGAGAGAGGAAGAGAGTGATGGGGGAAGAGAGGACGGTAGAAGAGAGCGAGAGAGAGATGGGGGAAGATAAAGGGAGTTAGGAGATAAAGGGAGAGAGAGGAAGGAAAAGGAAGCGGACTTGAAAGAGAGGAGGAGAGAGGGAGGGATATAAATATGAATTTGGAGGGGGAGAGAGGGAGGGATTGAGAGATGGGGGAAGAGAAAGGGAGGTAGGAGAGAAAGGGAGAGAGAGGGAAGGAAAGGAGAGGGGACTTGAAAGAGAGGAGGAGAGAGGGGAGGAGAGAGGGAGGGATAGAAATATGGATTTGGTGGGGGGAGAGGGGGGAGCGATTAGAGAGATGTAGGTCGATGAGGAGAGAGGGAGGCAAGAGTAAATACATAGAGAGTGAGTAGTGGAGAAAGAGGGGGAGTGACAAGGGAGAGATGAAGAGGGAGTGTGTATGTTTTGGGGTGAGATAAAGAGACAAATAAGGAGATATGGAGAGAAGGGGGGGGAGAGAAGGAGAGAGAGAGGCATATGGTAACAAAGTTGGAAGGCGAAGATAGAGAGAGATGGGGGGGGAGAGAAAGGAAGAGAGAGAGTGAAGAGAGGTAGGGAAAGAGATATGAATATGGAGAGGGAGAGAGGGGGAGGTAAGAATAAAGACATAGAGGGTGAAAGGTGGAGAGAGAGAGAGAGGGGAGTGATAAAAAAAGATGGTGAGAGAGGGAGAAAGGGTAGCAAGAAGGAAGAGAGATAGAAGCGAGAGGGAGAGAGAGAGAGAGAGAGAGAGGAGGAGGAGTAGGAGGGAGTGATAGATAGATAGATAGATATATTGGAGAAAGAGAGTTTATGTTTTAGAGTTGATATAGAGAGATAGAGTGAGATATAGATATAGATGTAAGGTGAAGAGAAAAAAAAGAGAGATGGAAAGAAGGAGGGAGGGACAAGGAAATTGATAGATATGGAGTGAGAGAGAGTGTGTGTATGGTGGGAGGAGATAAAGAGAAAAAGAAGGAGATATGGATGGATATATAGATATATATGGGGGAGAGAGGGAATAAGGTTTCCTACAATAGATGCATTGATTTCGGTGTAGATGGTGATTTCTAATCCTATTTGATTTCTCGCACTAGATGAATTGATTTTGGTGTAGATGTTGATTTCTAATGATATTTGATTACTTACACTAGATGGATTGATTTTAATGCATATGATTTCTAATCCTATTTGATTGATTTCACTTGATGCATTATTTTTTATTTTTTGGTTATATTTGATTTCTTTCACTAGATGAATTGATTTCAATGTAGATTATCTTTAATCCTATTTGATTGCTTGCACTCGAATGGATTGATTTCAATGTAGATGGTGATTTCTACTCCTATTTTATTGCTTTCAATAAAGGCCTTGATTTCGGTGTAGATGGTGATTTCTAATCTTATTTGATTGCTTGCACTAGATGCATTAATAAATAAAAAATATAAAAATAGAAAAGGAGAGGGGACTTGAAAGAGAGGAGGAGAGAGGGAGGGATAGAGATATGGATTTGGAGGGGGAGAGGGGGAGGGATTGAGAGATGGAGGTGGATGACGAGAGAGGGAGGCAAGAGTAAATACATAGAGAGTGAGTAGTGGAGAGAGAGGGGGAATGACAAGGGAGAGATGAAGAGGGAGTGTGTATGTTTTGGGGTGAGATAAAGAGACAAATAAGGAGATATGGAGAGAAGGGGGGAGAGAAGGAGAGAGAGAGGCATATGGTAACAAAGTTGGAAGGTGAAGATAGAGAGAGAGATGGGGGGAGAGAAAGGAAGAGAGAGAGTGAAGAGAGGTAGGGAAAGATATATGAAGATGGAGAGGGAGAGAGGGGGAGGTAAGAATAAAGACATAGAGGGTGAAAGGTGGGAGAGAGAGAGAGAGAGGGAGTGATAAAGAAGATGGTGAGAGAGGGAGAAAGGGTAGCAAGAAGGAAGAGAAATAGAAGCGAGAGAGAGAGAGAGAGAGAGAGAGAGAGAGGGAGGGAGAGAGGGAGAGAGAGAGAGAGGAGGAGGAGGGAGTAATATATAGATAGATAGATTGGAGAAAGAGAGTTTATGTTTTGGAGTTGATATAGAGAGATAGAGTGAGATATAGATATAGATGTAAGGTGAAGAGAAAAAAAGAGAGATGGAAAGAAAGATGGAGGGACGGGGAAATTGATAGATATGGAGTGAGAGAGAGTGTGTGTATGGTGGGGTGAGATAAAGAGAAAAAGAAGGAGAGATGGATGGATATATAGATATATATGGGGGAGAGAGGGAAGAAGGTTTCCTACGGTAGATGCATTGATTTCGGTAGTAGAAGGTGATTTCTAATCCTATTTGATTTCTTTCGCACTAGATGACACTACAAGAAAAAAGCACATTGGTGAGGGGCGAAAATGGTCACCATAAGCTCATTGGTGAGGGTCAAAGAGCCTTCGTCACCAAAAACTGAACGTCACCAAAGGTGGCGTCGCCGAAAGTATAGGTGTTGTGGTGACAGTCAAGGTCCGTCACCAATAATTATTTATAGTGACGAATAGTAACCGTCACCATTTCATATGAGAAATGGTGACAGACAATAGCAACCGTCACCAAAAAATTGAACGTCACCAAAGGTGGCGTCGCCAAAAGTATAGGTGTTGTGGTGACATTCAAGGTCCGTCACCAATAATGATTTATAGTGACAGATAGTGACCGTCACCATTTCATATGAGCAATGGTGACGGAAAATAGCCTCCGTCACCAAAAACTCGAACATCACCAAAGGTGGCGTCGCCGAAAGTATGTGTTGTGGTGACATTCAAGGTCCGTCACGAATATTGATTATAATGACGATATAGTGACCGTCACCATTTCATATGAACATGACGATTTTTTGTGATGGACCTTTCATGGCCGTCACTATTGGTGCATATATATATGGCGACGTTCATTGACCGTCACCATAAACTCATTGGTGACATCAAGGTCCGTCATGAATAATGACTATAATGACAAACGCTGACCCTCACCATTTCATATCAACAACAATGATTTATGGTGACAGCACCTTTAATGGTCGTCATTATTGATGTGTATATATGGTGGCATTTGTTGACCGTCACCATTTCATATTTTGGTGAGGGTCGAAAAAATGTCACCATAAACTCATTGGTGATGGTCAAAAGAACATCCGTCACCAAAAATTGATCTTCGTCATTCCCTATATATGAATATCGTGGCACGATGGAATCGAACCACCAACCTCCTCGCTTTGTAAAGCGTGTGCTCTTCCATTGAGCTAGCACTCTTTAAAGAATTAGACTTTAAACTAGCAATTGCCCCCTAAAGGTGCAAAGATACACCAAAGGAATAAAAACCAAGAAAAGCCGAAAGAATTCAGTGGTCCTTGCTCCTATTTTTATTCTACGACACTCTACAAAGTATGATCTTGATCCGTAACGTATTTGTGCACGAGTGGTTCTAATTTAATAGTAAATGTTATATTCGGATAAAATAAATGAATAATCGAGAGGCATTACGGGCTAATTTTTAATCCTTACACCAAAATCTCTTAATATTCAAGTCTATGGAACAACTCCTTCAAAGTTCAAACTGAAGTAGATTTTAACTGGAAAGCCTAAAACCAACTAAGTAGTTTACAAGTTAACATTTTGGATATAACTTCCGTTCAATTTATATGACAAGTTATGCCATAACCTTGAAACTATTTTCTTAGCTAAAATACTTTCTTAAGTCAACAATGACAAAGAAAGATAGTCATGGCAAGCAAAATTCTCTTGTTTTTTTCTAATGAGGGTGCATGTAACTTGATAAAGGTTGTATGAGAGTATCAAACCATAAACGGTTTCACTAAAACATGAAAATGACAAAGTCTTGTTAAGCAACAAAAATTTTAGTTGAATATATGAAAAGCATCGAGCTAAATGATATATAATTAAACTAAAATTCACCGTAAAAAAATGAAATTGCCATCATATACCATTTGGTTTGGTTAGTTCTTCGAAAGAGAAAGTGCAATTGCATGATCCAGACTCCTCATCTTGATTATGTAATGGACCATCCCGAACAAAAATGTCCACATACAACAATCAATGTTATTGTATTGGTAAGACTTTTGATATAATCTATCAAAGCATGTACTATGTAGGAGAATAATTGGTAGTTGAATTACTTCTCTACTCGCATGTACTACCTTTGGTAGTTGAATTACTTGGAAATAAAGAAATCCTTATTAAAATGTAACGCAAAGAAAAGCAAAAGCCTTTGAATATGGATGGCCATCTTGATTTTATAGAGTTATAATTGAATACTAAAGGACTAGGAATATCGCAACGAAATAGATGGATGGAGTGTAATAAAAAGAATTTGGATAATTTAGGTTGCACATATCTTTAAATGGAACCACTTTTTCCTTTTGGATTCCCGCCTTTAATATGCAAATAAAATTTTCGATTCAACCAAGAGCACAATATTTTGAAGTCTTAGTTGCTCGAAACAGGTAAGGACAACATTTGGAAATGGGGATGACTTTTGAAATGACCACTTTCAAAACCTTTGGAAACGCAGTAACGAGCACTTCCACACACGGGTCCAAAAGTCATGACTTAGGAGCATGAGCACACCTAATTCGAGGGATGATTAAATATGAAACGATTTGGGCTGCAATTATACTCAATTAAACGTAAAGAAATGATTAAAATCTATATAAATGACTTAGAAGTCAAACATGACAACTTTGGAATATGGTAGAATGTTGGCATAAAAAACTTTGTTCATTATACATTCTCTTTCGTTTAGTTTTGATGCTTTACTTCCAAATTAGGTGTTTTCTTTGTTGGAGATAGCAATTCGTACATCTAGGTCGAACCATTAATGATGCCCACAATGAAGGGGCATGTAGCTCGATAGTCACGAGCATCATACCTGCCAAGGGAAAATTTGGGGTAAATCTTAGCATGTATAATTTTCAAGACGGGGATAGAGCTAGTTTTGCTTGAGGTTAGCCAGGGGACCTTAGCCAAAGTGTGGCCTGACGAGGGTGTTGGAAATAGGAATACAAAAATCTATGTTGAACCCTTAAGGGCGTCCCTCATGAAGGGGCAAGTGGCTCAGTGTTATAGCAATCCAACCAGCCAAGGACTTAAAAGTTTCGGAAATGTTTCAAGTAACGAGACATTGTTAATTAGCCTATTGTGCTAGACCAAACATTGGATGACTCTCGCATTGGAAAGTGTTTGCATGGGGCAAGTGGCTCGAGTGTTTGAGTAATCTAACCAACCAAGGACTTAAAAGTTTTGGAAATGTTTCAAGTAACAGTACAATTGTTAATTAGCCTATTGTGCTAGGCCAAATGGTGGACGACTCCGCATTGGAAAGTGTTTGTCGACCAATATCGAGGCGCCCCCGCCCAGGTTCGAAAACTCCGCTAACCCACCTCATGAAAGGGAAAGCGACTCGGTGTTAGAGCAATCCAATCGGCAGAGGGACTTTAATGTTTTAGAAATGTTTCAAGTAATAGAGAATAGTTAATTATACTGGTGATATGTGGTTTAATTCGTAAGTTTCACTGGGTGAAACTAACGAGACCGTGGTTCGAAATCCCATTGAGAATATGGCCTCACCGGGTGAAACTAACGAGACCGCGGTTCAAATCCCATTGAGTATATGGCCTACTATGATCTCGCCTCAAGGAATAGACTCCCCATTTCCTAGTCTCCGCTCTTGCTAAATCATAAGATCCGGTATATCTAGCTTATATCTCGGCTTCGAGTTGCTCGGATATACTCTTGGTGTTATAAGGCTCTTGCTAAATAATAAGGTCCGGTATATCCGGCTTATATCCGGCTTAGAGGTTGCTTGGATATACTCTTGGTGTTATAAGGCAGACCACAAAGGTTGATCCGAACCTCCCCCAGTTAGTCCAGGAAGAACCCCCGCATTAGTCCAAGGAAGAAAGTTTTTGTTGAGCAATATTGAGGCCCCACCTAGGTTTGAAACTCGGTTAACACACCTAGCGTGTATGTGGGTAGTTGCATAATGCATTAGGTTCGGAGTATAGGGTTAGTCCCTCAAACATGACCCCGTGCCTCCTCAGAGACGAGCAGGTAAGTTTAGGAATTCTCCTAATACCCAAAAAATAAAAAATAAAGGAAAAAGAAAAAAAATTCTCCTAATACCGAAAAAATTATAGTAATAAAATCCATCTTCAACATGACTTAACATTTTATATCATATTAGAAAAATTTTTGAGTCGGGGAACAAGTACAAGGTTCGGAGTTAAAATATTTGAGTCAAGGACAAGGAGATATCATATACGACTTTCTCGAGTTGAGGTTATCACTAGAGAACATAGTCTCGAGTCTTAAACCAATACTTAATTAGGGACTTATTGAAATAAATGGGTACAAAATGTGAATTCATCCCTCATGAGTCATGGCACACACACAACTCCTAAGGCTTTACAACAACTGTAGCTGCACCCATCACACTACCTTTTTAGGCTGAATTGTCCACACCTGAGGATTTGCAAGTTGCAACCATCGCAGATGTGCACCCATCACATCACCTTTTTAGGTTGAATTGTCCACATGTCCTAACCCACTGAAGATGTAGTTGAATAGATGCATTCATGTTGAATTCCACGAAACCCTTTTGCCCACAACCGACCATAAGTCCTTGCATGTGATGAGTGCACCGTGACATGTATCATGGGAGCCACAAAACCTGCAAACAAAATTATCCATAAGTCCAAAATGGGGAGGATGTAACTGGCGATAACAAAGTCGAGAAAAATTCTCCCTTGCAATGAAATTCCGTATGTGACTCCTCACGAACAGAGAGCCATTCTTATCAAAATACTCTAAGAGAAACATGTTTTAAAGCTAAATGTATACAATTCATTAACCGCCCGCCATCCTACGGTGTCATATCCCTTGAGCACCCCCCCCAACACAGTTGACTCCCTTGGCAGAAAAGGCCAAATAACTAAATAAGTTTGCTCAAAAAATGTAAAAAAAACATCCGGATATGGGAAGAATACACCAATGCCCAACATGCTTGGGACTACTAGGCTAGTAGCAAGGAGTTTCACACCTTTGGTCAAGATTCCATTCTCACAGGGCTTTAGACCATGGGAGATAGGAAGGGATTGAACTTATGGCATTGGGAGGTGATGAACCATGTGCATATATTGCAAACCCAAGCCTACCCTCATTCTCCCTTGAGGCAAACACTACCAACCAAGTTCCATTCACATAGATTTTACCCAGACACGTGGAGGTAGTCATTGAACTTACACCATCGGGGAAGTGATTAAAGTCATGTACATGTTATGGACCTAGGGCCACCCCGTGTTCTCCTTGAGGCCTCGCCAAAATATGTTTTTCAAGCGGTTGTGATCAAGTTGTAAATCAAATGTGTTATCATCATGGAGACTCAATTGTAATCTTCCCTCAAGAACACGATGTGCGTGATTTAATGTTGTCAATTTGTGTTATCGTCCGATATCTCATCAATAACTAAGCCTAGTGCGATTGGTCCTAAGCAATGTCCTCGCATAATTTTGATGAAATAGATACAGACTTGGTCATGGAATTTAGGCCAAAAGTAGGCCCACTTAATTAACAAAGGCTTATTTACTAACCGGAATAAAAGGGGATGAATATGTCAAGGAATAAATGAATAGGAGCGAGGGATAATAACATACGAAGAAGGTTCAAATTTGACACATTGCAAAGTATATTTGTTAGGTCTAAAATCATTCAATCCATGCATAGAATGGTATACCAAATAAAGCATTGGAATAGAATGCACATCATACCATGTTTAAACCTAGGCAAGTGCAAAATCCTTCATGTTCTTCTCTAATCAAGAGAGTCCACATCTTAAAGAGCTCCCTATTGATTTGTCGGATAATGTTATTCTAATGGGAGTGGATGTGAAGAAACTGCCTTGAAAAGAATTCCAATGAGAAGACATACACGTGGCACAACAAACCCTAGCATTTGGTCAAATGAGCACATTTCATGGGAACATTTTGGCTAGAGAGGATGACAAAAGGCATCACGCAGAGCTCTCTCCATTGTAAAGGCATGGATGGATTAATGGGAAATTCCCGTGAGCCTAGTTGAAGATTTACTCGGAGAAAGAAAGTTCAAGGATTTCTTTTGTAATATCAGTGGTCATCATTGCATCCATATTGTTGTTTGTCTATTTCTGGAAATTCATTAAAATTTTCCCACAAAATTAGGCTTCATATTAGGGAAAAGTTTGTCATTTGAAGAAGGGCTTTGGTTGAGGTGTTCCTATCAATTTCCCTTGCCAATTACTATTAAGTTAGACAAATTACTCGCCGTCATTTCGGTTCATGGTAGGACACATTTGCGGTTTCTAGTACAATCACCCCTTTTGTTGCCATGAATGTGTATTAAGGAGCACCTTTGTAAGGGCCCTCTATGTAATTTCGCAATTTGGAAAAAAATTCATAGGTTGAGTTTTTGGCATGTTGTAACACCACTATCGTGCCATCCACATTCACAATTTCAAACCCTCCGAAGGTTGCCACTTGAATCCATTTGCCCTAATTGGATAGGCACTAATCCAGTGGGGATTACAAAAGGCATCACTGTGAAGCTCTCTCCATTGTAAAGGCATGGATGGATTAATGGGAAATTCCCCCTGTGAGGCTAGTTGAAGATCTACCGGAGAAAGAAAGTTCAAGGATTTCTTTTGTAATTGCGAGTTCATCATTGCATCCATATTGTTGTTTGTCTATTGTTGGAAACTCATTAAAATTTTCCCACAAAATTAGGCTTCATATTAGGAAAAAGATCTGTCATTTGAAGAAGGGCTTTGGTTGAGGTGTTCCTATCAATTTCCCTTGACGATTACTATTAAGTTAGACAAATTCTCGCCGTCATTTCGATTCATGGTAGGACACATTTGCGTATTTCTAGTACAATCACCCATTTGTTGCCATGTGTGTGTATTAAGGAGCACCTTTGTAAGGGCTCTCTCGTAATTTTCGCTAAACTGGAAAAAAAATTCATAGGGTTGAGTTTTTGGCATGTTGTAACATTCACAATTTCAAACCCTCTGAAGGTTTCCGCTTGACTCCATTTGCCCTAAATGGATAGGCACTAATCCCCACTAATCCGAGTCTTACATCACAATCTATGTCTAAATCTATCTCATATTTTAATTAAGGAAACCCCCCTTGTTCCAAGCGATAGACAGCAGAACGCAAGAGAGGAAAATATTGTGGTGGCAACAAACAAACCCCCTTAGTTCCCCTAAAGGTTGTACATGTGTTTTAAGGCTTTACCACTTAAAGTGCAGGTTTGTGAGGTAACAAGTATCATCAATGTATCTTAGCTTGATTTTATAAATGTCAATGTTGGGCATTGACTTGATTAGAAACAAGAAAGTTGAAACAAGCGGTCTTTATGTTAGATAGAAAAACAGCTCGAGATAGTAACTATGGATTCACCCCTTCAATCTTTTAAAATATTAGAGTTTGTGCTTTGTTTTTGGTTTACGAGCTTCATCATTACCATAGATCCATTTTCTAACAATTTGTGATACCAGATTACTTTAATGGTGTAAATTCAAACAAAACGGATGACCACACTGCATGGATGTGATCTTTCAAATCATATGACATCATCTTGAAAATCGAGAGGCAAAATAAGGATGGGTATGAGAAATGTCTTCTTTGCAATAGAATGGGTGAGACAGAATGATGGCCCGCATAAAGTAAAAAAACTTAAAAGAGTTGCGAGATGTCGTGCTTTACACTCAAGGAGATACACATTTTTCCTTGAGAGGGATCACTACAATGTGGTCCTTCGAGGGGAAATGACAGAGTTAGTGAAATGGACTCGCATTACAAGGGGGTGCCAGGGTGCATTCTCAACTATAGTGGATTTTTTTGAAGGGGGATGAAGGACCCAAATTCCAAAGTCTACTTTCGACTACTTGAAAAGTGACAAGCTACAAGATTCTTCTTTTGCATCGAAATAGGATGAATCTCTGCAGAGGATCAAACAAAAGGTCAAAGGCATGTTCCGGTGCATTTTCAAAATATTTTCTCTTAATGCTTTTACGGATCATGTGGTGGATGTCGAGAACGCTCATCAGTAGAGTCATTCCATGCAAGATTTCTATCTATTGGTGTAGTGATTGAGTCAAATTGGATAGTGACTTCTCGAAAGAGAGGGGTTTTTTTAGCTCTTAGTTCTATGAAGAATATCAAGTCATCGGAAATGGATGGCCTTTGTTGCGATTTTTTTCATCGGGAATGGATGGCCTTCGTTCCGATTTCCACAAGGCCATGTTGAACACAATACAAGATTATTTCTATTGTTTGACGACTAAAAAATTTCTCTTCTAAAAGGCTATCTAAATCTCTCAATCAAGGCCTTAGTAAACACATTACCAAGAATGTAGCTAGGGGCACTATTGAAGGTTGGAGCCTCATTACTTTCCCTGTCTCATACAAGATCATGGCTAAAGCAATGGCTCTCAATTGCATGGAAGGTAGTTCAACAAGAGCGAGACATGTGTTTTGTACAAGGTCCAATTATTCTAGACACGTAATCTAGACTTGAGAGGCCTTGGAATGGGCTTCAGACAAGTCGGCTACCAAAATCTTGTTTTCTATGAGATCAAGCTTCATCACGTACATGTTAGTTTTGCTTGTACTACCATCCGACCCCGCACTATTCGTTCCAAACCGTATTGCCCTTTGGCCTTGCTGCTACTTGCTTTATCTACAATGTCCGGTCCTTTAGACCTTACATGAATGACATTAATTCCACCAAATAGGTTGTGAGCACTTCCCAATATTTCCCGTAGAATTTTAGATTGGCCATTTAAACATTAAACCCGACATATGGTTCGTCACGGAGAAGATGATTAAAGGTTTGGAGGATACTCGATCAAACACTCGCAAGGAACAATCCTATGTAGTACGCAGTTCTCCTTCACACAAATGGTGTACAGAGAGCACACTTTCAACCTTCCCACTAGGTCTAATAAAGTGTTCTATTTTTCCATCACTCGTCACATGTCAAATCAGCCCAGAGTTGCTCGTGTATTTGTCTTCTCATGCAAGTGATGCAAAGGCATTATAAGGAAAACTTGATTTATGGCCCATGAATCGAGTATGGAACGAAAAATAGATAAGTTGATATGATATGTCGTCGCTTTAAGTATTTCTTAAGCTTATCTACTTCATCCGGTAACTCGTAGTCTACAAAATTTTAAGACACTAAATGAAATAGAATCATAGTACATCTTCAACTTGTTCACTATGCTCAAGACTTAGAAACCAAGCTTAAATAAGCTATGGGCTTTTTTTAACCAATTTGCATCATTGTAAGCTTCTTGTACATTTTGTTGCGTACAGTTTTTTTGATATCATATAAAGTTAATTCACCAGGATTGCAATCTTTCCGATGCTTTGTGTTTGTATGATATGGAACAAACTCGAACTCGCATGCAATTCACTTGAATGCGGATCCTCTTGAACAAGTGTACTCGAAGTTTGGACCACGATGTGTGGCCATGGTGAACACACTACTCTCTAATTCATCAACATTTCTCCTTGTTAGAAACTCATTATCCCCCCGAAATTTTGCTAAATCAATCTATTTTTCAAGGGTGCCCCTCTCGCCCCCGATTTGTATATTTGACTAATGGATGCCTTAGCTCACCTATTTTAAGTTGCCGGCATTCAGGGGAAAGTGAAGGACATCTTACATCCCTGATGGGTTAGACATGGTCAACAATCATTTTGCTAATGGATCCTTTATTTCTATGAGTGTTAAGCGAAGGTTGGTTTGATGGTGCTCATACTTGTTTGCACATCTTTGGATCTACATTAGATGTTGTGGTTAGTGACCACGAGACAATTTTTTAGTTGTTAGAGTTAGACTCTCGACCCTACTAGATTCCCACAGATCTCGTACTTATGTTCAACCGAGGGTAATTGTGAGGTATCTAGGCATTGCATTTGAAATTTTGAAGTGGGGCTTTCATCGGTGGCTATCCAAGATTGGTGTACCGTGTCTTCAACAATTTTAGAGTAAGAATTGATTTTGGCATCATAAGGACCTCTCATTAGATGGGAAGTTGACAACGGGGTTGGACGGATCCTCTATGCCTCACACGTTTATTATGTATCTTGTTGGTTGCCTAGTAAGACTCAATTTCAGCATTTAGCAGCGAGATCATGCAATCATACCCCGTGGTAAAAGTATGGTGGGAAGAACAATATTACACAAGGATGGGGGGCTCATCCCCTAGCCCAATGTGTTGAAAAATAACATTGCGACATCGAGGCCATTTTGGCAGGGATGCGGGGTGGATCTTTGGTCGGTCCTTGTAGTAGTATCAACCACAAAGGCTTTAACCTTTGTTGCTTTTAGCAGTAATCTATTAACTCCAACTCTCAATGCAAGATGGGGTGTCTGGTTGATCTAGAAGACAGGGTGAGCACACAAATTACACCATTTCTAATCTGTTTGGAAAGATAATCGTGACCCAGCATTTAGTTCTCCTTCAATGCCGCGCTCACTTGTGTGCCTGCCTTGTTTGGCAATTGTAGCTATCCGGCCCACTCTTCCTTCATTGGGATTTAGCGGTGATTGAAAGTCTCGCTCTCGTCTCCCCTGGGAAGATTAAGTGTAAGTTAGCAAAAATTTAGTTATCCGTCTACTTTTTGTTCCATTTATCTCGTTTACTTTTTTGTTCCATGTGGTGTAATGAGGTACATGACTAGCTATTAACTCGTGGATGAATTATTGATAAGAGAAGCTCAATATTTATATTCGGTAACCTATACGTACTTCATTTCTTCTTTGCTAGTCATCATCAAAATGGAACCCCCAAAGGGAGTGACAATTTAAGTCAAATTTTGATAAGGCCGCAAAAGAGATCCCAGAAAGAGCGATTAGTGGAAGGGTAATAATGAGCAGGAATGGGGAGATGATTGCAGAGATATATGGAAAAAAATAGGAATCAACATCAACAATCAGCGGGAATGAGGGATCTTATAGCTGAGTTAAATTTTTCTAGGCCTAGCACGGAAAGAGTGGCAATGGAATGGAGTGGAATTCTCGAATTATAATCAATGTTGTGATGACAGAATGCATTTCTTCTCGAATTTGGAAGTTTGAAACCCCCAATGTCAATGGATTAAAAGGAGGTTTCGACAGTAAAGGTTAGAAATAGATCTCATTATGCTACAAGAGCGATCCCAACAAGGTTGCTTGATTGGCTTTCTAACATGCCATTGAGTGGCAAGTATATGACATCAAGATTTTCAAAACCTCGAGGTTCAAAGGAAGAATGCTGAATTATTGAAATTAATAGTAAGTCAAAATGTTGAGACTTAGAAAAAAACACTAGGCCTTGGGAGCCGACATAGATGTCCCTCGTTTTTTTCAATTAGAAAGATTAAGTGGGATACCTTAGGTTGCAGGACATCAAATTTATGGACCGATTGCAAATCCCTCCATAATTTACGATAATGGTGTGACCATTAGTGAGTAGTATAAATCATAGTTTAATTCTTATGAAGTTTCTATTTGTTTTCACACCCTGGAGAAGAACTCGGGCTTGTTAATTCACTTTTTTTCTCTGCATTATCTTAGTCTCTATTAGCCATTATCAATCGAAGAAGGCTAGAAAGGAGAGGAGAAAAGCCCAAACGCTCCCTCAAGGAACTCGTGAGGAAAGAGGGTCCCTGCCCTGTCAATTGCATAATTAAAAACGATGGAAATCCTCTAAGGAGACGAGTCCCGGATTGACCAGCGAATATGTTCATAGGCGGGAAGAGTCCTCACGTGGAATGATACTAAGCAACCCTTTGGGAAGTGAAAATTTTCCTTGAACATGTGCTCCTCAAACAATAAATTCACAAGTCACTTGTCGATTGTGGGTGAGAGATTTCAATGACTGGAGGATAATACTCTTTTTTTTAAGTTGGAGGTGAGAGAAATCATCAGGGAGGCAATGGAAAAATCTATGGCATAGTTTGCTAAGTGAGTGTGGAAGCATGAGGAAGACAAGAGGGCTGATGATATTGAGTTAAGAATAGAACATTGCTACAAGCTTGACCGCATTTTCCAGCTTTCCCAGTTCAATGCAAAACTAAGTTCAAAGTCATGGAGATTAGATTGTACACCGATGGTTCAAAGAGAACAAGCGACTAAGTGGATGCCAACAAGGTGCTACTTAGCCACCGGGAGAGGTGCTTGGAGCAGCTTGCCTCACTTAATCATTCGCAGATGATAAGCTCAAACAACAATGATGACAACCCAAGCCAAAAAACAAGGCAATCCATAAAATGTACAATAAATCCCCATTATGCTTATTAGTTGTTAAAGGAGGGACAAACAGTCTTTTGTATTATACTCGTCTTAATAATGCTGAAAAAAAATTGATGCAAACATTAGAAATACTCGAAATCTTCTTGTACATGTAGTCGATAACAATGTTGCCAAAAGCAAGAATGCGGATGGAAAAAAAATTAGGAAGCTGGAAGCGTGAATCCCAAAAAATAGAAATTTTTCAGAGAACATGAAAGATAAAGAAGATATAAAACATTATAAATGTAAATATATTTCAATATTTTACTTCTTAAACGATAAAGCATGAGAAATTACATCATGATTCATGGTTCATATGAAAAGGATGAATAACTTTTTTTTTCAAAGAAAACCTCCCAAGATCCCCCCCCCCCCCCCTACCCCCAAATATCCGGATGGAGAGCGGGACAATCACCAACCACAACGACAGGTTGGAAACCCCGACGGACTCGACTGGCTTTGAACCCGTGACTCTATGCCATCCCCATCAACAACATGCCTTTGCGTACGGTTCAACTAATTGAGCCAACCCTTGGGCCTACATAACTATTATTTATTAGCCAAATTTGGGAATTTAAAATGACTACACACCAAATTGTGGAAGTCTGCAAAAAATTGAGTTATGAAGATTAACTCAAAGCATTAGTGCAACCGCTCCACAATCTCATCATCCTTGTAAACAACCAAAGACCACCATGGAGAGCAGGGACAACCACCGACCACAACAACAGCCTAGAAACCCCGACTGGACTCGACCGGCTTTGAACTCCGTGACCTATGCCATCCCCATCAAAAACATGCTTTTGGCATGTGGTTCAACTAATTGAGCCAACCCCTGGGGCCTACATAATCGTTATTTATTAGCCAAATTTTTGAATTTACAATATGACTACACACCAAATTGTGGAAGCTACAAAAATTGAGTTATGAAGATCAACTAAAAGCATTAGTACAACTCAGCTCCACAATCTCATCACCCTTGTAAACATCCAAAGACCACCCGTGTTCATCATCCAATTTCTTGTTTACTCGCAAACCCGGAGCCTACATCATAGTGGACAGATAAAAGTGCTTGAAGAATGGATGGATGAATTAGCTAAAAGGGTTTTTATTCCATTATTTGGCATTCGTATGCACATCCTAATTTATACATTTGTTCAATGAACTTTCAACTTATGTACTCTTTTATTTATTACCTCATTTTACTCTGACATTGGGAAATGCATTTTTAACTTCGATACGTTCACTACAATAATTCTTGGTAGGGTCCATTATTTGATTGTATAAAAAAAATTGTAAACAATTCTCGGATGATGTTTTTAAAAGATATCCCAGACAAATTTCGCTAGGCCAGGGAAATGCTACTTCTTTTATCTTTTTTGCCATCCCTAATACCCTCCCTTCATACTCGATCGTCAACATCTTCAACTTTATCTCGTTACGAAGATAATAAGACATTACTTTGACAATTCAATTGGTTATATTTCCTTCTCCATAGAAAGCTCTACTAGTGATGTTCCCAATACATCATTCCGAGTGAGACAGAAATGGAGATGGATAGATTAAAGAAAAATGAACCTCAATCCTTGAAATAAACATTATGGTCATTAAACAATATATACTTAACAAGGAAGACAAAGTAATAGATAAAGATAAGATAATTTTATTAACGTCCAACGAATGACCACAAAAAAGGTCAATGGGACTCATCGGTTACAATGATTACAAGCATACTAATTTGGTGGACCAAACCAGTCCCCTTTCTTTATAAGAGCGGGAAAAGAAAAAACTACAAAGAATACGAAAGTAAAAGTCTAGATGATCGAAACATCTTGACAATGAGTTGTGGTGAAGAAGTCCCGAGGAGAAGGATGAGCCTCCCGAGTGGGGGGAGACTCCTTCTCCTAGCATCCGAGGCGCGTTAGAAGAGGACCGAAGGAAACTTGTCGAATGTTTGTTTCCGAAGAGGAGCCGGATCACCGCCGCGCCGCCGTCGGGAGGATTTGGGGGTGCCCCCCGGGAGGTGGGGGTGCCCGGTTCTGGGATCGCCGATGGGGTCTAGTGGGACGAGATTCCCGGATCCACCCCGACCTCGGCGTCATGGTCCCGAGGATCGATCGGTGGCTCTCTTGGTGCCCCGTGATGCCGGGAGTGCTCGAAGAAGTCGGTGATCCTCCCGTGTGGTGGCCAAGGCGATGACGAAGTTGGAGTAGAGTCAAACGATGGTAAAGTGCCAAGCATCTCTCGGTTGGTGTATCTAAGGAAGTCAGCTAATAAGCAATAAAAGCGCTTGCGGATCCCATAGTAGATAGGGCATCCGAAGATGAAGTGTGACTCAATTTCCACCTCCCGTAAGTGACAAAGTTGACGGATCCTCTCCGTCCCGTCAATATGGTGGTTTGTTTCCACCCGAAGCTTGTGCGATCCAACCTCGAGCCGCCCAAGGGGCATCCCGATGGCATGCATCCAATGTTGGAGGGTATAAGGGGTCGAGTGATGAGTCCATCTCGATCTCCGGGAAGTGCTCGAGCGTAGATGTATTTAAGATGGATCTAGGCTAATGGTTATGTTAATATTAGATGTATTTACATATTATTGATAAAATTAGGCATATGTTCCTCATATTATCAATAGATTTTCCTCAGTCGCACACGACTAAAACTGACCTAGATCCATCTTAACTCCGGATCTATCAAGCGCCAAGAGGGATCAAATCTCTCGAGGTGAAAACCTCTTTTTCGAGTGCAAAACTTGAGGAAAGGTTTTCACCTCGAGAGATTTTATCCCTCTCGATGCTTGATAGATCCGAGTTAAGATGGATCTAGGTCGGTTTTAGTCGTGTGCGACTAAAGGAAAATCTATTGATAATATGAGGAACATATGCCTAATTTTATCAATAATATGTAAATACATCTAATATTAACATAACCATTTTAAATATGTTAAATATGTCTAAGATTCATTGAGTCATTTTAATTTTAAATTTGATAGTAAATGTTATATTCGGATAAAATAAATGAATAACTGAGAGGCATTACGAGGCTAATTTTTTAATCCTTACACCAAAATCTCTTAATATTCAAGTCTATGGAACAACTCATTCAAAGTTCAAACCGAAGTAGATTTTAAATGGAAAGCCTAAAACCAACTAAGTAGTTTACAAGTTAACATTTTGGATATAACTTCGTTCAATTTATATGACAAGTTATGCCATAACCTTGAAACTAGTTTCTTAGCTAAAAGACTTTCTTAAGTCAACAATGACAAAGAAAGATAGTCATGGCAAGCAAAAATTCTCTTGTTTTTTTCTAATGAGGGTGCATGTAACTTGATAAAGGTTGTATGAGAGTATCAAACCATAAACAGCTTTCACTAAAACATGAAAATGACAAAGTCTTGTTAAACAACAAAATTTTAGTTGAATATATGAAAAGCATCGAGCTAAATGATATAATTAAACTAAAAGTCACTCGTAAAAAATGAAATTGCCATCATATACCATTTGGTTTGGTTAGTTCTTCGTAGAAGAGAAAGTGCAATTGCATGATCCCAGCCTCCTCATCTTGATTATGTAATGGACCATCTCGAACAAAAATGTCCACATACAACAATCAATGTTATTGTATTGGTAAGACTTTTGATATAATCTATCAAAGCATGTACTATGTAGGAGAATAATTGGTAGTTGAATTACTTCTCTACTCGCATGTACTACCTTTGGTAGTTGAATTACTTGGAAATAGAAATCCTTTATTAAAAGGTAACGCAAAAGAAAAGCAAAAGCCTTTGAATATGGATGGCCATCTTGATTTTATAGAGTTATAATTGAATACTAAAGGACTAGGAATACTGCAACGAAATAGATGGATGGAGTGTAATAAAAAGAATTTGGATAATTTAGGTTGCACATATCTTTAAATGGAACCACTTTTTTCCTTTTGGATTCCTGTCTTTAATATGCAAATAAAATTTTCGATTCAACCAAGAGCACAATATTTTGAAGTCTTAGTTGCCTGAAACAGGGTAAGGACAACATTTGGAAATGGGGATGACTTTTGAAATGACCACTTTCAAAACCTTTGGAAACAGAGTAACGAGCACTTCCACACACGAAAGTCCAAAAGTCATGACTTAGGAGCATGAGCACACCTAATTCGGGGATGATTAAATATGAAACGATTTGGGCCGCAATTATACTCAATTAAACGTAAAGAAATGATTAAAATCTATATAAATGACTTAGAAGTCAAACATGACAACTTTGGAATATGGTAGAATGTTGGCATAAAAACTTTGTTCATTATACATTCTCTTTCGTTTAGTTTTGATGCTTTACTTCCAAATTAGGTGTTTTCTTTGTTGGAGATAGCAATTCGTACATCTAGGTCGAACCATTAATGATGCCCACAATGAAGGGGCATGTAGCTCGATAGTACAACATCATACTAGCCAAGGGAAAATTTGGGGGTAAATCTTAGCATGTATAATTTTCAAGACGGGGATAGAGCTAGTTTTGCTTGAGGTTAGCCAGGGGGACCTTAGCCAAAGTGTGGCCTCGACGAGGGTGTTGGAAATAGGAATACAAAAAATCTATGTTGAACCCTTAAGGGCGTCCCCGATGAAGGGGCAAGTGGCTCGATGTTATAGCAATCCAACCGACTCAAGGACTTAAAAGTTTCGGGAAATGTTTCAAGTAATGTACATTGTTAATTAGCCTATTGTGCTAGACCAAACATTGGATGACCCGCATTGGAAAGTGTTTGCATGGGGCAAGTGGCTCGTTGTTTGAGTAATCCAACCAACCAAGGACATAAAAGTTTTGGAAATGTTTCAAGTAACGAGACAATTGTTAATTAGCCTATTGTGCTAGGCCAAATGGTGGACGACCCGCATTGGAAAGTGTTTGTCGACCAATATGGAGGCCCCGCCCTGAGTTCGAAAACTCGCTAACCCACCTCATGAAAGGGCAAGCGACTCGGTGTTAGAGCAATCCAATCAGCCGGGAGGGACTTTAATGTTTTAGAAATGTTTCAAGTAATAGAGAATAGTTAATTATACAATGATATGTGGTTTAACGGTAAGTTTCACTCGGGTGAAACTAACGAGACCGTGGTTCAAATCCCATTGAGAATATGGCCTCACCGGGTGAAACTAACGAGACCGCGGTTCAAATCCCATTGAGTATATGGCCTACTATGATCTCGCCTCAAGGAGTAGACTCCCCATTTCCTAGTCTCCGCTCTTGCTAAATCATAAGATCCGGTATATCTAGCTTATATCCGGCTTACAGAGTTGCCGGATATACTCTTGGTGTTATAAGGCTCTTGCTAAATCATAAGGTCCGGTATATCCGGCTTATATCCTGGCTTAGAGGTTGCTCGGATATACTCTTGGTGTTATAAGGCAGACCCACAAAGGTTGATCCCCGAACCTCCCCGCAGTAGTCCAAGGAAGAAAGTTTTTGTTGAGCAATATTGAGGCCCCACCTAGGTTTGAAACTCGGTTAACACACCTAGCGTGTATGTGGGCAGCTGTATAATGCATTAGGTTCAGGAGTATAGGGTTAGTCCCTCAAACATGACCCCGTGCCTCCTCGTAGACAAAACGTAAGTTTAGGAATTCTCCTAATACCCAAAAAAAATAAAAAAAATAAAGGAAAAAAGAAAAAAAATTCTCTTAATACCGAAAAAATTATAGTAATAAAATCCATCTTCAACATGACTTAACATTTTATATCATATTAGAAAAATTTTGAGTCAGGGAACAAGTACAAGGTTCGGAGTTAAAATATTTGAGTCAAGGACAAGGAGATATCATATACGAAATTTTCTCGAGTTGAGGTTATCACTAGAGAACATAGTCTCGAGTCTTAAACCAATACTTAATTAGGGATTTATTGAAATAAATGGGTACAAAATGTGAATTCATCCCTCATGAGTCATGGCACACACACAACTCCTAAGGCTTTACAACAACTGTAGCTGCACCCATCACACTACCTTTTTAGGCTGAATTGTCCACACACGAGGATTTGCGAGTTGCAACCACTGCAGATGCACCCATCACATCACCTTTTTAGGTTGAATTGTCCACATGTCCTAACCCACGAAGATGTAGTTGAATAGTCCGGTATGCTGAATTCCACAGCCTTTTGCCCACAACTCGACCATAAGTCCTTGCATGTGATGAGTGCACTGTACATGTATCATGGGAGCCACAAAACCCGCAAACAAAATTATCCATAAGTCCAAAATGGGGAGGATGTAACGGCAATAACAAAGCCGAGAAAAATTCTCCCTGCAATGAAATTCCCGGATGTGACTCTCACGAACATAGAGCCATTCTTATCAAAAATACTCTAAGAGAAACATGTTTTAAAGCTAAATGTATACAATTCATTAACCGCCCCCTGCCATCCTACGATGTCATATCCCTTGAGCACCCCCCCCAACACAGTGACTCCCTTGGTAGAAAAGGCCAAATAACTAAATAAGTTTGCTCAAAAAATGTAAAAAACAACATCCGGATATGGGAAGAATACACCAATGCCCAACATGCTTGGGACTACCGACTAGTAGCAAGGAGTTTCACACCTTGGTCAAGATTCCATTCTCACAGAGCTTCAGCCATGGGAGATAGGAAGGGATTGAACTTATGGCATTGGGAGGTGATGAACCATGTGCATATATTGCAAACCCAAGCCTACCCTCATTCTCCTTGAGGCAAACACTACCAACCAAGTTCCATTCACATAGATTTTACCCAAAGACGTGGAGGTAGTCATTGAACTTACACCATCAGGAAGTGATTAAAGTCATGTACATGTTATGGACCCAGGGCCACCCCGTGTTCTCCTTGAGACCTGCCAAAATATGTTTTTCAAGCGGTTGTGATCAAGTTGTAAATCAAATGTGTTATCATCATGGAGACTCAATTGTAATCTTCCCTCAAGAACACGATGTCGTGATTTAATGTTGTCAATTTGTGTTATCGTCCGATATCTCATCAATAACTAAGCCTAGGCAGTTGGTCCTAAGCAATGTCCTGCATAATTTTGATGAAATAGATACAGAATTTTGGGTCATGGAATTTAGGCCAAAAGTAGGCCCACTTAATTAACAAAGGCTTATTTACTAACGAATAAAAGGGGGATGAATATGTCAAGGAATAAATGAATAGGAGCAGTGGATAATAACATACGAAGAAGGTTCAAATTTGACACATTGCAAAGTATATTTGTTAGGTCTAAAATCATTCAATCCATGCATAGAATGGTATACCAAATAAAGCATTGGAATAGAATGCACATCATACCATGTTTAAACCTAGGCAAGTGCAAAATCCTTCCCCTGTTCTTCTCTAATCAAGAGAGTCCACATCTTAAAGAGCTCCCTATTGATTTGTCGGATAATGTTATTCTAATGGGAGTGGATGTGAAGAAACCGCCTTGAAAAGAATTCCAATGAGAAGACATACACGTGGCACAACAAACCCTAGAATTTGGTCAAATGAGCACATTTCATGGGAACATTTTGGCTAGGAGGATGACAAAAGGCATCACGCGAAGCTCTCTCCATTGTAAAGGCATGGATGGATTAATGGGAAATTCCCGTGAGCCTAGTTGAAGATTTACTAGAGAAAGAAAGTTCAAGGATTTCTTTTGTAATATCAGGTTCATCATTGCATCCATATTGTTGTTTGTCTATTTCTGAAATTCATTAAAATTTTCCCACAAAATTAGGCTTCATATTAGGGAAAAGTTTGTCATTTGAAGAAGGGCTTTGGTTGAGGTGTTCCTATCAATTTCCCTTGCCAATTACTATTAAGTTAGACAAATTATCGCTTGTCATTTCAGTTCATGGTAGGACACATTTGCGTTTCTAGTACAATCACCCCTTTTGTTGCCATGAATGTGTATTAAGGAGCACCTTTGTAAGGGCCCTCTATGTAATTTCGCAATCCGGAAAAAAAATTCATAGGTTGAGTTTTTGGCATGTTGTAACACCACTATCGTGCCATCCACATTCACAATTTCAAACCCTCTCGAAGGTTGCCACTTGAATCCATTTGCCCTAATTGGATAGGCACTAATCCCGAGTGGGGATTACAAAAGGCATCACGCGAAGCTCTCTCCATTGTAAAGGCATGGATGGATTAATGGGAAATTCCCCCTGTGAGGCTAGTTGAAGATCTACCGGAGAAAGAAAGTTCAAGGATTTCTTTTGTAATTGCGAGGTTCATCATTGCATCCATATTGTTGTTTGTCTATTGCTGGAAACTCATTAAAATTTTTCCCACAAAATTAGGCTTCATATTAGGAAAAAGTCTCGTCATTTGAAGAAGGGCTTTGGTTGAGGTGTTCCTATCAATTTCCCTTGCCGATTACTATTAAGTTAGACAAATTACTGCTGTCATTTCAGTTCATGGTAGGACACATTTTGGTAGTTTCTAGTACAATCACCCATTTGTTGCCATGTGTGTGTATTAAGGAGCACCTTTGTAAGGGCTCTCCGTAATTTCTGCAACTGAAAAAAAAATTCATAGGTTGAGTTTTTGGCATGTTGTAACATTCACAATTTCAAACCCTCTCGAAGGTTTCCGCTTGACTCCATTTGCCCTAAATGGATAGGCACTAATCCCCACTAATCCCGGTCTTACATCACAATCTATGTCTAAATCTATCTCATATTTTAATTAAGGAAACCCCCCCCTTGTTCCAAGCGATAGCAATGCAGAACGCAAGAGAGGAAAATATTGTGGTGGCAACAAACAAACCCTCTTAGTTCCCCTAAAGGTTGTACATGTGTTTTAAGGCTTTACCACTTAAAGTGCAGGGGTTTGTGAGGTAACAAGTATCATCAATGTATCTTAGCAGTTTTTATAAATGTCAATGCTCGAGCATTGACTTGATTAGAAACAAGAAAGTTGAAACAAGCAAGTCTTTATGTTAGATAGAAAAACGACTCAGATAGTAACTATGGATTCACCCCTTCAATCTTTTAAAATATTAGAGTTTGTGCTTTGTTTTTGGTTTACGGTTTCATCATTACCATAGATCCATTTTTAACAATTTGTGATACCAAGTGCTTTAATGGTGTAAATTCAAACAAAACAGATGACCACTACCGCATGGATGTGATCTTTCAAATCATATGACATCATCTTGAAAATCGCAGGCAAAATAAGGATGGGTATGAGAAATGTCTTCTTTGCAATAGAATGGGTGAGACAGTAATGATGGCCCGCAAAAAGTAAAAAAACTTAAAAGAGTTGCAGGATGCTGTGCTTACACTCAAGGAGATACACATTTTCCTTGAGAGGGATCACTACAATGTGGTCCTTCAAGGGGAAATGACAGCTTAGTGAAATGGACTGCATTACAAGGGGTGCTGTGGTGCATTCTCAACTATAGTGGATTTTTTTCAAGGGGATGAAGGACCCAAATTCCAAAGTCTACTTTGACTACTTGAAAAGTGACAGCTTACAAGATTCTTCTTTTGCATCGCTAGGATGAATCTCTTGCAGAGGATCAAACAAAGGTCAAAGGCATGTTCCGATTGCATTTTTCAAAATATTTTCTCTTAATGCTTTTACGGATCATGTGGTGGATGTCGAGAACGCTCATCGTAGAGTCATTCCATGCAAGATTTCTATCTATTGGTGTAGTGATTGAGTCAAATTGGATAGTGACTTCTCGAAAGAGAGGGGTTTTTTTAGCTCTTAGTTCTATGAAGAATATCAAGTCATCGGAAATGGATGGCCTTTGTTGTGATTTTTTTCATCGTGAATGGATGGCCTTCGTTCGATTTCCACAAGGCCATGTTGAACACAATACAAGATTATTTCTATTGTTTGACGACCCTAAAAAATTTCTCTTCTAAAAAGGCTATCTAAATCTCTCAATCAAGGCCTTAGTAAACACATTACCAAGAATGTAGCTAGGGGGCACTATTGAAGGTTGGAGCCTCATTACTTTCCTCGGTGTCTCATACAAGATCATGGCTAAAGCAATGGCTCTCAATTGCATGGAAAGTAGTTCAACAAGAGCGGACAAGTTTTTTTACGGGTGGTCCAATTATTCTAGACACGTAATCTAGACTTGAGAGGCCTTGGAATGGGCTTGAGACAAAGTGGCTACCGACCTTGTTTTCTGCAGTTGAAGCTTCATCACTGTACATGTTAGTTTTGCTTGTACTACCATCCGACCCCGCACTATTCGTTCCAAACCGTATTTCCCTTTGGCCTTGCTCGTTACTTGCTTTATCTACAATGTCCGGTCCTTTAGACCTTACATGAATGACATTAATTCCACCAAATAGGTTGTGAGCACTTCCCAATATTTCCCCGTACGTATTTTAGATTGGCCATTTAAACATTAAACCCGACATACGGTTCGTCACGGAGAAGATGATTAAAGGTTTGGAGGATACCCGATAAACACCCGCAAGGAACAATCCTATGTAGTACGGTTCTCCTTCACACAAATGGTGTACAGAGAGCACACTTTCAACCTTCCCACTAGGTCCAATAAAGTGTTCTATTTTTTCCATCACCGTCACATGTCAAATCAGCCCTGAGTTGCTCGTGTATTTGGCTTCTCATGCAAGTGATGCAAAGGCATTATAAGGAAAACTTGATTTATGGCCCATGAATCAGAATGGAACGAAAAAATAGATAAGTTGATATGATATGTCGCTCGCTAAGTATTTCTTAAGCTTATCTACTTCATCTGGTAACTCGTAGTCTACAAAATTTTAAGACACTAAATGAAATAGAATCATAGACATCTTCAACTTGTTCACTATGCTCAAGACTTAGGAAAACCAAGCTTAAATAAGCTATGGGCTTCTTTTTTTAACCAATTTGCATCATTGTAAGCTTCCTATACATTTTGTTAGCAGATAGTTTTTTTGATATCATATAAAGTTAATTCACCGAGATTGCAATCTTTCCCGATGCTTTGTGTTTGTATGATATGGAACAACCGAACTCCGCATGCAATTCACTTGAATGCAGATCCTCTTGAACAAATTGTACACGAAGTTTGGACCACGATGTGTGGCCATGGTGAACACACTACTCTCTAATGCATCAACATTTCTCCTTGTTAGAAACTCATTATCCCCCGAAATTTTTGCTAAATCAATCTATTTGTCAAGGGTGCCCCTCTCGCCCCAAATTTGTATATTTGACAATGGATGCCTTAGCTCACCTATTTTAAGTTGCTGGGCATTCAGGGGGGCAAGTGAAGGACATCTTACATCCCGATGGGTTAGACATGGTCAACAATCATTTTGCTAATGGATCCTTTATTTCTATGAGTGTTAAGCGTGAGGTTGGTTGATGGTGCTCATACTTGTTTGCACATCTTTGGATCTACATTAGATGTTGTGGTTAGTGACCACGAGACAATTTTTTAGTTGTTAGAGTTAGACTCTCAGCCTACTAGATTCCCACAAACTCTCGGACTTATGTTCAACCGAGGGTAATTGTGAGGTATCTAGGCATTGCATTTGAAATTTTGAAGTGGGGCTTTCATCGCTGGCTATCCAAGATTGGTGTACCGTGTCTTCAACAATTTTAGAGTAAGAATTGATTTTGGCATCATAAGGACCTCTCATTAGATGGGAAGTTGACAACGGGGTTGGATAGATCCTCTATGCCTCACACGTTTATTATGTATCTTGTTGGTTTCCTAGTAAGACTCAATTTCAGCATTTAGAGCGAGATCACGCAATCATACCGTGGTAAAAGTATGGTGAGAAGGAAAATATTCCACAAGGATGGGGGGGCTCATCCCTAGCCCAATGTGTTGGAAAAATAACATTGCGACATCGAGGCCATTTTGCGAGGATGCGGGGTGGATCTTTGGTCGGTCCCCTGTAGTAGTATCAACCACAAAGGCTTTAACCTTTGTTGCTTTAGCAGATCTATTAACTCCAACTCTCAATGCAAGATGGGGTGTCGGTTGATCTAGAAGACGAGTGAGCACACAAATTACACCATTTCTAAACTGCTTTGGAAAGATAATCGGGACTCAGCATTTAGTTCGCCTTCAATGCCGCGCTCACTTGTGTGCCGCCTTGTTTGGCAATTGTAGCTATCCGGCCCACTCTTCCTTCATTGGGATTTGGCGCTGATTGAAAGTCTCCGCTCTCGTTTTCCCTAGGAAGATTAAGTGTAAGTTAGCAAAAATTTAGTTATCTCGTCTACTTTTTTGTTCCATTTATCTCGTTTACTTTTTGTTCCATGTGGTGTAATGAGGTACATGACTAGCTATTAACTCGTGGATGAATTATTGATAAGAGAAGCTCAATATTTATATTCGGTAACCTATACGGACTTCATTTCTTCTTTTGCTAGTCATCATCAAAATGGAACCCCCCAAAGGGAGGACAATTTAAGTCAAATTTTCTGATAAGGTCGCAAAAAGAGATCCCGGAAAGAGCGCTTAGTGGAAGGGTAATAATGAGCAGGAATGGGGAGATGATTGCAAGATATATGGAAAAAAATAGGAATCAACATCAAAAATCAAGCAGAATGAGGGATCTTATAGCGGAGTTAAATTTTTCCTAGGCCTAGCCCTGGAAAGAGTGGCAATGGAATGGAGTGGAATTCTCGGATTATAATCAATGTTGTGATGACGGAATGCATTTCTTCTCGAATTTGGAAGTTTGAACCCCCAATGTCAATGGATTAAAAGGAGGTTTCAGCGAAAGGTTAGAAAATAGATCTCATTATGCTACAAGAGCAGCCCAACAAGGTTGTTGATTGGCTTTCTAACATGCCATTGAGTGGCAAGTATATGACATCAAGATTTTCAAAACCCGAGGTTCAAAGGAAGAATACTGAATTATTGAAATTAATAGTAAGTCAAAATGTTGAGACTTAGAAAAAAACACTAGGCCTTGGGGAGCTGACATAGATGTCCCTCGTTTTTTCAATTAGAAAGATTAAGGCAGGGATACCTTAGGTTGCGGGACATCAAATTTATGGACTAATTGCAAATCCCTCCATAATTTGCGACAATGGTGGCAATGCATTAGTGAGTAGTATAAATCATAGTTTAATTCTTATGAAGTTTCTATTTGTTTTCACACCCTGGAGAAGAAGCTCGGGCTTGTTAATTCACTTTTTTCTCTCGCATTATCTTAGTCTCTATTAGCCATTAGCAATCGAAGAAGGCTAGAAAGGAGAGGAGAAAAGCCCAAACGCTCCCTCAAGGAACCCGTGAGGAAAGAGGGTCCCGCTCCGTCAATTGCATAATTAAAAACGATGGAAATCCTCTAAGGAGATAGTCCGCATTGACCGACGAATATGTTCATAAAGCGGAAGAGTCCTCCACGTGGAATGATACTAAGCAACCCTTTGGGAAGTGAAAATTTTCCTTTCGAACATGTGCTCCTCAAACAATAAATTCACAAGTCACTTGTCGGTGTGGGTGAGAGATTTCAATGATCGGAGGATAATACTCTTTTTTTTTAAGTTGGAGGTGAGAGAAATCATCGGGGGAGGCAATGGAAAAATCTATGGCATAGTTTGCTAAGTGAGTGTGGAAGCATGAGGAAGACAAGAGGGTCGATGATATTGAGTTAAGAATAGAACATTGCTACAAGCTTGACCGCATTTTCCATCTTTCCCAGCTTCAATGCAAAACTAAGTTCAAAGTCATGGAGATTAGATTGTACATCGATGGTTCAAAGAGAACAAGGGACTAAGTGGATGCCAACAAGGTGCTACTTAGCCACCGGGAGAGGTGCTTGAGCACTGCCTCACTTAATCATTCCGCAGTGATAAGCTCAAACAACAATGATGACAACCCAAGCCAAAAAACAAGGCAATCCATAAAATGTACAATAAATCCCCATTATGCTTATTAGTTGTTAAAGGAGGGACAAACAAAGTCTTTTGTATTGTTACTTCTCTTAATAATGCTTTGAAAAAAAATTTGATGCAAACATTAGAAATACTCGAAATCTTCTTGTACATGTAGCTGATAACAATGTTGCCAAAAGCAAGAATGCGGATGGAAAAAAAAATTAGAACCGGGAAGCGTGAATCCCAAAAATAGAAATTTTCAGAGAACATGAAAGATAAAGAAGATATAAAAACGAGTATAAATGCAAATATATTTCAATATTTTACTTCTTAAACGATAAAGCATGAGAAATTACATCATGATTCATGGTTCATATGAAAAGGATGAATAACTTTTTTTTTCAAAGAAAACCTCCCAAGATCCCCCCCCCCCCCCCCCTTCCCCCAAATATCCGGATGGAGAGCGGGACAATCACCAACCACAACAGCGAGCTTGGAAACCCCGATAGACTCGACCGGCTTTGAACCCTCGTGACCTATGCCATCCCCATCAACAACATGCCTTTGGCAGTACGGTTCAACTAATTGAGCCAACCCTTGGGCCTACATAACTATTATTTATTAGCCAAATTTGGGAATTTAAAATGACTACACACCAAATTGTGGAAGCTGCAAAAAATTGAGTTATGAAGATTAACTCAAAGCATTAGTGCAACTGCTCCACAATCTCATCATCCTTGTAAACAACCAAAGACCACCATGGAGAGCGCAGGACAACCACCGACCACAACGGCGAGCTAGAAACCCCCGACGGACTCGACTCGCTTTGAACCCGTGACCTATGCCATCCCCATCAAAAACATGCTTTTGGCATGTGGTTCAACTAATTGAGCCAACCCCGGGGCCTACATAATCGTTATTTATTAGCCAAATTTTTGAATTTACAATATGACTACACACCAAATTGTGGAAGCTACAAAAATTGAGTTATGAAGATCAACTAAAAGCATTAGTACAACCTGCTCCACAATCTCATCACCCTTGTAAACAGCCAAAGACCACCCCGTGTTCATCATCCAATTTCTTGTTTACTCCCGCAAACCAGAGCCTACATCATAGTGGATGGAAAAGTGCTTGAAGAATGGATGGATGAATTAGCTAAAAGCGTTTTTATTCCATTATTTGGCATTCGTATGCACATCCTAATTTATACATTTGTTCAATGAACTTTCAACTTATGTACTCTTTTTATTTATTACCTCATTTTACTATGACATAGGGAAATGCATTTTTAACTTTGATATGTTCACTACAATAATTCTTGGTAGGGTCCATTATTTGTCGATATAAAAAAAATTGTAAACAATTTCTGATGATGTTTTTAAAAGATATCCCGTACAAATTCCGCTAGGCCAGTGGAAATGCTACTTCTTTTATCTTTTTTGCCATCCCCCGATACCCTCCCTTCATACCTCGATCGTCAACATCTTCAACTTTATCTCGCTTACGAATATAACGTACATTACTTTGACAATTCAATTGGTTATATTTCCTTCTCCATAGAAAGCTCTACTAGTGATGTTCCCAATACATCATTCCGAGTGAGACAGATAAATGGAGATGGATAGATTAAAGAAAAATGAACCTCAATCCTTGAAATAAACATTATGGTCATTAAACAATATATACTTAACAAGGAAGACAAAGTAATAGATAAAGATAAGATAATTTTATTAACGTCCAACGAATGACCACAAAAAGGTCAATGGGACTGCTGGTTACAATGATTACAAACGATACTAGCCGGTGGACCAAACGGTCCCCTTTCTTTATAAGAGCGGGAAAAAGAAAAACTACAAAGAATACGAAAGTAAAAGTTCTAGATGACCGAAACATCTTGACAATGAGTTGTGGTGAAGAAGTCCTGGAGGAGAAGGATGAGCCTCCCGAGTGGGGGGAGACTCCTTCTCCTAGCATCCGAGGCCGTTAGAAGAGGACCGAAGGAAACTTGTCAATGTTTGTTGCCCCGAAGAGGAGCCGGACTACTCGCCGCCGCCGTCGGGAGGATTTGGGGTGCCCCCCCGGAGGTGGGGGGGGGGTGCCCGGTTCCGGGATCGCCGATGGGGTCTAGTGGGACGAGATTCCCGGATCCACACCGACCGTTGTCATGGTCTAAGGATCGATCGGTGGCTCTCTTGGTGCCCCGTGATGTCGGGGAGTGCTCGAAGAAGCCGGTGATCCTCTCGTGTGGTGGCCAAGGCGGACGGAAGTTGGAGTAGAGTCAAACGATGGTAAAGTGCCAAGCATCTCTCGGTTGGTGTATCTAAGGAAGTCGGCTAATAAGCAATAAAAGCGCTCGCGGATCCCATAGTAGATAGGGCATCCGAAGATGAAGTGTGACTCAATTTCCACCTCCCGTAAGTGACAAAGTTGACAGCATCCTCTCCGTCCCGTCAATATGGTGGTTTGTTTCCACCCGAAGCTTGTGCGATCCAACTCGAGCTGCCCAAGGGGCATCCCGATGGCATGCATCCAATGTTGGAGGGTATAAGGGGGTCGAGTGATGAGTCCATCTCTGATCTCCGGGAAGTGCTCGCCGTAAAAGGCCATCTTTGGGTGCAGATCGCTCCGAAGGATTGACGCATTTAGTCCCTTAGTTAAATAAGGGACTAAGCCCTCGGAAGAATAAAAACCTATTTAAGACCAAGAGTGAAGGATAGTAGATATGAAAAAGAGACCCCTACCTATGAAGTACGATAACTCACCAAAGAGATAAGGTTGATAAGGAAGCCTAGCAAACTAGAAAAAACCATAATGTACAAACACAATAATTGACCAAACAACATAGAATTCCACTTGAAATCCAAAAAAATGGGCACTCCACGTAACATGCTTCTATATGTCACATAGTAATATCTACTTTGAGATTTTCTAATAAAAACCACATCATAATATCTTTCAAGATTCGTTAGTAGATGTTGTATAACAATATCCTTCTAGATGCATTAGTCATTCAAGTCTCCATTAAGAAAAACCAAGGAAAAGGAAATATTGTAGGGAATGACTCCCCTCGCTCAACTTTCAAGCAAGTATCTACAATAGTGCACTCCCAAAATACTCTTGATCGAGTGTTTTCAAGAAAAGTTACTTGGGAGCAGGAGCGAAAACAGGGGAGCGAGAGCGGGAGCAGAGCGCCATTTTCAAAAGCTCCCGGTCCGAGCGTTTCGAGTAGCGTTTTTTTTTAATATATATATATTATATTTTTTTTATATTTTGATGCATATATGTCAAAAAAAAGCATGTAGAATGATGAATTAGACATAAAAAAAACATAGATTGAACCAAAGGTATATTTATCATTACCTCTAGATTCGTATAGGGATCTTTGTCATTAATATCACCCTCTAAGCATTGGCTCGGGAGTGCGCTTCGAGATCGGGTTCAAGGGAGCGCGCCTGCGGAGCGGGTTTGATAGGGGGAGGCTCTCCCCCGCAACCTTGTTTTCAAGAGCACGCTCACAATCTGCATATTCATGTTGTCTAGAGAATGTTGAACACTCCCCAAAGAGTAGGGCTAGTCCCATGACAATTGGAAAAGCTATTTTTACTTTTTTTTAAAACAATTTGGGGCCTACAAGAAGGCCCCAATAGGCCTCATGTGCTCAATGAAGGGGGTTTAGAGCTTTATAAATGCCTAATTCCTCTTCATTTATCCTTGCATTTTTCTTTCCAAAAAAATAAAGGTTTGATTGTTAAAGGTAATCAATTTTGGTTGAATATCTACCATTCAAACCCAAGAACTAAGCCAATGGAAGTCCCTCATGGGAAAATTTCTTGCAGTAATTCCTATAATTAAACAATTAAAAAAAATGCAATTAGCTACCTCTTGAGTGGGTTTAGCGACCTCTAGAAGCTTCTCCTTTAGCATATAAGCTTAATCTCTGCTTGTCTAAGTCCACGTCATTTCTTTGAGATCCAATTTCTTTGCTTTGGGACCCTTGGGAGCATGGGTCCAAGCAAATCCGAGGCCATTTTGCATTATGATTTGGTATGTGTGGTTCGATGCTACGACGAGCAAGAGCTTAGCAGTACACCATGGAGTCTCATAAATCTCAAAGCAAAGGTCTCAAGTACTCGTGTTAATAAGAATAATACTCTATGCTACGGTGTTGATCAATGCCAGTGTGCTATATCATAATGTATAACCTCTGTGACTTCTAGGTACTCGTGCTCACTCGATGTTATGATGCTAAGATGCTCGAAGCTACTTGGTGTTGAAAAGTGTAACTAGGATCGGTCTTCATATTGACTATGTAATTATGTATTTATGTAAAGAAGAAGACAAAGATAATAAAATGTATTTTTTGTTGTACTTGCTTCATGGGTTTCATGAGCAATATTTTATTATAGGTCAATAGACTTCTTCTTGATGTCTATTAGGATTCGTCTACTAGTTATAAATGTAATTAAGGGTCATAAATATGAAGAGTAGTCATCAAAATGCTCCAAGACCTTGTAATGTTCACCCTCATTAAACACTCGGAATAATTGCACTATATGTCGACCTATATACACAAGTGATCTAGTCGCGCCTCCAATCAGCTTGAAGGGTCGGCCTAACAACGAGTGACATGATGCCTATATACAATCAACTCTATGGTCATTTGAACCAAGGAATTGCGGATCTCCGGACAGGGAAACAATGCGGATTTCAGGGAAGCATAAAAGTGCGGATTTCGAGGGAAGGAGAAAAGTGCGTGCTAAAGGACAAAATTGCGGACATTCCCTGTGATAGTTACCTCATAATAAAGTCCGGGTTAAAATACAAATGGAAGCGATAAGTGCACTTTTGTTCCGTGTAGCATTCTCGGAGCAGATGAATGCGGATTAGTATGAAGAAGCTACGGTCAAGTGAAGTGCGGTCAAACTTGTAATGAATTCACTAATAGTATAAGGTCGTTGTTCTATGTATTGTAATGACTGTAAGCATTCAAATGTTATGTTATGCGAAGGGTTAAGCTCAACGATCATGATGTGATGATAAGTCTAAGGGCTAGTATAAGTATGGGAAAAGGAGGAAGGTAAACCTATGATTTACCTTCCTACTCTCGTAAAGGTTACACATCTCCAAATGCATGACAAGTGAATGATGAGACTTCAAATGATCTAGTCTCTTATATTTGAATAAGCAATAATAAGTGTCCGAAGACGAACTTAGAAACCGAGTTCTCTAAGGTTGATGCGGATCAGTAGCAAGTTGTTGAAGAAAAGAAGGATCGGTATTGAAGGAACACTTAGAAGCAAGGTGGCAATGTCTTGGAAGCATTAATAGGTCAAGGGTCCGCGTCTTGGTCATGGTACTTGTCATCTTGAAATTCTATAAGAAGAATTTCTCGTGGGGTTTCCTCTCCAAGAGGGAGAGGTTTTTCCCTCGGCTCGAAGAGCCTAACTTTGTGTTTTTTTGTATTTTGGTAATTGACTTGATGAAAGACTAAATAAGCTAAATAAGAGAAGACAAAAGTAACTCAAATAAGCTCACAAGTAATTATCAAGAAGAGAAATTGAATTAATCACCAACCCCATAAATTCTCAACACTTGGTGCTACTCGGTGTTGTAGTGATAACATGAAGTTCGATGATGAATCACTATGTTTGGATGTTGCTATAGGGATTATGAGTTTAAGATCAAAGGATCAAGGAAGACGACTATGTCTTGGTATTGGAGTGGCGAAATAGGTCAAGGGCCTTGGTCTTGGTATTTGTCAATTGGAATTTCTATAAGAAGAATTAGTACAGCTTTTTCCTCTCAAAGAAAGAGAGGTTTTGGCCCTCGGATCATAGCCTACATGTTGTGTCTCTTTTCTATTTATGTTTATGCATTGGTTACTCTTTGATGAAGAAAGAACACTAATAATCTAACAAGAAAAAAGATCTTAATCTAAAGAAGTTAAAAGGCATTCACAAACAGTCACTAATGAAGAGAAATCTATTAACACTAAATCCCCTAGATTTCTCAACATTGTAGTGGTCAAGGGCCTTCTTTTAAAAGGCTTGGTGCGAGCTCCACCCTTTCTCCGACCATAATGAGCTGAAGATAGTTTTGGAGAGTTGTATGAAGCCGAATCCACCTTCCCCAGCCTGTAATCAAGCATTCATTTCTTTTGTTTTTCCGAGTTCTCGTGAGACCCCTCTCGAGGGGATACTATGTTTGCAAGTGCGAGCTATGAATCGGTCTCCTCCCTTGCGCTCAAGATTCAAGAATGGACCGGGATCCCCTCCGCCTTATGCATCTCCTTTATGAGGGCCAACAACTTTAGGATACAAATAAACTAAGTGAGCACAACATAGTAAACAACACAATAATAAATCTAGTTTCTAGATTGTGAGGCAAAGCTCAAGGAAGGGTGGGCCCTCTTCCTCTCACATTTCCCAAATCTTTTAAAAAGAAGCGTTAAAGCTAGGGATTGTGAACCACCCTCCTAAGGAGCTCTCAATGCCGACCTTTCTTGTGGATCAAATCGAGAAAATCCCATCCATTGGTGTGCCAAAAAAATTAATCCGACTCTCTCGGTGTTGACTACATGGAGCATGCTCTAATTTGTCGATTTAATGGATTTTGGCCTTTAGCATATGTACTTCGAGATTGGGTGGCTAAGACCTCGGGTCTAAGCACGTTTATCCGTTCTTCTCCTTAGAGGGATACTTTATAGTATATTTCAAGAACCAGAGGGATCGACATGGGGTCCTTGAGCTTGCAACATGGTTTTGGGCTAATTAGGGCTCTCCATTCAACCATGGTTTGTAGATTTTAACTCCCTAATAATGCCGCATTTGGCCATTATTATTTGGGTTCAACTCCCTAATTTACCTCTTAACTTAATGCACCCCGATATTTTAGTCGATATTGGTAATGCCCTAGGTTTGATTCATTAATGTCAACACGCACAAGCTAGCGAAGGGTATTGTGACCTTTGCACAAATATGCGTGGAAGTTGATTTCAACAAGGGATTACCCGATAAAATCGTCCTAAATTGGGGGGAGAGATATTTACTCACAAGCACTAGATTATGAAAACACAACCTTCCGTTACAAGTCTTCCAATAGCTAGTGTCACCTCCAAAATGTATGCCCTTCTTCTCAAGGGGCGCCCTCTCCACCTCACTAATAAGTTATTGCTAGTGTTCGAGTGAAAAAGAAAAAAATGTAGAACAATAACACTTCCCCCTTTCCTTCTTCTAGTTCATACAGCATGGTCTATTCGGACACACATTTCTTTGAGAAATCTAAAACCTATACCAACTTTTCTACGGATCCATTGGAACAAACCGTTGTTTCATTCACTCCTTCAGTATGCCTAAAATGTTGATGTTATGTATTTGACAAACATCAAGTAGTAGGTCCTGACGAGTCTCCCGACTTATCCTTCCAATTTAATAAATTTCTTGAATTGCTTTCTCCTTTGACTTTGTGATTGTTATATTTGAATTTGGGTCAATCTTTCCAAGTTTTAGAATCACCTGGATTGTTCAATTTGAGTTTTCTATACGACAAGTTTCTTGAACTAGATTTGTGATGTTGTTTGTTTCTTGAACATACGCTTTTATTTTTGAATTATACTTTTCTAATACTTTTAGGATAATAATAACTTTCATGGCTAGGTTAAGTGTCGCCTTGACAAAACGGGCATCTTTGCAGTACTAACTTTTCAATGTGGAAGATCTATTTAGGAGGGTGTTTCTCCATCATTGTTTTTCCGAAATATTCATTTACCTAATAACACGGACTTTCTAAAATGGTCTTCAACTTTTCACCATTATACTTATAACAAAATGTACTCTATAAGAGTTGCGGTCTAAAAATTGTCTTTGCTTGAACAGACATTGTAATTGTAGCAAATCATAGATAAACATGAAACTCTAATGTGTTTGGAAGAAAGTCGGTTCATGCTTCTAAGAAGACTTAGAGAACATTGTGGCAGAGAACTAATCGTTATTCAAGAAACTCTAGCATTTGCTAGTGACAAAGATGAGGAAGAGGATATACATTTAAACTCGTTGTGATCGCCAAAAAATATTCAACCAGTAGAAGCAAATAAAACAGTCCATCGTAATTAAAATGACAAAACCGATGAAAAATAGTAAAAATTAGAAAACAAATGCTAGAATGGCCTTAATTATTTTCTTAATTGCAGTATCCAATTCTTGAAGAATTCAAAGTCGAAGCATAGAATGGCCAGTGTAGTAGTATCCAAGGTTGCACTAATAGTCGTGAGCATGAATCATACTTTTAAAAAAAATCTACTTATTTTCATAATTTAAGAGGTTTCACCGATCTAAAAATAGAGAATAAATAAATGAAACGTGCTTACCGATGGTGACATTGTCGTCGTGGTCTCGAAGCATATTTTCTATTCCCTTGAGGGCCGAGTGAGGGCAGAGGATTCTCACAAAGAACTCGTCTGGTACGCAATGATGGCCTTCATCTAAACCTCTCATTTAGATCTTCTATTCTTGCTCCTTTATTATGAAAAAATGGCCTCCCCAACTCATCGAAGCCGAAACGTCATCCCCGCAAATAGTAACAAAATGCGACACGATTTGAGATTAAGCCCAAACATACAAGCATGGATGCGAAAAAAATAGTAGAACCGTATACCCTGCATGTTCTCCTCTTTGTGGAATACTAAAAAATTGTGGAAAAGCAGGTGAACAAATGTAGCGCCATCAACTTGTCAATGGATCGAAGAGCCGATGGTGGGGTTCGAGATCGGATATCCGGTCCCGCCCTCGGTAAACCCCCAAATCCCAAGTCTCGGTTTTCACTCCCGCCACCCTGTGCAAAGGGAAAAGATTCAATTTAGATACTTTGAAAGTAAATGCTTTCGTTCCCGCCCTATAAAAAATCGAAAAAACATACCACTTTGGAACATTTGGGTTGCCACGGGTTTGTAAATCATCCAAAAAAAACAAAAAACAAAAAATCCTATAATTTTGTTTCCAATGTTTGTTTAATAGTAGTTGAAAGCATTTATGGTATATTTTTGGGTGTGATGAAAGCATTTTTTTTTCGTTACATGTATTATAATAATAATAATATATTTTTTTAAGATTATTTATTTTATGTAATGATTTTATTATTAAAATTTGTTAGGATAGGAATGTTGTATTTTTTAAATTTTTAATGTGAAAGTATTTTTAGCTTAGTTGTATTGACAATTATTATTATTATTATTATTATTATATATATATATATATTTAATATTGGGTTGGTGTTAACTAAAGAGGGTTTATGGTAAGTGGGTTTAATAGTTAAAAAGTGTTAGTCTCTTAAATGTCATATGACAAATTTGGAAGGAGTAGGGTGTATATTCTTCTTTAGGTTAAATATATTCAAATGGTTGAGTGAATGGGGGTTGTAAGAGCCTATGTTTTCATCTTGAGAACATAGAGTCATCTCGAAGTCACTCTCATAGTTTAGGTTGTCATAAGTAAAATATGTGTTTTGTCTTAAGATGTGGACATTTCATTTTAGGGAGTGTGATAATGTGGTTTTAGCGAGGCATTAAAAGATGGAACGAGCATGTAGCATTTGGTATGCTAGTGTTGTGTTCTTCTTGAGGCATGAGTGCACATCTAAGAAGACTCTAACAAGGGTTGAAGAGGTGGAATACTTAGAGAAGTTTTGTGGGTTGTAGTCTCACTTAGAGGTGTAGAAAAGCAAGTTAAGCACCATGAGAAGTTTGGAAGAAAACTTAAGATATTTGACAAGTTGCAGGAAGAAAACTTAGCAGTGGTATTAATTGAACATTCTTTAATCGAAGTTGATACCCTCTCCTTGGCACTACCACTTTGCAAGACAAAGAAGAAATGTGAAATATATGTGGAACCCACTAAAGAAGTTGGCAAGGTTGTTGCAACATATATAGGTGGTTTTGTCGTGTTGCAAAAAGGAGTTATTGGAACTTAGAAGGTGACCATTGGAGTAGATTTTTCATGGAGTGTCTGGGAGAGGTGCAAAGGGTGTAGGCCACATCTTACGGGTATCTTGTACTTTTGGTGTGCGTTAGCGATGTTAGTGCATTGTGTTTGATGAGAAATAGCTATATAATGTTTCATGAAGGAAAAAACCCACAAGTTGGAGATGTCTTAACCATTTGGCATTGTAAGATGTGTTATGCCCTAGTTTTGAGGAGATAATTAGAACCCTCTCGCAGTATGATGGGTTGTACCATGGACTTAGGTCCACTTGCATGGGTTGAGGTGTAAAGATGCCTCGTGAGTTGAGGAAAATGATTGCAATGCTTACCTATATAAAGTGTTTATGATATAATATTAATGATTTTTTTTGGAGAATGGAAGAGGAAGATAAGAAAGGAGAGGCACTAAGGTTTCATCAGTAAATCAATCAAAAGGAAGGAAAAGTGTCTCGTATTAGAGATATTTTTTCAAGTTGCCTCTTAAATAGTATTAAATTTCGTTGGAGCTATGGAGTTAGCCTCAAAAACATTGATTGGGTACTCGAGAAATCCAAGACTTGACATATCCAAGCTAGTCCATTAGATCGATTCAGTCTTGGGTAAAAAGTTACAAATTCTAAGTGCAAATCTCCCCATTTTTAATGTGGGTTTTAAACCTTTGATTTGAAAATGCTAAAAGCAAGGTCATGATCTTGAAAGGAGGTCCTTAATTTTACCAAAAACTCAATGCCAATGTTTAATCCATGGTGTGATTCTTTCTATTTGGGTTTTGCCTTAAACATTGAGATTTATCTTTGGGTCTAGCTACTAGTCTATCGTTTCATTTATGTGTTGAGAAGGTCTTAAGGGTCGTAGGGGATGCGATGGTTATTTTCCAATACCCCTCCCTTGAAACCTTATAAAGAGATAGTGTGCCCCATTTTGTTGTCGTAATATTTCAACCATGAGCTCTTCTTGTGAGTATGCCCTTGAAGGAGGGTATGTAAAGGAAGTAGAAAAAAACAAAATTTCATGTTGAGTCGAAGGAGGGGTATAGATTGTAGGTGTCTCTAGAGGTCTTGACAAAGGTGAAGGATAAAGGAGTTTACCTCTTATTGAAACACCTTCCATTCCACCATTTGAGTTGCTAAAGGGCACTAACTTTAAGGGTCATAGGTGAGTTCTCATGAAGATCTTAAAAATAAGAAGGTAGGTGTGATTTAGCATAGGATTTATTCTTCAATGGTTGACTTTTAGGGTGAGATTTCCTAGTAAATGGAAAAAAATTGAAGCCCTACCACCCATAGATTAAGTAGAGTATGAGAAAAATGTTTCCTAAGTTTCAAAAATTTCTCACCATATATTGTCCATGATATCCATGAAAATTATGTTCAATTGTCAATAACTCATGTTATGATATCATCTTTGATTCATGGCACATATACTTCTTCAACTAGTGGTGGAGAGTCGAACCAATGAGTAGGTAAGGTTGTTCATTTACAAGGTTGGCATCAATGAAGTATTCTCCTCTCTCGCCCAACTCTAAGAGGAGAAGTATGCGTAATGGACTTATTATTGTAAACAATTGTAAATATTGGGTTATCTTGAAGTTCAAGGGCTTGAAGTTTTGCGTCGGTGACTTCTAGGTGTGTTAGGTGTCAAGGCATGGTAGGATGCGCTAGGGAGTACCAAAGCATGCCAAGGAATGCGAGGGATTCTAATAGGTGCCACATAGTGCCAAGGGATTGTTAGACGTGCTAGGTGTTATGGCATTTCAAGATGTAAAATATGTTGCTTAGTTGTTTTACTGATCACGAATGGATGTGAGCCTTGTCTTCGTAACTTATTAAGTTGTTTGATTTGAGATTCGGCGTGAGTATCCTAAGATGAGTTATAGGAAGTTCTTAAGTGAACAAGGAATAGTATAGTTGTAGAAACCGTAACTTGGTCGAGGCTATTGTAGTCGAGCGAGATTTGGTTAGGTTCCCAAGTTGCAAAAAAAATAAGGGTAGTTGTGAGGGCATGATAAATAAGGAATGATAGGGCGTGCCATGGAATGAAAAGGTGTGCTAACAAATTCTAGATAGTTTCAAAGCATGTCGAGGAGTGTTGGGGAGTGTCGGGGGAATCACAAGGAAGAACTAGGGTAAAAATGCATGGAAATGAATGAATAAGAGTGTGTGCCAAGGAGTATCAGTGACTTCTAGGTGTCTCAAGGATGAAGTGTGTTAGGATAATTTTAAAATAGGACTTGTAGGAGGAAAGCCTACGATTGCGAGTAATGGGATAGACAAAGCGATCGAGACTTTAGGTTAGACACAACACTATTGTTTCAATAACTTGGTCGGGTACCCAAGTCGCAAAAAAATTAAGGCTATCTATAAGGGCATGACAATTAGGGAGTGCCAAGGTGTGCCAAGGAATTTCAATAAGTGCTAACACATGTTAGACTGGTTCCATTAAGGCATGTTAGGCACACTAAGAGATGGCAAGTGATAAGGAGGGGAGTGACAAGATATGCTGAGATAGTTCCAAGGTATGCTAGAGTGCTAGGGAAGCATACCAAGATGTGTTAAGTGCCAATGTGTGTTTAGGGTTAGTGAGCGCCAGGAAACACAAAGGGAGCACTATGTCAAAATTCTGGAAATGAATGAATAAGAGTGTGTGACAGGGGGGTGCCGGCGAGTCTCGGGTGTGTTAAGGAGGGAGTGACATGGGTATGCTAGGTGGCGTTAAGTCATGCTAGTGTGCCGTAGTGGCATGCGACCAAGATGTGCCAAGTGCCAGGGTGTGCCAACACATGCTAGGAAGCTCTAGGGACCCACAATTGAGCACTAGGTGAAAATAATGCATGCAAATGAACATTAAGAGATTGTGACAGGAAGTGTCAATAAGTTCCAAGTGTGCTAAGGAGGGAGTGACAAAGTATGTTGGGCAGTGCTAAGGCATGCTAGAGGCCATGGAAACATGCCAAGATGTGCCGTGTGCTAGGGTGTGCCAATGCATGTCAAGGAGTGCTATGGAGTGCCAAGGAAAAACAAGGGAGCACTAGTTTCAAATGCATGGAAATGAATGAATAAGAGTGTGTGACAAGGAGTGTCAATGAGTTATAGGTGTGTTAAGGAGGGAGTGACAAGGTTATATGCTAGGCGTGCTAAGGTATGCTAAACTACCAAGGCATGTTAGGAAGTGTTAGGGTGTGTTAGGGTGTGTAAAAAGCATGCCAAGGAATGTAGGGGATGCTAACACATGCCACATAGTGCGAAGGCATTTAAGAGATGCCGAGTGCTATGGTATGTCAATATATAAACCGTGTTGCTTAGTTTTTTTTACAACCGCAGCTTGGATGTGATAAGCCTTGTCTTGGTAACTTGTTAAGTGGGATGAGTTGAGATTGGACATGAGTAGCCTACTTTGCACAACGAAATCTACACACTAGGGAATCAACTAGTGCACATGACAATTTTTAACTTTTTCAAACCAGTTCTTTCGTTAAATACAAACTATAATAGAATAGGCTAGAGCTCTTGTACCACTGGGATCATGACCCTTTACAATCACACCGATATAAGGAATACAACTAGGGCTTGGTGTTAGTCTTTTGATAACCAATCTACCTCGAACAAGACAACACTTTAACCACTTTTTTGATGGTGGCCACACATAGCCCTTTCAGTCACATGTCCCGAACATCACATATGGTAGGTCCTCTTGCCTCCCATTATGCAACTCCTCAATTTTCCTCTATCAATGATCAACTCCTAATCGTTGTATAGATAGGATTTAGTTGGATTCATTTGTATCATCACTTGACTTGGGGTCTCTCTATCTTTAGATAACTTCACATTTTTCTCTCGGAGGACTATTTTGGACGATGGATGCATTTTGATGTATGGATTTGGGCTATTTTTATGTTGGAGCTTTGTTTTTGCAAATGTGAAGCTAGTTGGATATACTCTCTAACATTGTGAGTGATAATTTAACTCTATTCTTCTTGTTGTTGCATGCTATTGAATTCACTATAACTAGGGCTAATTGTTGCATGATGGAAATGTGGAATTATGTGTCTATTTAGCTTATTTAATGTATGTGCAATTGTTAGATGAATGAAATTTCTTTGAGACAATTGTATCTCAATAATATCGCACCATTTGTATGAAGTATAAATTTCTTTAAGGTCACTTTTCATATTCCTCTAACATTGGACGAAGTTGACTTTCCGGGCCTCCTCGATCAAGAAACCAAATTCTTGCTTATTATCATCCCTCGACTCCATATCCCCAAGTGAATTAGGCACTATTACCTCAAGAAGGGTGATGATTTCCCCCCATTTTTTCACAATTTTCCATTTTTCACTAGGTCTAGCCCCATTATGTCACCTAGGGCATCAATTTCCCAAAAATCTAGCCGTAGGAAAACTTCGATCTCCTGAGAGGCAACTGCGTTGGTGGGTCCCCCTCACTCTCCTCGAATTTGGGCCAATTATGATGGTGGAATCTCCAGATACCTTCAAGCCCTATCTCTAGGATCAAGTTTTGCCTAGGTGTCCCCAAGGCTAGAACCTAGTAGGATCAATTTGACCCATCGAATTAAAAACTCTTGCTTGATCCTTTCCCCTCACATTGTCCAGGATAGGAACATCATTGGTTGCTAAATTCCATCCCCGAACCTTGGTCAGGGTCCACTTGGCCCGTGTGGTCCCATTTGGTTTCAAAGGCCTTTCATCAAGGACCATTTGGGAATCCAAGTTCCCAAATAATTTTATGGATTGAGAACTTCCTTCATAAGTCGTATTCTTCTCCCTCAACCCTTCAATCCCCCTCCTCTCTCCCTATAAGATCAAGTCCCTTGCTTAAAAGGCAAGGAAGTCCCACTCTTTATTATATCTTAGGGAAATGGTTTCTAGGGCTAGGGCTAGTTGGTCGGTCCACTTGACTAATACCTTAGTCCTTCAAAGTCTTCACATCCTTAGGCCCTATACACTGCCTCTTCTACCAATCTTGTTGTCCTTCACAAGTACAAGAGTTAGGCCTCTTATTTGATAGTAACCTAACAACCCTCCAACCGTACTTGGACTACCATAAATCCGCCCCAACCACAGTCAATTCTTTTTATCGATCTAGGGCCCACAATATTCTCTTCATCTACGGATCTTCAAATCTTCCACTTAACAATGGTTTGAGTCCTCTCAAAATCATTGTTCTTGTGTATCGACAATTTGATCTTAGTTGTCCAATCTATGAAAAAATCTAAACTACTCCTCTTATCATCCTCCTAACAATATGTAGATGATCAACTAGGGTCATAAATTAGCCACCCGACAGATCCATTGACTAATTTTGTATAGGTTACTTTAGATCTTTGTCTAAAACTCTCTAGATAGTCCACCAAAATCAAATCCTCTGCATGTCAATCCATTCTTCATATGGCACATTTATTCTGCATGCTCAATCTTATGCTCGTAGTTCCACCCTCCTTTGGATCTCGCTATCTCCACACATACTCGAATCTACAAACCATCTTCCATATCCGCGATCTATATTGCAAAAATAAACCTCGTTCTAAGGGTCACAACCGTTCTTCTTCTACGCAAATTTGTCACGAGTATTAAGGGCATACCTTATGAACTAAACATGCTAGAAATTGTCCTAACTAGGGTTAAAGAAAAAATTGTGGTGATGTTTGGATGGGTGCTAATTTGTAGGGTTTTCCATTTTTATAATTTTCTTTGTTGTGCTTTGTACCATGATACCTAGTTGCTTTCTCGTTTCCCTAGCATTTTAACTTTTTTCGATGTGTATCTCTCTATTGTTTCTTGCCCCATTTGAAACGTCATCCTTATTTGGTAGGTGTTTTCTTCAATATAGTGTGAATTATTTTCCATCACACAACTTCGTGGTATTTGTCTACCGAAAATAACTTCTAAGGCCCATTCATCAAGGTATTTGATGAAATGAAATGATTAACGATGATCACCAACTAATGGTACCTGTAAAGATTTACTCTAACAATTATATAGTTTTCCTGTGCCAACAATTATACAACATTTTAACCTCATGAACTAGTCTCCTATGTTCTCTTAGCCGATGCTATAAGCACTTATTGTTGGTGTCAAAGCTTTTACTCTCTAGTCCCATTTAGCTATTTCAGTTATTTGTGGACATTGATCTATTTTCATTTCATTTCTTCAATTTTTTCGACTCGTTATGCGTTACCTTTGGCCGGTGGCTTCTTTCTTACCTATGCTTTTTCCCGCATAAGCATTCCAGCACTGACAGCAAACGAGAAGGGCGAGAGCCACTCGGTCCGGCCCAAAGCCGAGCGGGCAGCGCGAGCGGTAGGGAGCCACGCTGCCGACACGAGCCCCGGCCGAGGCATCATAGGGGGAGTGTAAGCCCTTCGAGTGTGACGTAGACCCTTATTGAGCAACGCAAAGGGTCGACATAGGCCATTCGGGCTAACGTAGAGGGATTCGTAGCGACGTATCATCGCCATTTTTATTTCTCTATTGGGTCAACCGAGCTTTTGGTGCCCAGGGATTGTTGTACTTAGATTCTACATAATAATGAAAACCCTCTAGAGCTAGTCTGCACCGGTTTTCCCGCGTTGGGTTTTTTTCTGGGACGGCTTGTCCGGAAAATATGTCCGCCACTTTTTTCTATGAGCATGTTATTCAATATTTGATTTGTATGCGTGAGGTTGCTAGTTATATTTACTATTTACTTCGCTAATTTATTAAATATTTCATAAATTAACTTGTAACTTAATTCAAGTAGGAGAAGTAAATCAAGATATCTGCTGGAGGGTTTCTTAGATTAAGAAATTTTCACATTCCCTAGGTCTAGCCCCATTAGGTCACCTAGGGTAACAATTTCAGAATCTAACTAGAGGAAAACTTCTATCTCCTAGAGGCGAGCTCGCGTTGTTGGGTGCCCTCACTCTCCTCAGAACTTGGGTCAATTCCGACGGTGGAATATTCGGATTCCTCAAGCCCTAGCTCTAGGGTCAAGTTTTGCCTAGGTGGTCCCAAAGATAGAACCTAGTAGGATCAATTTGACCTATTGAAGTAAAAACTCTTGTCCGATCCTTTCCCCCTCACCTTGTCCAGGGATAGGAACATCATTGGTTGCTAAATTCCATCCCCGAACCTCGGGTCAGGTCCACTTGGCCTCGTGTGGTCCCATTTGGTGTCAAAGGCCTTTCATCGAGGACCATTTGGGAATCCAAGTTCCCAAAGAATTTTAGGGATTAAGAACTTCCTTCATAAGTCTTTTTTTTCCCCTCAACCCTTCAATCCCCCTCCTCTCTCCCTAGAAGATAAATTCACTTGCTTAAAAAGGAAAGCAAGTCCCACTCTTTATTTTATCTCGTGGGAAAGGGTTTCGAGGGTCACTTCCCACCTATTCATTGACCTATATGCCACAAGTGACTTCATAAACTACCAAGACTCCACCCATCGATGAAATTCCAGTGAAGAGAAAGGAGCCTTAGCCGTGGTGACAATGGGCTAAGCCTCCATCGTTTCCCTTGTCCTAGCAACGGTTGCCCTCTTAGGAACCCCTTTTAGGTCCACTACTAGTTTGAGTGGTAACAATGTTATTCACAATTCCATTTGTGAACAACTCTTTGGTAAGCCCACTTTTTCCATATTATAGCTCCAAGATGAGAAGTCCGGGGCTATGGAGGTCGCCCTTCTTCTCTCTTCGAATCAATCCTCTACAATATAGTGAACTAGGGCTAGTTGGTTGGCCCACTTGATTGTTGCTTTAGTCCTTCAAAGTACGCACATCCTTAGGCCCTATACACCTACCCTTCTACCAATTTTGTTGTCCTTCACTGGAACAAGAGTCAGGGGCTCTTCTTTGACAGAACTAACAACCCTCCAACTCGTACTTAGACTACCATCAATCTGCCCAACCACGATCATTATTTTTACTCGATCTAGGGCCAACAATATTGTCTTCATCTAGGGCTCTTCAAATCTGCCACCTAACAATGGTTTGAGTCCTCTCAAGATCATTGTTCTTGTGTATACGACAATTTGATCTTTGTTGTCCAATCTATGAACAAATATGAACTAATCCTCTTATCATACTTCTAACAATATGTAGATGATTGAACTAGGGTTACAAATCAGCCACTAACAGTTCATTTACTAAATTTTATAGGTTTCTTCGAGATATTTGTTTAAAACTCTATGGAAATTCCACCAAAATCAACTCCTTCCGCATGTCAATCCATTCTTCATATGGCACATTTCTTCGCATGCGCAATCTTCACGCTTAGGTTCCACCCTCCTTTGGATCTATTGTCTCCACACATACCGAATCCGCAAACCATCTTCCGGATCTGCGACGTCTTTATTGTAAATAAACCTTGCTCTAAGGGTCACAACCCGTCTTCTTCTACACAAATTTGTCACGAGTCTTAAGGGCATACCTTATGAACTAAACATGCTAGAGAAATTGTCCTAACTAGGGCATTATACTTATGTACTTCTAATTGTTGTAGAACAAACCCTATCCACACATAGAAAAAACATGACTCTTGCCTCCATAAGGGACTCGACCTAGCTCATATGGATTGATAGATTCTGGGCATTTCTTTGATAGAATCTTGACATGAACTTCAGATCTCAATGTTGACCCTCAAACTAGCGTTAAATCAATCAATATTACGCTTACATCGACTTCTGTTATGGCTCTAAATTACGGTGCAAGCCCTCCTCCATTTATGTTGTTCTTTATCACAGACACTTGCCGCCTACTAACCACCACAAGGCAAGATGGTATCAACCCTCTCTTCTATTTCCCGTAGAAAATCTAACCAACGGATTCAATCTAATCTTGTAATGTGCTAAAACAAGATATCTGAATCCTTCCTACAATTTATGGAAACAAAACATGATCGCACAATCACATATAAGTAAGAGAAACAAGTTATCAATCGCACAACACCGGATGTATCCGGGGAAAGGCGCCTACTCAAAACCCTCTATCTCTATTTTGTATTAAGTCAAGGAATCATGAAACAATACAATGCTTAATCGCTCTTGATATTCTCCAACACTCGCTAATTGTCTCCTATCGATCTAGGAAAAATCGAGCTTAATACTTAGTCAATTCTCGGCCTTTGCCTTGTTCACGCAATTCCTATGGAATTATCTCCATATTAGATTAGGAAAATCGACCTTCCTCGATTGTTCAATCCATCATGGCATCCCAATGACCTTATAATTGCACATGGGAAATTTTCTATAAATACAACCGATAGTTATGTTCCTCTTAGCTGTGTTACAATAAGGATGAAGGGTCTTTTTTATTATTTAAAAATAAGATAAAACCCTAAACAACCAAAACCCTAACCCCAAGGAGATGTAACACCAAGAGTTTATGGGCCCCGTTGGGGGTTAGTTGGGTAGCCAACTTTCCGGGGTCATAACTTGGTCATATGATCTTTGTTTGACGCACATCATACCTCGTTAGAAAGATCTCTCCGAGGACTACAATCGCTAATGCGATTTCTAAGAAATCACCAAACCTTTCATGCCCAAAAACATCGTTTGGGGCCTCAAAACGGCTCCGAGTTTAGGACCCGAAAAGCTCGACAAAAATAGTAAATTGTGCTATAATTAAGGAAAGCGGAAAAACTCGAAAGAGACAAAGGCGAGGGCACAAGTGGAATATGCGGGTGGCCACCAATATCCACCTCGATCACCTTAAATTGAATTTACCGAGCTAACTCAATCATCATGACTTAGATTAACGCATACAAGTTGTTATGAGACGAAATTACAATTTATTGTCCAATTTATTTAAGTGAAAAATAAATTAGACACCTCACATTCCTCACTCTCGGTACATCAAAATTCCTAACTAATGTGGGTGCATTTTTTTTTGTCCTTTCTAGTTGCCAATTTCACTCGTTTCTGTTGCAAATTTCAACACTCCCTCTCAAGAAGAAAGGAATTCAATATATCCCCATCCGTACCTTTGGAATGTTCTCGCATGCTACACTTCTCTAGTGTTGTTTGCACCCGCAAATCCCGAAACTAAATAACCTTCGAACAAATTACTCAGGTATAATGCATCTATCATCGAGTCTTCGATCGCCGCTAGCTACTACACCCTCGTCTAGTACTCGGGATTCTCTACGCCGCTGCCGACATCTACATCCGTGCCCTTTGAACTATTTATAACTGCGATTTGTAATCCAATATTTGACATTTGTCACTCTAATTTTCGTCTTCGTCGACATCTCGACTACATCAATCTAGCTGATCCTTCCTACTACTATTGTATTGTGGGCTCCTCGTAGCAGTGTTCGATCCATGAGACACGCCATCTCAATGGACCTTGCCCAAATTTATTATCTTGGGATTATGTCTACACATCACCCCACCTTACACCCTCGACGTATGGATGCTCCCTCTTCCCATCCGGCTCGAAATTTCCCCCTCATGGAGGTCTCTCGCTTGAGTGGACGCTTCCACTTAGTCTCTCTATGCTTCTCCAATGTGCGTACTACTCCACATCCTTCCGAGACCGCTCTCATGAGGATGCATGTTGAGAGGTAATTTATGCTCCCTCTAAACCACCAAGTCTCTAAATTCTGCCTTTCTCCTCAAAGCTTTGCATGCATCTCGGGTACCTCAATTACATATAGGTTCTTGACTCACGCACAAGGTAATTGTCCCGACGTTACAAAAAGTTTCTAAAATAGAGTCGATTTTAAATCGATGATATCTCCCTCATCCAGCTCCTGATTCGACCGATCCCCATTTGGGTAAATTTTCGCGAGGAATCCAAATATTCTATTTGTTTTTTGAAAAATTTTACACCAAAATATTCAAATATTCTCTAGCAAACTCGCCGCCCAAAAAATTCTTGCTACGATACCATGTATAAAATCTAACCAACGAGATTCAATCTAATCTTGTAATCTACTAAAACAAGATACCGAATCCTTCCTACAATTTGCGGAAACAAAACACAATCGCACAATCACATATAAGTAAGAGAAATAAATTATCAATCGCACATACAGCATGATGTATTTGGGGAAAGAAACCGCTCAAAAACCCCTCTATCTCTATTGTGTATTAAGTCAAGGAATCATGAAACAATACATTAATGCTTAATCTCTCATGAGATTCTCCCGAACTATGTCAATTGTCTCCCGTTGATCTAGGAAAACTCGGTCTAGTACTTAGCCAATTCTCATCCTTACTTCAAATCCTACCTTGCTCATGCAATTCCTAGGAAATTAACTCCTTATTAATTAGGAAAATCGAGCTCTTCCTTGATTGCGCAATCCATCATGGCATCCCAATGACTTTATATTTTCACATGGGAAATTTTTCTCCGAATACAGCTAACAATTATGTTCCCTTTAACCTCTTGTCTCAACTTCAGGTATTCCTCGAAATTGATATGCATGCAATTATTAATAACAAATTATGAGTTATATGATTGATCACTCATTGTGAATTAAATCTAATTTAATTCACCGGACTTCTCACTAGCTCATCACTCAGTTAGAACCAGCTTAAATTGATTTTAACTCATTTAATCGAGTTAATTACACTTGCACCCTACTAATGCATCAACTTCAACTAGACCTCAAAAATATTAGAATCCCTCTAGATGCCTCATCTTAGACTCTCAAGTACTTAAATTTCTTGAGTTAACTCTGTCATCATGACTTAATTAACTCGACACAAGTTGTTATGAGATGAAATTACAATTTATTGTCCAATTTGTATTTAAGCAAAAATAAATTAGACGCCCCACATTCTCTCACTCTCGGTGCATCAAAATTCCTCACCAGTGTGGGTGCATTTTTTGTCCTTTCCGGTTTCCAATCTCACTATTTCTTGTTGCAAATTTCAACATTTCAGAATTTGATGCAGACTCTTCACACAAAGACACCATTGAAATCACATGCCCATTCTCATGAGAAACCTCTCTTAAGCTCAATACGAGCAAAGAGAACCAACAATATGCCATCCTACTTCCTAGCGCAAACCAACCCTTAAGGTATGCAACATTCTTCTAAACCCTCACATGATGATCTTGCTCTTGGAGGATGATCATGACCTCCCTTTAGCAACCCTTACTCACCCTCATACTCGACCTACTTTAGGACTACATCTCTCTTCACTCCCTTGATGTGCTAGATAGTGGGAATACATGTCAAACATGCTAAGATGTGCCAAGTGATAAGGCATGACAAGATGTGCAAGGGTGTGTCAATGCATGTCGTGACCGTCCAAGACAACAAAGGGAGAAAAAAAGTTAAACTACAAGGAAATGAACACATAAGAGGTTAATAAGTCATCAATTTACCTTTTCCAAGAGGGGCATGCTAGGCACACCAACACTAGGTGCCAAGTGCAAAGTCTTAGTGCATTCTAAGTGCCAAGTATTCCTTTGTTGCTTCTCATCTACTTTCCAACAATTGATAATCACAAATAAATTTAATATTAAACCATGCCAAATCATACCAAGGCATCTTAACATATTCCATACATGCTAAGACTTTCCAAGCGCCAATATGTGTCAAGGACTAGTGTTATGCATGTTAGGAAGTGGAAGGGAGTGTTGAAGAGTGTTAAGGTGTGCTAGAGAGTGATAATGCATGTTGATGAGTGTTAAGGATTACTAGGAAAAAACATTAAGGGAGCACTAGGCAAAAATTCATGGAAGTTAATGAATATGAGGAACATGTGCCGAGAGACTAGTGTTAATGAGTGTTAGTTGTCATGCCAAGGAGGGACTCGACAAGGTATGCTAAGCATTGGTAAGGCATGCTAGGGAATATCAAGGCATGTCAAGAATTCTCAAAGCATGCTTGGGAGTTCCGTGTGCTAGTTATATCACATGCCAATTAATAGTGCCAAGATATGCCAATACATGGTAGGTGTTAAGGATGTGGTGCAGGTGCTGTGGTATGTCAATATGTGTCGAGGCAAAAAAGGAAGAACCAATAAGAGGGTTAATAAGTCAAGACTTTATCTTTTTTGAAAAGGGGCATGCTAGGCACACTAATAATAGAGTCCCAATACATGCCGAAGTGGCATTGTATGCCAAGTTCTAATGTATGTCAATGCATTCAACCAAGGTGTTCTAGGGGCATGCTAGGACTATATGCGGCATGCCAACACATGCTAGGAGAGTTCCATGTTGTGCTAGCGCATGCCGCCATGTGCTTGGGCGTCGTTGTCATCACGAGATGTTCTAGGTATAAAGATGTTCCAATACATGTGGGGGTGCTAAGAAATGTTAGTGTGTGCCAAAGAATTAATTTAAGGCATGCCCAAATTGGTGAGGATCGTTAGGTCTTTCTCATTAATAGAAATGTCAAAGCTTGATTATGTATTAAATAATATATTTCCTACACACAATAGTGGAACTTTATCTAAAGGGAATTTTCTAGATAATAAAGTTAATATATATGAATCATGTGTTGACTCATAGGAAATCTCTATTCGACTAGTCATTACTTCGAGGGAAATGATAAACACTAATTACTTCTAAAAAAATTTGATCGACCCGAACCACTATGGCCTTGGACATATTATAAAAAAATGTTCCACAATAATGGTATTAAATCGTTAACTTTTGACAAAAAAATATATTAACAAAGGCACATAGCGTCATCAAAAACTCATTGGAATGATCAATGATGACGGGCATTTTTTCGACCAAGTCACCAAAAGTAACAAAAAGTGCATTGGTGAGGGTCATTAAAAGTTCATCACTAGAAGTGTCACCAAAGAGAGAATTAGTGATGGGCCTTTAACGACCCTCACCAAAAAGTCTCACCGAAAATGTCTTTGGTGATGGACCATAAAGGACCATCACTATATACACTTATAGTGACGGTTTTTTTAATTATCAAATAATGACTGGGCATTTTTTGACCAAGTCACCAAAAGTAACAAAATGAGCATTGGTGAGGGTCATTAAAAAGTTCGTCACTAGAAGTGTCACCAAAGAGAGATCGGTGATGGGCCTTTAACAACCCTCACCAAAAGTGTCATTGAAAATGTCTTTGGTGACGGACCATAAAGGACCATCACTATATACACTTACGAAAGTGACTGGTTTTTTAAGGACCATCACCATATGTGACATTGGTGACGGACCTTAAAGGTCCGTCACAAGCATGACCCTCACCAATGTTCTTTTTTTCTTGTAGTGTGAATTGATTTTGGTGTAGATGTTGATTTCTAATGATATTTGATTACTTACACTGGATGGATTGATTGTAATGTATATGATTTCTAATCCTATTTTATTGATTTCACTTGATGCATTAATTTTAATGTAGATTTTGATTTTTGGTTATATTTGATTTCTTTCACTAGATGAATTGATTTCAATGTAGATTATCTTTAATCCTATTTGATTGCTTGCACTAAATGGATTGATTTCAATGTAGATGGTGATTTCTAATCCTATTTGATTGTTTTCATTAAATGCCTTGATTTCAGTGTAGATGGTGATTTCTAATCTTATTTGATTGCTTGCACTAAATGAATTGATTTCAATGTAGATGGTGATTTCTAATCTTATTTGATTGCTTGCACTAAATGAATTGATTTAAATGTAGATGATTTAACTAAATGCATTGATTTAAATTTAGATTATTTATAATCCTATTTGATTCCTTGCACTAAATGCATTTATTTCTGAAAGGTATATGGTGATTTCTAATCCTATTTGATTGCATGCACTAGATTCATTGATTTCAGTGTAAATGTTGGCTTTAAATCCTATTTTCCTACTTGCATTAGACTCATTTATTTGAGTGTAGATGTTGATTTCTAATCATATTTCATTACTTGCATTAGATGCATTGATTTTAGTGTAGATGTTGTTTTCTATTATTATTTGATTTCTTGCATTAGTTGCATGATTTCAGTATATATGTTGATTTCTAATTTGATGTAATTGGTTGTATTATGGTACATTAATTTTAAAGTCATTGGATTAATAGTGTGTGTGCAATTATTTCAGATGTAAGCACAAAAAAAAATTGTTGACAATGTACATTGATTTTTGTGTTATAGTAACTCAACCTATTAATATTGGAGAGCAAGAGAGACAAGGTATGATGTTTACTACAACAACTCAAGATAAATATTTAAATGGTTTACGATTCCAAATTTCCTTTTCAAATAATCAATATGAAAATATGACAAAACTAACATGGGTGAAAATAAGAATAGTAGAAGAAAATAGTTGAAATCGATCACAATGAAGACTATTCGTAATTGACTACATTATTATTATTCGCAGCTTTCTATCATTCAATATTATTACATTGTCACTTTGCATTCAAAATTTTATTTCATCATTAAATTTATTTTACAATATTTATCATCTCAACAAAGCGAGGTAACTAATCAAATTTAAAATTAAAATGACTCAATAAATCTCGGACATATTTAACATATTTAAAAATGGTTATGTTAATATTAGATGTATTTACATATTATTGATAAAATTAAGCATATGTTCCTCATATTATTGATAGATTTTCCTGATCGCACATAACTGGAACTCGTACCTAGATCCATCTTAACTCCCCGATCTATCAATCACCGAGAGGGATCAAATCTCTCGAGGTGAAAACCTCTTTTTTTGAGTGCAAAACTTAAGGAAAAGTTTTCACCTCGAGAGATTTGATCCCTCTCGGCGCTTGATAGATCCGGAAGTTAAGATGGATCTAGGCTGGTTTAATTTAATCAATGAAATTAGAAAATAAATTATTTACAAACAAACAAGATTAATCATCATTAAAAAAACAATGTTGTTAGATAAACTTGGGACAAGTTATATTTTTTTCATAGATTTTGAGCTTTTGATTATTTTTTAAAGAATTTGTCTTTTTTGGAATTTGGAAACTTTTATGACTATTATATTTAAAAGCTTTTTGATTAATTTTTAAAGAATTTGTCCTTTTAGAATTTGGAAACTTTTATGATTATTATTTTTAAATATGTATGAAATTTTTGTCAAATTTCTATTAAGTTTATGGTAGGAAAAAATAATTATTTTTTATACCATTAGTTTATTATTACGAAAAACAAATTTGAAGAAATATACATTTTGTAAAGTTTATATTGTAAGGAGAAAAGAAACATATGATACATATTTTTTTTTACATAGTTAAACTATGGTAATGATTAGCTCTACATGTATGAGCAATGAGAGATAACTTGGCTTTTCTATTGGTTGTATAATGGTAGCTGCTAGGTTTCGGATCTAGCTAAGATGATTATTTGTAAAATACACTCATCAATGTGTGTTGTCAATTACATGTAACTCAAGTCCATGAAAGGAAGTTGAGTCACTATTTTTCACCTCCGATTTCAAATCCTAGTTTGTTATATGCTTGCTCTCTTCCAAAGTGAATTAATTATCCATTTTGGACCATTAATTTTAATTTATCCTACTTTATATAGAACCAAAGTGAATTAATGATCCATTTTGGACCTATAATTTATCCTACTTTATAGAGAACCAATCTTAATCCGTTATTTATAAATTCACTGCACAAAAGTGAGTTCTAGAATACATGCTTAGGATTTGTGTAGACACAAAATGAGCATCATCAAGTTACAAACATTCAATGAACTCAAGCTCTCATAACTATACTAATGGCTTGAGCTACAATAATTTCCCTTCTTTTGTTTTGATTACATTTTTAATAGTTGCACAATTGATTTAATTCCTTATCTCCATATTAAGTTATGATCGAGGTTGGGCTCAAATGGTTGGACTCACCGGAAGGGTAAGACCCTTCTTAACTTCTTAGTTAGTTGTCCCAAAGGGACAATGATTATGAAATTTGTTGATGCATCTACACGGATTAAAGATGCACATTTGATATGTGAATTTTTGGACACCTTAATTCAGAAATAGGGCCACAAAATGTTTTCCAAGTCATAAATAACAACACCGCAAATTATGTTGTCGTTGACTAGTCACTTATGGAGAAGTATTCTAACTTGTTTCAAACACCTTGTGTCTGCACATTGCATTGACTTGATGTCGGAGGATATAGGGAAGATTCATTTTGTGAGGGATATTGTTGAATCACCCAAGAGGATAACAAAATTTATATATGATCGTACATTTTTTGCTTAGCTTGATGAAAAGATTCACTAACAACAAAGAGTTAGTGCATCCTCGCTCATTACACGATTTCCACTAATTTCATATATCTTCGCCTTTGTTGAATTGTATGTGGGATGTGAAGACCATGTTTTTTTCACAAGAGTGGTGTGCTTTATTTGTTAGTCGCAAGCCGGAGCGAAAGGGCATATACAAATTAGTTCCATATGATCAGATCTTTTGGGTAGGAGTGGAGGAGGTGCATGTCATTTTGTAACCTTTGGTAAGGGTTCTTTAGTTGTTTCATGGAGACAAGCCCGCAATGAGCTACTTGTATGAAGCCATGAATATGGAAAAAGAATCCATTCATGTGTATTATGAAAATAAGGGGGGTGAGGGGTTTGAGAAACAACAATTGCTATGGAGAGTGATTGATGAGCAGCGTGGAACAATCCCTTCCATCACCCCATTCATGCTGTAGGGTATCTACTTCAACCCCACATTTTCTTACTTTATGGTTTCAAATTTGATGCCAAGGTGATGGAAGGACTTTTCACTTCGTTGAGAGGTGATGAAATTTGAGCAAGAACGTGAAGATATTTCTAAATAAATGGAGATATATAGGATGGAAGGTGGCACATTTGGTTTTACCATGGCTATTAAGAATAGGACGACCAAAATGCCGGGGTAAGCTTCAATGTGTTTCAACTTTCAAATTTCAAAATTGATTGTCTCTTCATAATTTACTTCAAGGTTAGAATTTCAATGTTTTAACTTTTCTCTTATGTTTCTATTATTTCATTTAACTTGTAGATGCTTTAGTGGACAAGTTATGGTGGTAGAGTACCCCATCTCCAAAATCTTGTCATTTGATTGTTCGATGAAACATACGAGTTCCTTCGAGATGCGAGTGCAATTAGAGTGTATTTGACAAAATACACATAGAAAAGAACAACAGATAAAAAAAATTGAATTAGATTTTTTTAATTCATTATAAATTATTATTTATTATTTTTAATATTTAAAATTTCCAAGTACTAATTTATAATCTATGATCCTAATACGAGTTGGGAGTCGTAGCACCTCAATAACATGGTCTACGTCTACTACAATATTTGATTATGGGTGAGACAACTTTAAAAAAACCCTTGATGTGGAAGCCATCTCATTGGACCATATTGACACCATTTTTGCATGGAGGGTTAACTTTGAGAGGCCTATCATGAACTCGGTCCTTGATTGGTTGGAGGTGGATCCTGAGAGTACCGTAGGCGGAGGAGATAACAACCGCAAGGGAGGGAGAGGTGAGAGGAGGAAGAAGAAGAGGAGGGGAGGTGACACCATCTAGGATGGGCAAGTGATAAAGGAAGAAATTCAATTCCTTGGCTATCTTACAATGAATAACATTATGGGTAACTACCCGAATCAATCAACACTATTACATTTTTTCTTCTTGATATGCCCTTCTATCTTTAGATTTTGAGGAGTGGTAATTCCTATCAATGCATTACAATATATGGTCAGATTAATATGTTATTTCTATAAGGTAGGTTCCTAAGTGTATATCCTCTTCTTTTTGAAGTTTCTTGTTTTTTTTCTTCCTCCTCTTCACAATCTATGTAAAATAATTTATTCTCGACAAACTTATGACCTTTAGTTTATTTTCTATTACAACTCGTGCTCAAATCTCTTTTCCTATTTTTTCTTCTAATCGTTAGTGGTGTCAACCTTGTAGGTTGTGGAAGGCTAGGAGTAGCAACACTTCCATCATTATAGTATGCTTCCTTGTTGCCATAATTTTTTCTTTCAATTTTTTCTTTCCAACCTGAATGTCTTCTCTAATTTATTAGGCTTCCAAAAGAAAACCTCATGTTGGATGTTATCCTTTAAAGTCCCTATGAATACATAAATCTAATGTTCCTACGGAATATATTTTACCCCTTATATTCAATTTTTGGAAGTCCTTAATGTGCTCCATCATTGAACCCTTTTTTGTTTGAGATTTATCAATTGAGCTAAAGAAGGTGTTGCTCTTTGTATCCACATAATGTGCTATCATTTCCTCCGTAAAAATTGACCAAGTGACAAGTGGTTTACGAGAACAAGGCCATTAATACCATACAAACCGATTTTGTTCTAAATATAAAGTTGCAATGCGTACCTTTTGTGTGGGTTGCACATTATGGAGTTCAAAGTATTGTTCCATTTTTAGTATTCATGTTATCGGATATTTACCATCAAACTTCCTCATATTGATCTTTGGAATATGGTGGGTTTTCGATCCAATGTTAGAGCCTATGAAATCATGATTACTATTTCTTTTTTTCCTCATCATGAGTTTCCTCTACTACCTTTTCACCATTAGGAAACTTTTCTTGTAGCAACTTTGTCAAACCTTCCTTCAAACCTTCAAGTTTTTCTTCTATACCATCGATCTTAGCTTCCATGCGATCCAATATTAACTTCCATGTCTACTTTTAAACCCTCAATGTCACCTTTTAGTTCAACTTTGGTTTCTCTTTGTGAGAGCAAAATTTGTTGCACTTGGTCCCGTAATTTTGATATATCATGTTGCAATTCTTCCTCTTCATGTGTCATAGTATATTTTTTTGAGGGCTTAATGGGTGTAGAATTATTTTTTGGAGGCATTTTAGAACCCAATACAAATATATCTCGTCTTCAATATGCCTTTTGGAATCTCTTAGAATTGACTTTTCAAACAAAATTTATGCAATTTTTTAAAAACAAATACACACATTTTTCTCGCTTTTAGGAGCCCGATATTAAAATGAAGCTTTGTAACTCTATAATTTTGGATCTCCAAGATCTAAAATTTAGTCTTTTGGTATCCCTTTGTGTCTTCTTTCCAATGCCATAGATCGTACCGATCCGGTGGATATTGGTGGCCACCAACCTATTCCACCTAGTCAGTTTCATGAGTTTTCTTATTAACTACTTTTATCATTTTTTTTGGGTCCCTAACTTCCAAATCCATTTTGAGTTCCTAAATGGCATAGTTCTTGGAGATATCTTTCCAAATGAGGTATCATATGAGCCAAACAGAGATACTTTGACCAAGTTACGACCCCGAGAAGTTGGTCGCCCCACTAACCCTTTACTAGGCCCATAAACTCTTGGTGTTATATCTCCTAGGGTTAGAGTTTTTCGGTTGTTTAGGGTTTTATCTTATTTTTAAATAATAAAAAGGCCCTTGTGTCTCATTGTAACACATATCAAAGGCATGTAGCCACCACATCTCTTCTTAGAGATAAGCTACCATTGTCCCTAGCTAGTTTATGTTTGTTCGTACTGTAGGCATATTTCAGTCATTTGATATTAATTAAATGAAGTTTTATTTCTGCGAGCATCTCTCGTGTTTATGTTTATTTCCGTATTTTATTTCGTTCCTCCATAAATCCATATTTAGGATATGATTCCATGAGGGTTTGAAATATATTTCAGTTTCAATTTTTTTAGTAATATTAAATAAACTTCATGCAAGTTCCATGGTCTCCATAAATCATATTAGAGAGTGAAAGATATCTCATTTTAAATTATTTTTTTATTATCTCAAATGGGTTTTTTTTACGAAATTTGATTTCGTTTCTCGGTTTGAGAGATATGAGCAATTGTAGCTACACCTATTCGGAACACCGTGCATCGCCGCGCGTCCTATGAGTTTGTGGAATCATTTTCTCACCCCACTAGTGTCATCAAATTTCAAGTGTCTTATATCACTAGAAATATCTCTTCAATACCTAAAATGGGTCTTTTATGGAATTTGATTTCATCACTTATAATAGAAGTTATCTGACAAAGTTGCAACGAAGAGGTCAATTTCAACAAAAATTCATATCGTTGGTATCGTAGTGTTTTTCTCTTTCTCGATATTTCTTTGCATGTCCCCAATGAAGTCTATGGTATAAGGAGTTAGGGCTCGATATGGTTGAACCTTTGCAAGTTCAGCCTTGCAAACCCGACGACCTCCCACGACGAAAGAAAAGAAAGACGAGAGAGCGGGAGAGATCCTATCAAAATATTGCTTCGAGGAGACCTCGAGAAACAAAGAAATGTAATGATGGATAAATTTTCCCAGATCCTTCAACAACTACTCACCAACAGCAGAGTATCCGCATCCAATAGCCACTCTAGAGGTGCCAATCCTTTCAAGGTACAAGTCAAATTCAACATTCCCGTATTTGAAGGCCGGATAGATGCGAACGCTCGTAGATATATGGTTGAATTTACTCGGAAGGATATTTTTCGATCCATGATTTCTATGACGGAGAAAATATTACTTTTACATTCCTCAAAAGCCACCCCCCATTTCAAAGACCGTGGGAAACCCTACCGTGAGAAAAAGGACAAGATGGAACCTTCTTTGTTCTCGGTACCGCACCCACTTGGAATTTGTTCCGAGACGACATCAAGGAACAATATTACCCCATGGGGATCCATGAGGAAAAGTACATCCAATGGACCATGTTGTGGTAGCAAAGGGATCAAGATTTTCATGAGCTAACAAATTTGTTCCATACCCTATGCACAAAGTTAGGTATTAAAGATTCAGAGAAACATTTGGTGCTTAATTACCATAGTTTTTTTCATAGATACATTCGGGGAGGAAATGGAGGTCCTCGTTATGACCTCGCTTAGCTGCCGCATATCGATATGCCGCCAATATTGAGTAGAAATTTAAGCAAAAGAAGCGATACTTTGGATCTACGAATGCGAAGCGTGGGAAAGGCGCCCCCGAACCCGACATAACAAGGGGAAATCCAAAGTGGGGTGAATCAGAACAACACCAAAAAAGCCAAAGAAGGACACAGGGAAAGAGAGGTGTGAATTTCATAACAGACTCCACTCACGACACATGCGAGTCTCGTACCAAACGATTACTCATGGTTGAACTTAAGGCATCCGAATCGATGCATGTTCCGATTCCGAGTCGAACTCGGACAAGGGGAATGACAAAGGGAAGAATAGCATTGATGCAAATCCCGAGCGCACCGTTGCCACCACCAAGCCTCCGCAGGGAGGATCCCGAGGATCCGCAGGAGGGGGAGCACCTCTTCCATTCACGCATGTGAGTGAAGGGTTCTCCACGCAATTCCTTGTCGATAGCGTGAGCCAAAATAACCTCATTTAAACAGAGGTCATGAAGTGGCTTAGCTTCCCTATCGACCATAACACACTCGCTCGTCGTATACCATCGGGTGGCTTCACCAAGGAAGAGATCTCGACATCAACCAATAGTGTCGCGTTCCGTACAACATGAAGCCCTTCATGGATGCGGTATTGTGTGATGTCGCTCCTCTTTCGACGTGTCCGATGTATTATTGGGCCAACCATACTATGTGGAAGTGACATGTTTTTTATGAGTCTAGATCTCATTTTGTTATTATTACTTTGGGAAATAATTTGTACAGATACCATAGGGAGTACCGCCTCCCACCACTCTTTCGACTACCGCAAAAGCATACGCAAAGAAGATTATTTCCAAAAACTAGGAAATTTGTTTTCATTACAAACTCACCCAAAGGGAAAGAAGACGATTATGGCCACAACCTCCAAACAGTGGCTCCCCTACATGACAAAAAAGAAATGGAAATTTTTTTTGGGGAATACAAGGACATTTTCTCCTCACCCACGGAGGTTCCTCTACACCGTTAGGTCAAGCACTCCATTGATTTGACCCCATACACGTTGTTGCCCCGATGTTTCCATAGCTCATGAAACCACACGTACATAATCCACATGTTTATTGTATGTCATCCACTAATAGGTCCACAACATCTTCGGATAATCAATTCCAAGTACAAGCGGCCTAGGATCAACATTGAGTGCCATACAAGTTCCAAGCAACGACACATTTTGGTTAAAGTTGCAAAAGGAGCGCCTCTCTAGGCCCGCCGCAAGCTACGCCCCCTTTAAAGTAGGCCAACTTCTTCACTAGGGAAAGTGGTTCATCGGTGGACCAGGTTCAATAGAAATTTCCCTATCTCATGGAGGCTCCCGCATGCAATGGGAACCATTTCTTTTCTAAGGGGAGAGGGAATGATCCTGTGGATATTGAGTGGTCACCGGCCTTATCTCCACCTAGACAGGCTTCACTCGCTTTTCTTATTTACTATTTTTAGAAGTTTTTTGGGTCCCTAGCTTCCAGAGCCATTTTAAGGCCCTAAACGGCATATTCCTAAGAGATATCTTTCCAACGAGGTATTGTACGCGCTAAACATGGATTCTGCGACCAAGTTACGACCCCGGGAAGTCGACTACCACACCGACCCCAACGAAGCCCATAAAATCTTGGTGATACATATTCTTGGGTTAGGGTTTTGGTTTTTTAGGGTTTTCCATTATTGTTCAATAATAAAAAGGCCCTCGAGACTCATTGTAACACAAATTAGAGGCATGTAGCCACCACATCTCTTCTCGCAGATAAGCTACTATTGCCTTAGCTAGTTTATGTCCATTCTCATACGTAAGCATATTTCACCCTATTTGATATTAATGAAATATATTTTTATTTCTACAACATCTCTATTTTTATGTTTATTTATGTATTTTATTTCGTTCTTGCATAAATTCGGATTCAAGGTTACTTGGATCCATGAGGGTTTGAAACATATTTCGCCTTTCACTGTTTTGGCAGAATCTTCGATAGAAATTAATGCAAGTGTCATGGTCTCCACATATCATATTAGAGAGTGAAAGATATTTCATTTGAAATTATTTTTTATTATCTCAAAATAGGTTTTTTGCGTAATTTTATTTCTTTTCCCGTTTTGAGAGATATGAGCAATTGAAGTTACACCTATCTAGAAAATTGCGCCCGCCGCGCATCATATGAGTTTGTGGAATCATTTTCTCACCCCACAAGTCATCAAATTTCAAGAGTCTTATATCACTAGAAATATCTATTCAATACCTCAAATGGGTCTTTGATGGAATTTGATTTCATCACTTATAGCGAAGTTATCAACAAAGTTGCTACAAGAGGTCTTTCAACCAATATCCAGCATAACAAACCTAATTTGGATTCTTCAAGATAAATTTACGCCCAATCAGCCACAATGACCTAATTATGGGCTGGGTTCAAGTAGAACGAACTTGTACGACATGTCGCATGTCATTATTTCAACCTTCGACTCGAAATTGATACACAAGAAACTATAGTCCATGCAATTTCCGACACTTTTTGCGTAATTCTAAACCTGATGTCTAAACGAAAGTTATGATGATTTTTCCCCGACCTCCCGTTTGAGATGAAATTCTAGAGCCCTACACAAACCCTAACTTCCTTAGATCATATATCCGCAAATATAGAGAACCAAGATCTCAAATTTTTACACGATGTTCCTCGTGATTTTAGATCAAATGGGTTTTTTTTAGCTTCAAATTTCGCGGAAAAAAGTTATAGCGAAAATTCCAAGATGACCCGTTTGTAGCAAAATAAAACCCCAGAATCCAAAGCTCCCGATACCAAATTTATGCAACCAACTCATAAAATAGAAGAAAAGATAGATCAACGGCTTAAAAAATTATCCACTTCGCGAGGGAAACCTCTTTTTACATTACATAAAATGAATAATTCTTGGATGATACAAATGACAAACCTCCTTTCTATATGTAGGAGTCTAATGGGTCACAATATAATCCTATTCGACATCACAATAACAATGTAAGGGCACAAAAATAACAATAGTGGTCTTCTATGGGGAAAAATAATAACAATATGGGGACTACACTAAGACAACAATAATAATAAAGGGGCTATATTAACAACAACAATGAGGGAATACACTAGTATTATAGGGACTTAGTAGAGTGATTGATGAGCTATGGAACAATCCCCTCCATCATCACATTCATGTTGCAATTATCTACCTCAACCCTACATTTTCTTACTCCTATTGTTTCGTATTTGATGCTACAGTGATGGATGATTCTTTTATAACTCCTGGTTGAGAGGTGGTGACAATTGAGAAAGAATGTGAAGATATTTCTAAAGAAATGGAGGATATAGGATGACAAGTGAAACATTTGATTTTACCATGGCCATTAAGAATAGGATGACCAAAATGCTGTAAAACTTCGCAAAGGTGTTTCAACTTTCAAATTTTAAAATTGATTCTCTACATAATTTACTTCCAAGTTTAGAATTTCAAAGTTTTAACTTTTTCTCTTATGTTTCTTTTATTTATTTTAACTTGTAGATGCTCGTAGACAAATTATGGTGGTAGAATACCCCATCTCCAAAATCTTGTCATTCGAGTGCTCACCGAAACATGCAAGCTCCTCCCGGATGCGAGCGCAAATGGAGTGTATCCTGACAAAATACACACAAAAGAGAACAATAGATAAAAAAATTGAATTAGATTTTTGAATTCATTATGAATTATAATTTATTATTTTTAATATTTAAATTTTCTAAGTACTAATTTATAATCTATGACCCTAATATAGATTGGAGTCCTAGCACATCAATAACATGGTCTAGGCCCACTACAATCTCGTATCGTGTGGGTGAGACAACTTCGTAAAACTCCCGATATTGAAGCATTCTCATTGGACCATATTGACACCACCGCCGCATGGAGGGTTGACATTTGAGAGGCCCATCATGGACTCAATCCTTGATTGGTTGGAGATGGATCCCGCAGGCACCGTAGGCGGAGGAGATATCAACCTGCAAGGGAGGGAGGGGGTAGAGAAGGAAGAGGAGGAGGATGTGACACCATCTAAGATGACAAAGATAGAGGACAAAGACAACATATTTTTGCTTCTAGAGGACGATAGAGCTCATTTGTAGCCACAAGATCCGGATTTATGCAGAACGCAACAGCATCAAACATATAACCATAAATACAGCAGATGTAGCGGAAATAACACTTCATTTCATTAATATCAAAGAACCGAAATTTGTTGCGTACGTAATGGAAATAAAACTAGCTAGGGCATCGGTAGCTATCTCCTCGAGAAGAGATGTGGCACGCATGTGCCTCCGAACCGAGTTACAATGAGGCTCGAGGGCCTATTTATCATTTAGAAAGCAATGGAAATCCTAAACAACTCAAAACCCTAACCCTAGGAGATGAAGCGCCAAAACTATGGCCCCCGTTTGCAAATTGGTGTTTCAACTTCCCGTGGCATAACTCGCATACGATCTCCGTTTGACGCGTACCATACCTCGTTAGAAAGATCTATCCGAGGACTACAAATTTAGAATGAGCAACATCGGCTCATGGACCCATGTTAGCATATCCATTTTCCCAAAAAACATCGTTTAGGGCTCAAAACGTTCCCAAAGTTTAGGACCCGAAAAACTCGCTAAAAATAGTAAACTCGTGCCGAAACCGAAAACTCGAAATAGACAATGTGGAGCCCTGTGGAATAGGCGGGTGACCACCAATATCCACCCGGATCATTCCTCCCCTTAGGAAGCAATGGTCCCCATTACGTTAAGTTCCTCCATGAGATGAGGAAATTTCGCCGTAACTTGGTCCCTCGGTGAACCACTTTCCTCTGGTGCAGGAGTTGGCCACCTTGACAACCCGATATAGTTGGATCTTCTCGTCGACGAGTGTTCTTGATTTTCATGTCCATGATACAATCCGTGGTGGCTCTGCTCCATGAGCCTGATTTAACTCTCGCTGGTGTGAGTTGTTCCGCAATGTCCGAGGTGCTCCGCAGAGGTGGGGAAGTAAGGACGAAGGCGATCCACATTGAAGATTGGTGCGTACCAAGGAATGGTGGAACACCGAGCTCGAAGGCATTGTTCTCACAAACCCTTGTGTGATGGTGTGTACTACCATACTCTGAGCGGGCGAAGCTGCGTGTGGGGTCCAGTGAGGCGCTCCTTCGCAAATGTAGCCATACTTTTTTCGCCCACCCGGAAGTCATGTGTGGCACCCGTGTTGATCATGGCGTTGTTGTACTTGGCATTGGCTCTGTCCAATATATCATGAACTCCGTTGGCGATGTGTTGAATGCGCTCAATGAAGCTACTTTCTGTTGTCAACTTCGCATCGGACATGAGCCGAATCGGCTTCGAGCGAAGCTGGCAATGGCATGGCTACGTCAATGGGACATAGTGGCCGGAATCCCAAGCCCACTCCGAAAGGGCGCTATGGCCGATTGAACCGTGGAGAGCCCCGATTATAACTATGTTGTACATAGGGGAGGCTCTCGTCCCATGTGCGTGGATGATTTGAATTGTACATGCGTAATGTGTACAATCATTCCGTCGACGACCTCCGTCCGGCCATCCGTTTGGGGATGGAAAGTCATGGACTTGGTGAGCTTGGTATCCAACATCGACCGAGGTCGGACCAAAATGTGGCCGAGGAACCTCGCTATCCCGATATGATATGACAGACCGTGGGATTCCAAAGTGCACCCACACTCGTTCAAAGAAGAGTTTAGCAGCGGCTTCGCCGTGATATTCTCTCTCGGCAGCCGCCATAATGGCCATCTTCGAGAATTTGTCAACGACCACAAAAAAGCACAGCCATTTCCCCGCTTAGTAGAAGGTAAGTGCTCGACATGTAATCCATGGAGATGGATTCCCAAGGTCAACTAGGGGTAGTTAGAGGAGTATATAGGCCTTGCTTCTTGATGTCTCTGGCTTTGGCAATGGCGAAGCTAAAGGCAGATCCGATGTGCTTCGACATCCTTTCGAAGGTTCGGCCAATAGAAATACTCATCAGTGATTCCTACCGTTTTCTCGACCCCGAAATGCCCGCCGACTCGACCGTAGTGTGCTTCCCAGGTCATCTTGGCATGCTCGCTCGAAGGAACACAAAGGTGTCCCATGTGACATAAAAGTGCATCTTGGAGGTGAAAATTTGGGAACTTGCACACCCCAAGAGTGCCTTTGTAAGTTTAGCCGACTCCTAGGTCACTCTCATAGGAGAAGCAGCCCAATCGAAGTCTCGTGCCCACAAGAGTTGAGCACAAGTGGTGAGAGCCACGCACCCAGTGGTCGACCGAGGCGTCCGCAACATGATTGGTGCTACCCTTCTTGTACTTGATGTTCAAATGAAACTCGTCTGCGTATATGTGGACCACTTCGATGGCGATCATTCTCGCAACTTCCTTGTGTCCGTATGAACCGCAAGGGCCCGTGTCCGTGGATGATTGTTTCCTTTCCCCAAAATGCAATGCTTCCATTGTCGACAAGCTTCGCACAATGGAGTACATTTCTTTGTCATATGTGGGCACTTGCGAACCGTGTCGTACAATGTCTCACCGTGAAATGCCACCGATGTCCCTATTGAGTAAGAACTGCCCCAATAGCATAGTCGAGGCATCCGTCTCGATCTCAAATGGCCACAGAAAGTCCGGTAAAGTGAGTGACCGCGCAATGGCAGGCGATTTTTCAATTCCCGTGAACGCTTCGTTGAGGTTCCGACCATTTTGATCTCGCTCCTCCCTTTGGTGACTTGACCAAGGGCCAAGTGATATGAGAGAATCCTCAACACGAACCTCCGTAGAAATTAGCAAGACCCAAAAAAGTCGCGAAGCTCGTTATAGTGGTTGGGGCCGGCCAATCCCGAATGACTTGGATCTTGGTCGTGGATCCACATGCACCCCCTTTCATCAATAATGTATCCCTGCATATTGAACCCGGGGCTATGCCAAAAGTGCACTTCTCCAAATTGGCACACAACTTAGTGTTGCCGCAAGGTTTGGAGGACTAGTCGATGTGGTGAAGGTGCTCTTCCTCAAGTCCGGTCGAAGATCGAATGTCATCCAAGTACACGACTACAAATGAGTTGGTGAATGGCCGCAAGATGTCATCCATCATCCTCATGAAGGTGCTTCGGGATCATTCGTCAACCCGAAAGGCATGACCACGCCCATTCGAAAAGGCCTTCTCGCTTTGAAGGCGCTCTTCCACACATCGAAGGGTTCAATTGGTACTTGGTGATACCCGCACTTTCGGGTCGATCTTGATGAAATATTTTGCACCTTTTTGAGTTGGTCCAAGGTCATCAATCCATGGGATTGGGTACCTATTCCCGGATGAAAGATCTTGTTCAAAGACCCGATAGTCAATGCAGAGTCTCCATGTCCCATCCTTCTTCTCGTACCAACACGATCGGGCTTCCACTGGGGGATGAACTTGGTCCGATGTGACCTTTCTCGCAACGAGCCTCGAATCGTCTCTTGATTTCATCATTCTCCATACCGCAGCGTCGATAGACGGTCCATTAGGTAGCCGCGCACCCCGGGGGTCGATCAATCGGTGCTTTCGACCTCACAGCGTGCAGGAACCCCCGTGGGTGAGGTGAATATGTCCCCGTACTCCTCCACAACCTTATCCATTTGTTGTTGTTGTGTAGAGGAGCCTTGTCTAGAGGACGTGGCCACAGCTCTTCTTTCTTGCCCCCGGGGGGCGCATCATCGTGAAAACAAATTTCCCGGTTTGGGGAAATGAGCTTATCGCATTGTTTTGCGTAACCAAAGAGATAGCGGCAGGAGGTGGTACTCGGTATCCCGTACAACTTATTTCCCAAAGTAACAATGACAAGACGAGGTCGAGACTCATACACACACATGACGCTTCCACAAGTATGGTTTTCCTAATAATACATCGGGACATCAATAGGAGCAACGTCACATAATACCTCATCCGTGAAGGGCTCGATGCTATAGGGAAGGCGACACCGCTGCCCAGACGCAGATCTCGGCCCTTGGTGAAGCCACCGATGGTGTATGGATGTGGGTGAGTCGTGGTCGGCAAGCCCAACCGCTCACTCTGCCTCGCCGAAATGAGGTTCTTTTTTGCTCCCCATTGTCGACAATGAACCGTACCGGGGAGCCCTTACCCACATCCGGGGAGTGGAAGAGACGCTCCTCCTCCTCCCGGATCTTCCGGTTCCTCCTTTTTGGATCTTTGTAGTGGCAACATGTGGCATGGCTCGCATCGTCAATCCGTTTCCCTTTTTTCATTCACCTTTCGTGTTCCCCGATTCGGGAGTCGAGCATGCAGTCCGACTCGTATTCCTCATCTCGCCACTAGCGATTGCTTGGCCCGACACCACGTTGTGAGTGGAGCTCTTATGGAACTCACACCACTTTCCCGTGTCCTTCTTTGGCTTTGCGGTGTTGTTCTTTTCTTGTGGCTTCGATTAGTTGTCTTTAGCCGCCATGCTCTCGTCTCGTCCTTTGTTCGCGGTTTGGAAGCACCTTTCCTTGCTTTTTGATTCGCATCCAAAGTCTCGCTTCTTCTCGCTTGAATTTCGCTCAATCTTGCGCATACCCAGATGCCATACCAAACGAGGGAGATTTCGAGAAACTCCATTTCCTCCCGAATGTATCCCCAGCATGCACACTGCATACTTTAGCACCGCATGTTTCTTCGAATCTTTGATACCCAACCTTTGTGCTACGGGTATGGAACAGATCCATCACCATGCACATCTTGATCCCTTTCGTTGTCGCAACATGTGGTCCATTGTATGTACTTGTCCTCATAGCTCCCCACGGATAGGCATCGTTCGACGGCGTCTCGAAAGAATTCTGTTGGTACAGCCAAGAACAGAGAGGGGTTCGTCTTGTCCTTTGCTCTCATAGTAGGTTTCCACCCGCCCTTAACATGGGGGGTAGCTTTTGACAGCGTAAAAATAATCTTCTCCGCTTGAAAAAGTCATGAACCGAGAAATATCCTTCACCGCATTCAACCATCTATCTATGGCATCTCGTTCATCTTCTGACCCTCAAATATGGGAATGTCAAAATTTACTTGTACCTGAAAAAGGAGTCGCGCCTCCAGAGTGGCTCTCGGATGCAAATGCGCCGACGGCAGCCGTTGAAGGATCTCGAGCAAAGTTATCCATCATCGCGTTCCTTTGTTTTCGAGGGCCTCCTCGAGCAATATTTTGATAGGATCTCCTCGCTCCCTCATATTTCTTTTTCATCCCCCATGGGCGTCCGTCGAGGCTCTGCGAGGCTGATTCTGCAAAGGTTCCACCTCGCATCGAGCCCTCAGCTCCTTATACCCCGACCTCGTTGGGGACATGCGAAAGAAGGACCCAGAAAAAGGCACCGCCCGATACCACCGATCCGTATTTACGGCGAACGCAATGTCACAAACATATAACCATAAATACGTAGATGAGCGGAAATAACACTTCATTTCATTAATATCAAAGAACTCGACATGTGCTTAGTATGAATGGAAACAAAACTAGCTGTGCGCCTGTAGCTATCTCTCGAGAAGAGATGTGGCGGCTACAGTTCTCGGAACCGAGTTACAATGAGGCTCGAGGGCCTATTTATCATTTAGAAACAATGGGAAATCCTAAATAGCCAAAACCCTAACCCTAGGAGATGAAGCGCCAAAACTATGGGCCCCGTTTGGGTAAATTAGTGTTTCAACTTCCCAGGGGCGTAACTTTGGCATACAATCTCCGTTTGACGCGTACCAGACCTCGTTAGAAAGATCTATCCGAGGACTACAAATTTGGAACGAGAAACATCAGTCCATGAACCCATGTTTCTCTCCGTTTTTTCCAAAAAACGTCGTTTAGGGCCTCAAAACGGCTCCGGAAGTTTAGGACTCGAAAAACTGCTAAAAATAGTAAACTGTGCCGAAACTGAAAAACTGAAATAGACAATGGTGGAGCCCCAAGTGGAATAGGCGGGTGACCACCAATATCCACCTGGATCACACAGGGGCAAGGCCCTCATCCTCTAGAGGAAAAGGCAAAGCCATTCCCTATTCTCCTAAAAGGGGCAGAGGAAATCATTGACTCATTAGTTTAGTACATGTAGATGACTCATGATGATGAATTATGATATACTTTTATTACTTTTGTCGTTGATGATATTTTGACTCTTGAAAGTCATGACTCAAAATTCAAGACTTGATACACTATTGATATGTGATGTAGCACTAGACTTCTTATACATCTTATATATTAGCTTTCATCTTATATACTAGCTTTCTTTTCATATTTATGTGGCAATGTATTTATTTGATGCCTTGGATACTTTAGATGCTAAATTTTGTTTTTTTTTTAAATAAATACTTTTGTACTTTTTAAATTTTGTCATTCTTTTGCCAAAATTTTCAAAAATCTAGACTTTTTCAATTTCCAAATGCGCGAGGTTGACTATTTCCACTTTGGTTTGCAGTGTGTTTTAAAATTGTTCTTGCCTCATTAAGATCTAGTTAAGAGCACGAGTAAAGAAACATATTAACAACATAAAGTCGATATATTACAAAATATTGATATTATAGCAAACTTTGATCAATATTATAGCTGACATCAATTTCGAAACTGTTCCCCGAAGGCAAAGGCCGACTAAATACCACCAGGTTGCCTTTGTGAGATCTTTATTTTCATACATTGGTGTACCAAATAGTCCTAACAGGTTAACTAATTCTATTAATTGTAGAGATGGTGGGGAAGACGGGCAGCAAGAGCCGCGAGCAGAGGCACTGCCTTCTGCAAAGTAAGCCCGTAAGCTTCCGCCATGTCCAAATTCTCGGGTAGCTAGCCCTCAGGCAAAGACCAGTCGAAGGAATGGAGTAAGGAGGCGAGCATGACCTGCACCATGCAGATCCCCATGTTCACGCCCGTACAGATCCGCCTGCCCGCGCCGAAGGGTATTACCTCGAAGTCGCTTCCCCTGGTTAAGGTATCTGCTACAGTCCAGTGGTCGAACAACGAAGCTCTTGACTGTAAGATAGATTGTATGGCTAACTTGGGAAATTGAAGATAAGTCAACTAGATGATGAAACAGAGTGGATTTCGTGGAAATGGTTACAACTATTAACATACATTTGTGGATCAAGTTTTCCACAATTCAGGAGAATTGGTTAGATTTTGATACTATAAGTAAAGGACCTTATAAGTCAAATAATATGTATCGACCATGTGATGAATTATTATCTCGCTATCACACATTGTGATGTTATGATCAAAATGTATTGTGTTTAAGTATTGTAACGGTATCTTTAGATGCCACCAATTATCTTGAAGCATGATCACTCTTTTACTTATTCTTTTTAGATTTTGTAATGTGTTCTTGGTTCAGATTAATTCTCTAATAAACTGCCTTCATATCCCGCTAAATTCACTTATTTCTAAGAAGATAAATGCTAGATGAGTGGGTTATCTTGTATTAGATTCATCTTCCCTACATCTCTAGAACTTAAAGAAGTAGAGTCTAATACGATTTTCATAGTTCCAAGTGCGAGATAATTAACTAATTCAACATTGATTTCGTTGGAAATGAATGAATCTAGAAGGCTTTTGAAGCATTTGAACGATGTCAGTGATGCAACCCACCATTGGTTGCTCCTTGCTAGTGCTATAAGGAGTGATTAGTTGCATCTTGCTAGTAGTTCAAAGAGTGATCATCCTTAACACTATGAAAACTGAGAAGTCAAGGAGGGAAGGGTAGTGTATTAGCATGATGACTCCAATAAGTCCTTACTAAGTCTTAAAGGTGGAGAATAGAGCTATAACAAGGGGTAATAGGTCTTTACTAAGTTTTAAAGGTGAAAAATAGAGCTATAACAAGGAGTAATAGGTCCTTACTAAGTTTTAAAGGTGGAAAATAGAGCTATAACAAAGGGCAATCTTATAACAATAATTGTAACAAATATTTTTGTGTGACATGAAAGTAAAGTAAATTATCAATATCCTTAATAAAAATTACTTTATAAATTTCAAAGATAAAAAATAAAGCTATAACAAGGGAGGTCCTTACTAAGTCTCAAAAGTGGAAAATAGAACTATAACAAGGGGCAATATTGTAACAATAATCCTTCCTTTTTTTATATGATCCACAACTAACATAACTACCCTCATTAAGCATTATTCTATTAAAATTTTAAATTTAACACAAATATTATTTTATAAAAAACTAATTTTAACATTATATTAAAAGCTTTCTACTATCATTTTTCCCTTCAAAATATATATGGTATATATTGTATTTTTTTCGTGTTTAGCGCATTTTAATTACAGGAGTTCAATGCCTCAAATTTACAATTTGACACCTCAAAAAACACACAAAAAATAATTGCGCTTAATTTATTTTATATTTGTTCGAGAGTCGGAAGCAACCTGCATGTAAAAAATAATTGCGCTTAATTTATTTTATATTTGTTCGAGAGTCGGAAACAACTTGCATGTAAAAGACAAAAAAAAATATAAGAAAATCAGTGTCGGTTTCGAGACGTTGAAATGTTATTCACCGTATTGGAAACAGACAAACTCTGTAATTTATTTAGAAATACATTCATAATGGAAAAAAGTCGAAGTCATGACAATACAGAAAAAATAATTATGCACAACCGTTCCTGCAATTCGATGGAACAATCCTGCCCATTTTCAAAGTGTTTTGGGTTTACAGATAAATATTAAGCCAAAGGTGGGAAAGAATCGCAAAATTATATTCTATTTAAATTCTTAAATTCCATGATGGCTGGAGTTTTGATTATGAAATAAAATATATTTTATTTTCAAAAAATAAAGTTAAAATGTTGTTTTACTAGTATAGAAAAAATAATATATCTATTAAATTTTTTTTGTTTATTTAATTATATCAATGAAATTAAAAAATAAATAAACTTTTAAAAAATATAAATAAAAAACCAGAATAATAACTATTAAAAAAAACATTTTTAAAATAAAAATATATAAATGAAAAACAAGATTAATTATCATTAAAAAACAATGTTGTTAAACCAACTTGGGATAAGTTATATTTTTTCATAAATTTGAATTTATTATTATTTAAAAAAATGTATATTTTAGAATTTGAAAATTTCTATAACAATGTTACTTTTAAATTTTTAAATATATGTAATTGTCAAATTTCTATTAAGTTAATGGTAGGAAAAAGAATCATTTTGCTATACAATAAGTTTATTATTAAAAAACAAATTTGAAGAAAAATGCATTTTGTAAAATTTATATTGTAAAGAGGAAAGCAACATCTAAGACATACCTTCTCTAAATTATATTTTTTTTTATATAGATTTTGAACTTTTGATTATATTTTAAAATTTTTTTGTCATTTTAGAATTTGGAAACTTCTATAACCATATTACCTTTAAATATGTATGAACTTTTTTTTATAAGTTCTATTAAGTTTATGGTTGGAAAATAATGGTTTTGCTATACAATTAGTTTATTATTAAAAAACAAATTTGAAGATGCATTTTGTAAAGTTTATATTATAAGGAAGAAAGCAATATCTGAGACATGCCTCTTCTTACATAGTTAAGTTATGGCAATGGTTAGCTCTACATGTATGAGTAATGGGAGAAAACTTGACTTTTCTCTTGGTTTTATAATGGTAACAGTTTTAAAGTTTCACATCTACCTTAGATGACTATTTGTAAAATACACTCATCAATATGTGTGTTATCAATTATATGTAACTCAAATGGCTAAGAGGAAGCTAGTCTTTATTTTTCACCTCCGAGTTCAAATCTCACCTTGTTATATGCTTGCTCTCTTCCAAAGTGAATTAATTATCCATTTTAGACCATTAGCTCTAATTTATCCTACTTTATATAGAACAAAAGTGAATTAATGATCCATTTTGGACCTATAATTTATCTGCTTTATCGAGAAGCAACCTTTTATCCTTCTTCATAGAAAACCAATTATAAGTCTAAGTTATCCTATTTTATAGAGAACCAATCTTAGATTGATATTTATATATTCTGCTCATACAAAGTGAGTTCTAGAATACATGCTCTAGAATGCATGCTCAGGATTCGTGTAGACACAAAATGAGCATCATCAAGTTACAAACACTCAATGAACTCAAGCTCTCATAATTATACTAGTAGCTTGAGCTACAACAATTTCCTTTTTTTTTTATTACATTGTTATTTCTTTCTTTGTTTTGATTACATTGTTTTGTAATAGTTTTACAATTGATTTAATTCCTTATCTCCATATTAAGTTATGATTGAGGTTGAACAGTGATGTCAAATGGTTCGACTGACCAGAAGGGTAAGACCCTTCTCAACTTCTTGGTTAGTTGTCCCAAGGGGACAATGTTTATGAAATATGTTGATGCATCTACAAAATTAAAGATGCACATTTATTATGTGAATTACTAGACACCTTCATTCAGGAAGCAGGACCACAAATTTTTTCCAAGTCATAACAAACACCGCTGCAAATTATGTTGCCGTTGACAGGTTGCTTATGGAGAGGTATCCTAACTTGTTTCATACACCTTGTGTTCCACATTGTATTGATAAGATGTTGGAGGATATAGGGAAGATTCCTTTTATGAGGGATATTGTTGAATCATCTAATAGCATAACAAAATTTATATGTAATCATACATATGTACTTAGCTTGATGAGAATATTCACCAACAACAAAGAGTTGGTGCATCCTGCCATTACACGATTTGCCACTAATTTCATATCTCTTTTGTCTCTGTTGAATTCTATGTGGGATTTGAAGACCATGTCTCTTTCACAAGAGTGGTGTGTTTTATTTGTTAGTCACAAGTCGGAGGGAGAGGGCATATGCAAAGTAGTTTCATATGATCGGAGCTTTTGGGCATGAGTGGAGGAGGTGCGTGTCATTTTGAAACCTTTGGTAAGGGTTCTTCAGTTAGTTGATAGAGACAAGCCTGCAATGGGCTACTTGTACATGAGACCATGGATATGGCCAAAGAATCCATTCGTGTATATTATGAAAATAAGGGGGGTGAGGGGTTTAAGAAACAATAGTTTCTATGGAGAGTGAATGATGAGAAGTGGAACAATCCCCTTTATCGCCCCATTCATGTTGCATATATCTACCTCAACCCCACATTTTCTTACTCCTATGGTTTTAGATTTGATGTCGAGGTGATAGATGGATTTTTCACTTGTGTTGAGAGGTGGTGACATTTGAGCAAGAACGTGAAGATATTTCTAAAGAAATGGAGATATATATGATGACAAGTGGCACATTTGGTTTTACCATGGCTATTAAGAATAGGGCGACCAAAATGTCAGGTAAGCTTCACTGTGTTTCAAATTTCAAAATTGGTTGTTTCTTCATAATTTACTTCAAGTTTAGAATTTCAATGTTTTAAATTTTCTCTTATGTTTCTCTTATTTATTTTAACTTGAAGATGCTTGGTGGATAAGTTATAGCGGTATAGTACCCCATCTCCAAAAGCTCACAATTCGAGTGCCCAACGAAACATGCAGTTCCTCCGGGTGCGAGTGTAACTGGAGAGTATTTGACAAACTACACACCAAAATGAACAACATGTAAAAAAAAATTGAATTAGATTTTTGAATTCATTATAAATTATAATTTATTATTTCTAATATTTAAATTTTCTAAGTATTAGTTTATAATCTATGATCCTAATATGGGTTGGAGTCCTAGCACCTCAATAACATGGTCTACGTCTACTACAATCTTCGATTGTGGGTGAGACAACTTCAGAAAACCCATGATGTGGAAGCCATCTCATTGGACCATATTAACACCATTGTTGCATGGAGTGTTAAATTTGAGAGGCCTATCATGGACTCGGTCCTTGATTGGTTGGAAGTGGATCCGGAGGCACTGTAGGCAGAGGAGATATAAACTACATGGGAGGGAGAGGTAGAGGAGGAAGAGGAGGAAGAGGAAGAGGTTGAGGAGGAGGTGACACAATCTAGAATGGGAAGTGATAGAGGACAAAATAAACCTATTTTTTCTTCTAGAGAACAATAGAGCTCATTTGTAGCCACAGGGACAGGGCCTTCGTCCTGTAGAGGAAAAGGCAAAGGCATTCGCTATTCTCATAAAAGGGATAGAGGAAATCAATGACTCATTAGTTTATGACATGTAGATGACTCATGATGATGAATTATGAGATACATTTATTATATTTTTTGTTGTTGATATTTTGAGTCTTGAAGATTGAGGACTTATTCACTATTGATATGTGATGTAGCACTAGATTTCTTATACATATTATATATTAGCTTTCTTTTCATATTTATGCGGCAATGCGTTTATTTGATTTTTTTCATTTTCTAAATTCCTAAGATCGACTTTTTCTAGTTTAGTTTGGAGTATGTTTTAAAATTGTTCTTGCCTCGTTAAAAGCTAGTTAAGAGCTCATGCTTAAAGAAAAAGATTGACAACATAAAGCCAATAATTTAAAGACATAGTGGGAGTGAAAGCCTCCCACAATGCACCAGTAAGGAAGAAAGTTTTTCCTTGAATAAAAGTGACAAGTCTATGTGCAAATTTTCCATTTGACAATTGGATTATGATATATTTTTCCATAGATTCATGAATAGATTGAAATCATTAGTGAATTAGATAGACTTATATTGCATTGTAAAGAAGAATGCATTTTGCAATTTTTGTAAATCGATGTTATTCATGAATAGATTGAAATCATTAGTGAATGAGATAGACTTATATTGCATTGTAAAGAAGAATGCATTTTGCAATTTTTGTAAATCGATGTTTAAAAACATCTGGAAAAACCAGGAATTTCTCGTTGCCTTCTATACCTTTGAAATATTACAGAATATAAATATTATAGCTGACATCAATTTCTTAATTGTTCCCTGAAGGCAAAGCCTGAATAAATGCCACTCGGTTTCCTTTGAGAGATCCTTATTTTCATACATTGGTGTACCAAACAGTCCTAACATGCTAACAACGTCTATTAATTGTAGAGATGGTGGGGAAGATGAGCAGCGGGAGCTGCGAGTAGAGGCACTGCCTTCTGTAAGATAAGCCCGTAAGCTTCCTTCACCCATTCCACTGTGCTTGAAGACATGTCAATTCCTGCTGTGAACAGATCCTGCACATCACATCATAAAAAAATAAAAAAAAATTATAGTTAATAAAAAAATTATTCGAATGTCGCATCTCGCGACCTTTTCAAAGTCTTTTAATAAAAAAATTATTCGAATGTCGCAACTCGGGACCTTTTCAAAGTCCCATATAGGGGAGGGACACTAGTTGTTGGGCGCCCTCCCCTCCACCTCAACAACTGACATGTAAAGAAATGTGGAGGTTGTACGAAACTTGCCCAATTCAAGCGGCCACGCGTCGTGGTAGGTGACAACCTTATTTTTGAGTAAATGGGATAGGGTTAGGGTTTGGTCTGGAGGTTTAGCCATGATGATAATTTACCCTTGTTCATTGTTTCTTGGGCCCGAAGTGTGGTCGTTCGTCTCCGTCGGTGGTGGTGGCTGCGGGTTCCAGAACCTGCGCAACCTGTCCACTGATCCTGAATACTGTAAGTTGCTTCATTGCCCACCATTGTTGGTTGGTTTTTTCGGCCAGTTCGTGAACCTGTTCGTCGGTTCCACCATTATTGTGTTGTTAGGTTTGAAGGTTTGTCAGTTTCTGAACATTGATGGTCGCCGCCCGTTTCTGTTCATGTATGCGAAGTCTGCCATTGTGTCCGCCATTTCTCTGATGCTGGACTGCCAAGATATCGATTGTTGTCCACTAGGGTTTCAGTCTGCTTGCTCTGTTTGGTCGAATTCTTCAGGATTTGGCATCAACCTCTCGAATTCTTCAAGTTTGTCATCAACCTTTGGAATTCGTAAAATTTTAACTCTTTTTATGCCATTTTTGTTTATAAAATTTTAATTTTCTTGTTTTTTGCAGGTCTTTTCTTCGATGGTTGACGTTGGCGAGGTTTGGGGAGGTGTTGTGGTGGCTTCTCTTCAACCTCTGCACTTCTTGGCGACCTCTGGTAGGATTCACAATCCTACCAATCATTCTTTGTGTTTTTTAACACTTATTCCCTGTGTTTTTTAACACTTTCAATCGCTATTCGGTGGAATTTAGCTCTTCTTGTTGTTTTTTCAGTGGAATTTAGAAATGCTTGACATATATCTGTGGGTCTTATATGTGTTCTATGTTCGACTGGTTATCTGTGGGTTTAGGGTTTGGTTGCTTGTAAGAGTCAATATCAAGCAATTTGTGGGTTTATATGTGTTCGGTGGAATTTAGCTCTTATATGTGTTCTATGTTTCACTGGTTATTTGTGGGTTTAGGGTTTGGTTGCTTGTAAGAGTTAATATCAAGCAATTTGTGGGTGTTCTGTGGAATTTAACTCTTATATGTGTTCTATGTTTCACTGGTTATTTTGTGGGTTTAGGGTTTGGTTGCTTGTAAGAGTCAATACCAAGCAATTTGTGGTTTTATAAATGAGTTCGGTGGAATTTAGCTGTTACATGTGTTCTATGTTTCACTGGTTATCTGTCGGTTTAGGGTTTTGTCTCTTGTAAGAGTGAATGAATAGCATTTTGTGGGTTTATATGTGTTCAGTGGAATTTAGCTTTTTATGTGTTCTATGTTTGACTGGTTATCTGTGGGTTTAGGGTTTAGTTTCGGCTGCCTCTCTTGGAAATATGCTAGAGGCTTCTTTGATGGGTATGTATTCCTAGTTATCTGTGGGTTTAGGGTTTGGTTTCAACTGCCTCTCTTGGAAATATGTTGGAGGCTTCTTTGATGGGTATGTATTCCTTTGGCTAATCTGATGATTGCTCTCTTTTTCTCGTGGGAAATAAATTCCTGTGAAGCTACTGACACTTCCCCCATTTCGATTTCAATTCTGATCATTGTACCCATTGTAAATATTTTGGTGACTTAGTGCACCTAACTCTGTGGGAATTGAACAGAGACCCACACAATATTTTGGATTATGGGCAATGTCCTGAAAACAATGATACTCACTAGTTTTAATTCATGCTCTTCCAACACTGATTATTGTGGTAGCTTATTCATGAACTTTGGAATCTGAAATTGAACTCCCTTACTGTTCCATTCTGTTTTTGAATTTATTTCATGGAGTTCATTAGTTAGAATTCTTCCACCTTTTTTTACATCCTATTGTTCCATGAATGCATCTCTAAAAGAATTACAGATCTTCATGCCACTATCATCAAGGTTATTGAACCACATTCTAACTTCTTCTCATGAAAGGGGAAAATGTTCCATCACTGATCTTCAAGGCTATCTTTTAATTCATGCTCTTCCAACACAATCCTGTAATTTTTCAATGTGTTTCTACCTGTTATACATTGTTCCCTAAAAATTTGGGAAGCCATTTACTGTCTTTTTTAGGCATGTCATGTGAGGCTCCTTGGATAGATGAGAAATCCAATGCCTTGTACAAATTTCTCTTCCATTAAGTCATGCCTACTATAGGGTTAGGTTACTTGTAAGAGTCAAGGAATAGGCTTCTTCAATCATGAAGGATTTCAAGGCTTTTTCTTCAGTGAAGGTTGAGAAACATTTTTAATTAATACTTTTTATTTTTACAATGTATCTTCAAAGATTAACTCATTAATAATGTTGAAGTGTAATCTTCTTGATTCGGGCAAGGTCATTTCTGCATAGATGCATTGATCTTCAAGGTTCTGTTATTTATCTGTTCATAGCCTTCTTACATTTATTGTAGGGTTATATGTTGCACTCCCTTAACAGAGTTTATATATTTATTGTAGTTTATTATAGGGTTATATGTTAATGGAACTTGAACACCCTTAATGTTCCATTCTCTTTTTGAATTTATTTAATGGTTAACAGAGTTTATATGTTTATTGTAGTTTATTATAGGGTTATATGTTAACATAAATTGAACTCCCTTATTTTTCCGCCCTCTTTTTGAATTTATTTCATGGTTAATAGAGTTTAAATGTGTATTATAGTTTATTATAGAGTTATATGTTAAAAAAATTTGAACTCCCTTACCGTTCCATTCTCTTTTTGAATTTATTTCATGGTTAACAGAGTTTATATGTTTATTGTAGTTTATTATAGGGCTATATGTTAATAGAAACTGAACTCCCTTACTGTTCCATTCTCTTTTTGAATTTATTTCATGGTTAACAGAGTTTATATGTTTATTATAGTTTATTATAGGGTTATATGTTAACACAAATTGAACTCACTGATTTTAATTCATGCTCTTCCAACACTGATTATTGTGGTGGCTTATTCATGAACTTTGGAATCTGAAATTGGACTCCCTTACTGCTCCATTTTGTTTTTGAATTTATTTCATGGAGTTCATTAGTTAGAAGTCTTCCACCTTTTTTTACATCCTATTGTTCCATGAATGCATCTCTAAAATAATTACATGACTTTATGCAACTATCATCAATGTTATTGAACCACATTCTAACTTCTTCTCATGAAAGGGGAAAATTTTTCATCACTGATCTTCAGGGTTGTCTTTTAATTCATTCTCTTCCAACACATCCTGGAATTTTTCAATGTGTTCCTACCTATTATATATTGTTCCCTAAAAATTTGGGAAGCCATTTACTGTCTTTTTTAGGCATGTAATGTGAGGCTCCTTGGATAGTTGAGAAATCCAATGCCTTGTACATATTTCTCTTTCATTAAGTCATGCCTACTATAGGGTTTGGTTGCTTGTAAGAGTCAAGGAATAGGCTTCTTCAATCATGAAGGATTTCAAGGCTTTTATTCAATCAAGATTGAGAAATTTTTTTAAATAATACTTTTGATTTTTACAATTTATCTTCAAAGATTAACTTATCAATAATGTTGAAGTGTAATCTTCTCGATTTGGGCAAGTTCATTGCTGCATTGGTGCATTGATCTTCAAGGTTATGTTATTTATTTGTTATATGATATGATTTTAGCAGAGAATTGAATGGAAAATGTGAGAAAGTATGTTAACAGAGTTTATTGAAGGGTTATATGTTGCCATTTTGTAGGCTGACATTATTTTTTTTGCAAAAAATTATGTCATAGTGTTACATGTAACAGGGAGCTATGTGTTCTGTGTTGTTAGCTGAGTTATGTAGTGTGTAGTGATGTCATCCTATGTGTTTAGGAAAAACTAACAACATACAGTTAAGAATAACTAATAGAACTAGTATAAAGAGGTATGCTTTGCAACATGTTGTGTGTGGATAGATATGTGAGATATGGTTTGTGAAGTATGATGACAACATTTAAATTATACTTAGTGTAGTAGAAAGGAAATATGAGATCTATTAAGATATAAAATTCCAAACATATAGTCCATCCAAAAACCCACATCATAATGTGGTTACATCCAAAAACATCTAACACCCATATTCTTTATGGCGTTGAAAATCTTCAATGCCAAACCATGAGTTGCCTGATTGAGTCAAGTAGGCTGGCCTTCCTACAAAGGCTTGATTAGGTTGTGGTTGATTGCTGCCATATAATTGAGACCAATTTTTCCCTTCCAACCATGGAGGAATTGAGTACCCATACCTCACACTTGCGTTAAGTGGAGGTGTGTGATGAGCATACATTGAATTCACACCTCCTGTGATAGGAATAAGGTAAGTGGTTAAACCCCCATTTTGATAGTGAGGCACTTGAATGTTTATGAGGTCTTGGAATAATGTTGTATTATTTGCAATATTGTCCAATGTGTTGGACATGTCCCTAGTTTCATTCTCATCAACTGTGCTTGCATTTATGTCAACCATATCAATCATCCCTTGTTCCCTTTAAAGCATTTGTTTAGCCTTCCTTGCTTCCTTTTCTTGTCTTGACATTTGTTTTTGTTGCTCCTTCTCTTGCCTTTCTCTCTCTCTTTCAAGCCTTTCATCTACTCGACATTGTGCTGCGATAACCCTTGCTGCCTTCTTCTCCTTGGCTTGATACTTCTTCTTTTTTTCTGTTTTAATTCTTGAATTTCCATTTTTTTCTTTTTAGACTCAACTAGGAGCTTTATATAGTCTCCTGAGGTGAGTAACTGTGAAATTCGCCCAAAATGAAGATTGATGGGTGTTCCTTGCTTCTTTTTCATTGGCACTCTTTCTACTGGTAGCTTTATTAACCGCCCAAGTAACTTCTCTCTCCCTCCCACTTGCATGTCATTGCTTGGCACTTCAGTATCTATGACACTTGATTGAAATATATTGTTTTCTTCATCTGGTGCCTCATTATGTTCTCCATCTTCTTCCATTGATCTATTGTCCACAAAAAAATGAATAATTTCATTATTCAATTCAACCACTTGTGAAGACATATTCATGCTTTGTTCATTGGTTCTTGAGACACTGTGTTCGTTCAAATTAATCATGGCTTCTACCAACCATGATGGTGGGTTTACTTGGCTAGGCAATGTCAATTGGTCATTTTCAATTTCATTAACAATATCAACAATTTCATTTTCAATTACAGCTGCATTAACAATATCAACATTTTTATTTTCAACTACATCTGCATTAACAATACCAACAATTTCATTTTCAACAAAATCTGCATTGTTCCTTGCATGTTCAACAGTGTGATTAATAATATTAGTAGCAAGAGTTCCATCTACTTCAATTGGTAGAACAACTTCCATGTTGTCACCAATTTGTTGACAGGTATACTGTGTTTCACATACCTGCTCATCATCAGCAGCATATAACTGTCCTTGAGAGAGGGAAATTATATTATTAGTTGCAACCACATCAGCATGTTCATGTACTTCATGCTCTTCTTCCTAACCATCCACATGAAAAGCTTGGCTACAAGCAGTATCATGCATAAGAGAATCATAATTTAGTGGCCATACTCCTGTCCTCCTAAAGCCAGCCTTGATATTTGATGGTGTCAGAGCCCTTTTAAAAGCCTTACTTGCAAGCTCTGCTAACTCGAACCTTTTCACCTCAACCCCTGGATTCTTTGCCATCCATGCAACACGTTCTAACCTGAAATAGTTCTTGAAAGGGCCAAACATACTAACATCAAGGGGTTGCAATCTGTGAGTGGTATGAGCGGGCAATGTTAAAAGGTCAATGCCCAAATTGTTTGCTTCCTCAATTGTTTGTACAACCATGTTGCTTCCATGGACATCTAATATCAATAGGTGTCTGTTATTAGGTGAAACACCACCTAGCACAGATGCAGCAAAGTGGCAAAGCCAATTTAAAAAAATTTCTTTAGTCATCCATGCATGGGGATGTGCAGCCATGCATGCTCCAGGTTCACAGTGTTGTATATAATTTTTCAATTGATTTTTACCTTTGAATAGATAAAATCACGGGCTTGAAGCACCAATTGCATTGACACAACATAAAATGGTTATCCACTCCCTGCTCTTAGGCAAAATATTTGGCACGTTTCGGCTGCCTCTCTTGGCAATTACCCTCATGCCACAATTCCTTCCCCCCTGTAAACCTGTTTGATCACAGTTCCATATATGGTTTGCACCATAAGAATGTTTATCGTATGCACTAGAAAGAGTGTCATAGAACTTACATACAACTATATGGCACAAATTTAATGCTTTGTCTCTGTCAAGGCCCTCAGCTGTATGTAATACAAGGTATGGATGCCTTTTTTAAAACCCAAACCACCATGATTTACCAGGAAACCCATCTTTGAATGGGTTTGGCCTCCCTTGACAGATTTGAGCAACTGTGGATTTTAGTTGTATCAACTCTAGCCCATGTCCCAATTGGGCCATTTATTTACACCACTCAACCACCTCGACCTCCTCCTCTTCAGTCATAACTGTAACCGACCCTCTACGTTTGGTGTGAGTGATCCCATTTATCCAATAATGTATTGATGAGGAAGGAATATTATGCTTCTTTGCAGATTCCCGAACATAATATCCATTTAACTCTATGTTGTCAATTGCAACTAACATTTCTTCTTTTGTCCAACCTCTTATAGCACTGATCTTTTTAGTTGAAGTTGCGCCTTGGATTGTGGTTGATGGTGGCTCTGTGACTGATGGTGCCACAACATCAGCTTCAACCACATGGTCATCCTCAACAACATTGCTTGGAGCATTGTTAACATTGAGATCTCATATTCTTTCTTCATCTGATGAAGTGCATCACATCTGGGCACCCCTGGTCACTCTTCTGCCACTTCTCCTTGTACGAGCTACATAACTCACTCTTGCCATGGATGCAACTACCTGCAGAATTATTGCATGCATTTAGTTATTTAGTTTGTGTATTATTGGATGCATTTAGTTAAGAATTATTGAAAATAATGTTTTCATACAAAGAATACAACTTCTATGCACATATATTGCATATAGATATGTTAAATTCAAATGCTACAACTTCTATTTTCAGCTATTGCAAATAGATATGTTAACTTCAAATGCTACAGCTTCTATGCTCAACTTCTGAGATATTTTCCACAGGCTTCTATGCTAAGCTACTCATGTTTTGTTTTTGGTTATTTGTTTCCAACTTCTAATCTCTATCTTTGTCTGATATTTGTGTCATTTGAAGTCATTATGTACCCCGAAGCTGAATTAGGTAAGTTCAAATGATTGGGTAAGTTTGAATTCCAGTCTAATCTTTGTGTCATTTGAAGTCATTTTGTACCCTGAAGCTGAATTGGGTAAGTTCCAATGTGCACTGTGACTCTAAATTTTTTGAATCCATCAAATGTTACAAACTATGGCCAAAACTCAGGTATTGAGGTGTTGAATTAATGAAATCTATAATATGTTTTAGTTTCAATTGCAATGCTTCCTTATTCACCAAAATAAATTAGCATCTTACATAATAGGTTCACTTAGCATCTTACATAACAGTTTCACTATAAACCTCTTGTAGAGATTGTTTGCAATTCTATTTTGGGGAAATTTAACATACATATTGTCTTTAAAACATTGAAACTTGCCTAGGCATAGGCATTGGGATGAATCTGTGTTCAACTATAAATGATTTTTGTTCTTTGTTCTATTCTTTTTCATCTGTAGATGATTTGGGCAAGTTCATGAGATAGCAAGAGTTCCACTGTGCACTGCCTTTATATTTTTTGGATACAAAACATTTTGGTCATAGTTACTGAATTCATCAACCTATTAAGAGACATTTCTCTTTACTAGTTCAACTAATCTAGGTGACTATTTTCCAAGGGACTCTAAATTTTTTGAATCCATCAAATGTTACAAAGTTCTTTGTTTTGTTCTTTTTCATCTGTAGCTGAACTGGGCAAGTTCATTAGATAGCAAGAGTTCCACTATGCACTGTCTTTATATTTTTTGGATACAGAACATTCTGATCATAGTTACTGAATTCATCAACCTGTTAAGAGACATTGCTCTTTACTAGTTCAACTAATCTAGGTAACTATTTTCTAAGGGACTCTAAATTTTTTGAATCCATCAAATGTTACAAACTATGGCAGTAGGTGCAGTCGTGGGGTTTGGGTAGTTTTATGGGATGTCTGATTGATGGATATATAGTTCTGCAGCCTGCCTGTCCGTGCATCTATCTGAAGCTATTCCCATTTTGTTTCCACTGTTGAGTTTAGTGATCCTAGGGGTGTTCATCCCATACAAAGGGTGTACCATTCTTTAGGAGGTAAGTTAGAGGATGATAAACTTCCGCCCTGGCTGTGTAAAGATACTTATATTTATTCCCCTCGAACACTTTTTTTCCTGAGCCCCCTTTAGTAAATACCCCAAAGGAATAGAAAGAGAAAAGAAGGTCCTCCCCTTGAATGAATAGAGATGGTAAGGCTTAGTTGCAGATCGGCCTAACAGGTTGATGGAGGTTCAAATCTAGGTGACTATTTGCCAAGGGACTCTAAATCTTTTGAATCCATCAAATGTTACAAACTATGGCCAAAACTCAAGGATTGAGGTGTTGAATTTATGAAATCTATAATATGTTCACTCAAAGAATATCATTATATTGTTTATTATTTTTCACAACAACGTCAATTCTGCGCTAATACTTAATGTCACTCTATTTTGTGGGAGGCATTCAATTTGAGGTGCATTATTTGAGTTCCTTTTGTCATAAAATCGGCCTATGGTTCTACTATCCTGTTTATTTATTTTTAAAATAAACAACCCTCTTGTCATTGTAGTGCAACAATCAATGTTTTACAATGTCTTGAATTCAACAATTAATGTTGTCTTCAATTCAATCTCCCATTGGGATGAATCTGTGTTCAACTATTAACCTCTTGTAGAGATGGAAATTGTTTTGAGTTCAATCTCCCATTGGGATGAATTTTTGTTCAACTATTAACCTCTTGTAGAGATTGTTTGCAATTCTGTTTTGGGGAAATTGTTTTGAGTTCAATCTCCCATTCGGATGAATCTGTGTTCAACTATTAACCTCTTGTAGAGATTGTTTGCAATTCTGTTTTGGGGAAATTGTTTTGAGTTCAATCTCCCATTGGGATGAATCTGTGTTCAACTATACTATTAACCTCTTGTAGAGATTGTTTGCAATTCTGTTTTGGGGAAATTGTTTTGAGTTCAATATCCCATTGGGATGAATCTGTGTTCAACTATACTATTAACCTCTTGTAGAGATTGTTTGCAATTATGTTTTGGGGAAATTGTTTTGAGTTCAATCTCCCATTGGGATGAATCTATATTCAACTATACTATTAACTTCTTGTAGAGATTGTTTTCAATTTTGTTTTGGGGAAATTGTTTTGAGTTCAATCTCCCATTGGGATGAATCTGTGTTCAACTATACTATTAACCTCTTATAGAGATTGTTTGCAATTCTGTTTTGGGGCAATTGTTTTGAGTTCAATCTCCCATTGGGATGAATCTATGTTCAACTTACTATTAACCTCTTGTAGAGATTGTTTGCAATTCTGTTTTGGGGAAATTGTTTTGAGTTCAATCTCCCATTAGGATGAATCTGTGTTCAACTATTAACCTCTTGTAGAGATTGTTTGAAACTCTATTTTGGGGAAATTGTTTTCAGTTCAATCTCCCATTGGGATGAATCTGTGTTCAAAGAAAAATAGAAAAAATATATACAATTTCATGAAAATTAAAATTTTAAGAAAAATTAAATAAAAACTTAAAAAAAAACTGAAATAAAGACTCAGAAATGAAATTAGAATGTAAGAAAGCTGAAATAAAGACTCAGAAATGAAATTAGAAGTGTAAGAAAGCTGAAATAATGACTCAGAAAGTAAAATAAAATTGTAAGAAAAATGTGCTATAATTGAGAAAACTAACCTAAATATACTGTGAAATGTTTTGGGCTGTGTTCTGTGCTGGGTTGTCTCCAAGGCTGGTGAATAGTTTGAAACTGAAACCTGTAACGTCAGAAGTGGTTGAACTTCTTTTATATTTTTTTGCAGTTGAATTTTATTGGTGACAATGACGGACATGGATTGCAATGGCTTCATTTTGCATGTGTGATCAGGATTGAATTTGATGTGATCGAATGGCTGAGAATTTTTTTTTGTTGATCCATGTGCTTTGATCTATTTTGATGGGAAATCATTTATTGAATTTACTGGGTGGGTTTCATTTATTGTACACTGTGGGTTTAAATGTTGTTATTGGGTGGGTGTCATTTATTGAACATAATGGGTTTAAATGTTGAATAACACAGCAGTTATGGTTGACATACATTTATTTTTATTATGTGCAGGTATTGATATTTACTTCTCATACACAACATCAGGGCTGATTAGATGGGCTGAAGTGACTGGCTTTTTGTACTTATTAACTTGACCATTTTGGAAGGAAAAATGGTTTTATGAGTTTTCTAGTTGACATGATAGGATTTGTAATCTTGATACTTATTAAACTATTTATGGACAATTGTGGGCCCAGTAAATGACTTGGGAAATTTTGGACTTAATTTAATAATATTTTAACTTCAAGTTATTTCTTTATGTTTAATTATTGGTTACATATATATCTATATATATATATATATATATATATATATATATATATATATATATATATATATATATATATATATTTAGAAATGAGTTGATGGGACGTGCACAACATTAGACATCTCTCCCCTAGAGGATGTTATACTTTTAATTTGAAGTAACAGGTATTTATTAAAATCTTGAAAAAAGAAAATTGGTATTTCTAAAAATTTGAAAAGTCATTGTACTATTTTCTAGCGTTAATTGAAATTGAAATCCAGACAACAAACTGTTACTTCAAAATTTTCAAGTCACATTCATAAGAGGTGAACAATTCAAGTTAAAGAGACAGATACAAAAGCAAAATGGAGTTGTCTTTAGTGTAATTTTTTGGAATTTAAAGCTAAAAAACTTGAGGTGAAATCTTGATTTCTGTTATTTAAACTGTTTTTTTTACCGTATATATAGATTCAGCGCCCTAAAAAGTCTCTAAGGCATTTCAATTGTGCATAGTTACCTATCAAAATTCTGTTTTCAATGAATTTTCGCTGGATTTTACAAAAATTAAACCAGAAAAATCTACCAGAAAAACTTTCAAAAAATAGCAATAATGACAATTCTAAGAAAAATAAAAAATAAAATCAGAGAATCTACTTCAAAAATCAGACATTTGATTTTCTGATCTCAGAGAATCTACTTCAAAGATCAGACATATAATTTTCTTTATCAAGAACCGACAAACCCTATGTAATGGTTCAGCAGTACAGACAAACTCTGTAATGGTTTCTGAGTTCATATGAAAATGCAATCAAATAAAATATTCGGTATCACATGACAGTAGAAAATAAAATATGGTTCAGCATTGACATTGACATTTAATTGCAGAAAAGACAAACTCTGTAATGGTTTCTGAGTTTACATGAAAATGCAATCAAATAAAATATTCGGTATCACATGACAGTAGAAAATAAAATATGGTTCAGCATTGACATTGACATTTAATTGCAGTACAGACAAACTCTGTAATGGTTTCTGAGTTTATATGAAAATACAATCAAATAAAATATTCGGTATCACATGACAGTAGAAAATAAAATATGGGAAATTATTAATATTGAAAAATAGTTACTTTCACAGCTGGCTGGAATTCGATGGAGCAACTCATTCCTTTTCAACTGCTTTAGTTTGACGTGCTGATTTGGAGACTCCACATAGGGTTGTCTAACTCTATTTTACTATGTTTTTTATTTTATTGGGGTGTTTTTAATTTTGTTGGGTTGGAAACGCTAGGGTGTCTAGCCATACTTGGAAACCCTAATTAAATGCCATAAGTTTTTATAACATTTCTCACAAAGTTATACCAAGTTATATTTATTAAATGCTATAAGTTATTATAACATTTTTTACAAAGTAATATCTAATTGACACATACACAAATTTTTTTACAGATTTCATATCATTTTATTTTAATTTTTTTTTAATTTTTTTTAAAGAATCAGCATTCCTCTTAGCCCACGGGTAGGGTGAAATTACTCATACTAGGTCAATTTACATGGAGTAAGATTTGTATTTTTGATGATATAAATGAATTTAGCATTAAAAAAATTCTAAAAACACATAATTTTAATAAAAGATGTAATAAATTTTTGATAAAATTAACTAAAAAATATATAAAAAAATTCTAAAACAAAATAAGACAAGATTTTAAACAAACCAAAATAATATATAAATTAATCAATTAAGTTTTGTGGGATTATATATTCATCATTGGGGTAGGAAATTGAACCTATGACTTCACATCATAGAATGTCTTAACAAAGCACTCAATCACCATTTTTTTCCTCCATTTTAAATATTTAATATATTTAAAATAAAATAGGTTTAACTATTTCCTATAAATTCAAAATGTGTCAAATATCCATAATCATATTAAATATGCAAAAAAAAAAATAACTCAAAATTGGAAAATACAATCACATATATAAAATACATAACAAATACAAAATAGAAAATATATAACCAACTATATAATATATTTTTGTTTAAAAATTAAAAAAAAAAAACAAAATTTTGTATCTGTTCATATATATATATAAGTTATTTATTATATTATACAATTAATAAGAAGTTATCAATTGGGAATATATTGAGTGATTGATTGGGATTATCTTCTTCATCTAAGTTCAAATTTGGCAAATGACATGATAAGCTATAGATAATGTTGTAATGACTTTGTGCCTATAAATATTGTTGTAATGACTTTGTACCTAGTGAACTCTAGCCCTTAGGCTAAGAGGAATGTTGATTCCTTTCCTCATAAAATAAATAAAATAAAATGCAACTTGTAAAAGGTTGTATATATGTGTCAACTAAATATTACTTTATAAAATTATAAAAATGTTATAGTAACTTATAGCATTAATAAATATAATTTTGTAATAGCTTCCAATCTTATTATTACCACATAAATATAATATTATAAAAACTGTCTTTATAAAATTATAAACTTTCATAAAAAATTCACAAATGAAAAAAATTCTACCCACTCCCTTCTTATTTCATAAAAGCTTCGTTCTTATTTCATGTTTATTATATTTAATTTTAATACTGATATTATGTGGAAGGTCCAAATGCATTGAACCTTTCACCCTTATAAACCTGATATTTTGTATCGTGTGGAAAGTCTAAATGCATTGAGCCTTTCACCTTATAAACCTGATATTCTATATCCTGTGGAAGGTCCAAACTCATTGAGCCTTTCACCCTTATAAACATTATAAGGGATAAATATCAGCTAATAGCACTTACCCTAGGTATAATATATTTCTTTTGGAGAGATGGCTAATAATATATATGGAGCAATCAGTTTATGGGAAATGATGTATATGCCACTTCTCCAATTTAACCAAACCAGTGGAATATACTACCCCTCCCATTAATTAACCAATAAATCCACATATAATCACATCCTCATGGGTTTCTTGCTATAATTAGGCTGAAGATTTCAACATTGTCAAACAACACCAAATTTGTTCACAACTCTGTTTGTATAATCACATCCTCATGGCTTTCTTGCTATAATTAGGTTGAAGATTTTAGCACTGTCAAACAACACCTCATTTGTTCACAACTTTGTTTGTCCTTGCGTTTCTGGAGGCTAACGGATCCAGATTTTTAATCGTGGAGAGTCAATCCAGCGCCTAGCTAAGGCTGCGATCTTAATTGAGAATGGTAATGAATGAACTCTAAAGGGAAAAGCCCTTGAAGAACTTAAGAGATTGTAACACATAAACATCGCACCACCCTGGAAAACACCATTTTCTACTCTCGCTGTAGAATCCCATGTTTCTTTCCAGACCAATTCAAGGGAGATTTCAGTAAGGAAGAAGCTAATGTTGGGACAAACCAGAGGTGATTTGACACCTCTAGTCTGCCCCTTTCCGGCACAACTCGTTCCAGCCCGTTTTTTGGAGTTCACTTTTCTCGCCTTCATTGTTAGTGTTTTCCATTTTTGTGGGCTTCGCCCTTCACCCTCAGCCACCCTCCTCCATCTTCCTCATCCACCCTGCATCGGCGTCCTCTGTATCTCTACTGATACCAATGGAAGTAGACTGTAGGAATGCGAGGGTTGAATTTGACAACCCCGCTCATAATTTGAATTTGGCAACCCCGCTCATAATTTGAATTTGGCCATCTCACTTTTACTTTGAATTTGGAAATCCCGCTTTTAATTTGAATTATAAAACTTCTCAGCCGATACTTTTCGCTGCTACTACAACAAACTATGGGAGGCCATTTTGGTGGTTAACGAATTCAGACGATGCTTTTCGCAGTTGCTGCAACAAACTATGGGATGCCATTTTGGTGGTTAACGAATTTAGCTGATGCTTTTCGCTGCTGCTGCAACAAACTATGAGAGACCATTTTGGTGGTTAACGATTTCAGCTAATGCTTTTCGCTGCTACTGCAACAAACTATAGGAGGCCATTTTGGTGGTTAACGAATTTTCCATGGATGTCATAGGATATCAAACTGAGATGAGCGTGTAACACTCATCATCTAAACAATGTAAATAATATATATATATATATATATATATATGGTAATTTGAGTGTAATGTATAGTCACCATATATTAATGTATGAAAAATATGTTTAATGTATAGTCACAATATGTTAACGCATGGTATATATATATATATATATATATATATACCATGCGTTAACATATTGTGACTATACATTAAACATATTTTTCATACATTAATATATGGTGACTATACATTACACTCAAATTACCATATTAAACACTTCACTAGGTACCAAAATTATGGTTGAAACTTAACTTTAGCGTATATAAAAGGTTTGGATGACATTTGTTTTAATTACAAACTAGGTCTATCTTGTCACCTTAGTACACGTTTAAATTCATTCCATACCCGGATGGTACTACACCTCACTTACTTCTTTAATAATTTGGATCCCAAGGGTTTTATGCATTATTGTGAAGCCTTATCAACTTACACCACGCATTTCGGTTTGGTACTTTATATTTATTTGTCCCAACCACCGTTAGATCTTTCATACCCATACCTTTTCTTTGGATTCTGTGTTTATGAAACTTGGTTAAGGTTGCACCATCAGATTGTTTTGGATCTACGACTCTTCGGCTTTCCCTCCAAGATAGGTTTTCAACTATACCCCAAACCCTAACTACTCAACTCATTTGCGCCGAGACCGCTGGGGTTTGGTGACTCTGCAATTGTGCGCGATTTGCTCCATTCTGGCTATGTCCCTTTTCATATTTCTTGCAGGAGTTAGACGCTTGCGTCTTAAGTCGATGTTGCTATGGCAAAGCCTGTGATTCTAACAACCCGTGACTTTTGTCTTCGCTGCCCTCAGAATTATAGTCTCAGCATACTGAATTTGGAAAGGTTTAAGGTTGTTGTGTAACCAGCTCCAAAAATAGAAGAATAGAGATATCAACGCCTTAGAAATAAGCCACTTCGAGGGGGCAACCTCCAATACATTACATAAATGAACAATTCTTGGATGATACAATTTACAAAACCTCCTTTCTATATATAGGAGTCCATGGGGCCATAATGTAATCCTAGTGGGCCACAATGTAATCCTAGCCGACCTAACAATAATAATTTAAAGGCATAATAATAACAAAATGGGGGTTACAAGGGTACAATAATAACAATAAGGGGGTTACACTAACAACAATAAGGGACTATACTAGTAATATAGGGACCTAACATGCCCCTCTCCTTCAAAAAAAGTGTTGTCCTCAACGCTTGAGTAACTCTGGGTGCTTTTGTATAAAATTCTCATCCTCCCATGTAGAATCTTCAGTGGGTAAGTTCTTCCACTTGATGAGATACTCTGAAATTGATCGATTCCGTAGTTGTCGAGTTCTTGTTTCCATGATTGCTTCTGGTTCCAATATGATTTTCCTTCCTCATCAAGTTCTGGAAATATTGTTTGAACTGGAAGATTTTCACCTATAACCTTCTTTAAGCATGAAACATGGAAAATTGGATGCACTCGTGAAGAAGCAGGAAGCTCCAACTTGTATGCCATAGTACCAATCTTTTGCAACACCTTGTAAGGACCATAGTACTTTGGCGATAATTTATTATCCTTCTTAGCTTGCTTGAGGGACATTTGTTTGTATGGTTGTAGCCGTAAAAATACCCAATCTCCTACATCAAAACTTTTCTCGCTACGATGTTTATCTGCCTGTTGTTTCATTCAATTTTGTGCCAAATTCAGGTTATCCTTTAAGAGTTGGAGAACTTCTTGCTGATGCTCGATGTGATCTTCCACTGCTTGAACCTTCGAGTTTTCCCTTAAAGATGATGTGATGGATGGTGGATGATATCCATAAAGTGCCATAAATGGGGTCATTTTTGCTACAGTATGGAAGGAAGTGTTATACCACCATTTAGTGAGAGGTAACCACTTGACCCATTGTGTTTGTTTATCAGATACAAAACAACGAAGATATCCTTCCAAACATTTATTTACTATCTCATTTTGACCATCGGATTGAGGATGATAAGATGAGCTATGAGCTAATTGAGTACCCAAACAAGAAAATAACTCCGTCCAAAAGTTTCCAGTAAAAATGGGATCTCTGTCGCTCACAATAACCCTTGGGCTTCCATGTAGCTTTTGAATTCTGTCCATAAATGTAGTAGCAACTGTACTTGCTTTAAATGGATGAGATAATGTGCAAAAGTGTGCATACTTGGTAAGTCTATCAACTACCACCATGATGACACTCTTTCCTTCAGACTTAGGTAAACCTGTGATAAAATCCATTGAAATCTCCTCCCAACGTTGACTTGGAATGGATAAAGGTTGTAGAAGTCTTGGGGTCTTAATTGTTTCCACTTTATTCTGCTGGCAAACCAAACATTCCGCCACAAAATTTCGAATATCAGATTTAAGGCCATCCCAAAAAAATTCTTTCTTCACCCTGTGGTAAGTTTTTAAAAATCCTGAGTGTCCTCCTAAAGGAGAAGTGTGCAATTCGAGAAGAATCTTTTGTTTTAGTTGGGAATTCTTACAAAGATATAAGCGATCTTTGTACCATAAGGAATCATTTTTCCAACTAAATGTATCGGATGTACTAGGATCTTGCTGCAACTTTTGAATGAGTGTCCATACATCTTTGTCCTTCTTCCATTCATCTCTTGCTTCAGTTATCCAATCTGGTTGGATAATAGAAATGGCACAAAGCAATGCTTCCACCCCTTCATTCTTTCTTGAGAGTGCATCTGCAACAACATTAAGCTTTCCTTTTTTGTAGATTATTTCAAAGTCATAACCCAACATCGTTGTGACCCATTTTTGCTGCTCTTCTGAAGATAGTCTTTGTTCCAAAAAGTGTTTAAGACTATCATGATCAGTTTTTACCTTGAAGTGTCTTCCCATTAGGTAAGTACGCCATTTCTTTAGTGCATGTAGTATTGCTAACATTTCCTTCTCATAAATAGGTTTCTGTAAATACTTTCCTTTGATTGGACGACTTTCAAAAGCAATGGGTCTTCCTTCCTGCATTAAAGCTGCACCAATTCCATTTCCTGAGGCATCACATTCCACAATAAAGGTTTTTGTGAAGTCTGGTGTAGCTAAGACCGGTGCTAGGCACATTGCCTCTTTAAGATGTTCAAAGGCCTTGGTTGCTTCAGGAGTCCATGAAAATGCATCTTTCTTCAATAATGTTGTTAGAGGTGCTGCTATTCTCCCATAATTCTTAACAAACTTGCGATAATACCCTGTTAACCCGAGAAATCCTCGCAACTGCTTTATGGTTGTGGGGACTTTCCATTATTTAATGGCTTTAATTTTTTTAGGGTCTACCTTAACACCCTCGTGAGATACAATATGACCCAGATATTCCACCTCTTGTACTCCAAAGAAACATTTGGATGTTTTTGCATATAATTGTTTCTCCTGCAATAGTTTGAGCACCCTGTCAACATGTTCAACATGATCCTTCCAAAACCTGTTGTAGATTAGTGTATCATCAAAAAATACTAGCACAAATTTTCTAAGGAAGGGTTTGAAAATGGAATTCATCAACCCTTGAAATGTAGAAGGTGCATTGGTAAGGCCAAAAGGCATGACCAAAAATTCATAATGACCTTCATGAGTTCGAAATGTTGTTTTTGGAATATCTTCGGTCTTCATTCTAATTTGATGATATCCTGAACGAAGATCCAACCTGGTAAAATAAATTGCTCCATGTAATTCATCCAGTAATTCGTCAATCACAGGAATGGGAAATTTGTCTTTAATGGTGAGCTTATTGAGCTCCCTATAATCCGGACACATTCGCCATGATCCATCCTTCTTGTGTACCGATACTACAGGAGCAGAGAAAGAACTTTGACTAGGTTGAATTATACCTGCCTCTAACATTTCTGCAATCATACGTTCAATTTCTCTCTTTTGGAAGTAAGGATATCTATAAGGCCTGATGTTTGGAGGAACACTTCCCGGAATCAAATGAATAGCATGATCATGATCACGAATAGGTGGGAGTCCTTTGGGAGTTTCAAACACCTTGGAATGATTGTCCAAGACTTGTTGGAGATATGCAGAAATAGATGATTTTGATGTCGGAACTTCTAGTGAGCATAATTGTGCAATTACGCCTCGTTGTTCTTTCTTTAGAAGCTTTGTCATGACATTAGAGCTTATTATCCTTCCTGACTTCCCTTCAATACCCTATAATTCGACTTCCTTTCCTTCTGAAAATTTTTTCAAGAAAATTTCTTGAAAATTAAAAGCTACCATCCCCAAAGATTGTAACCATTGTACTCCTAGTACAACATCAGCACCTCCCATAGGAATGGAAAGCATTGGACTAGTCAATACATATTCCCCCATGGTTAGCTTGATATTATGGCATTTTCCAGAGCAATTTATAGTTCCTCCATTTGCGACCATCACTTGACATTCTGGTGCTGGGTATAGGAAACAATTTAATTCCTTGGCTACCTTACAATGAATAAAATTATGGGTGCTACCTGAATCAATCAACACTATTACCTTTTTCTTCTTGATATGTCCTTCTATCTTGAGAGTTTGAGGAGTGGTAATTCCTGCCAGTGCATTACACGATATGGTCGGGTTCATTTCTTCCTCTTCTAGGGCTGGTTCCTGGTGTATATCCTCTTCTTGTTCATTTTCTTCTTCCTCTTCACAATCTATGTAAAATAATTTCTTCTCAGCACACTTATGACCTTTAGTGTATTTTCTATCACAACTGTAGCAAAGCCCTTTTCCTCTTTTTTCTTCCAATTGTTTTGGTGTCAACCTTGTAGGTTGTGGAAATCTAGGCATAGCAACACTTCCTTCTTTATAGAATTGAGTGGTAGGCTTCCTTGTCGCCATAATTTTACATTAAACTTTTCTTGCCAACCTGAATGCCTTCTCCAATGAATCAGGTTCCAAAACACGAACTTCATGTTGGATGTTATCCTTTAGAGTACCTAAGAAGAGATCAATCCTGTGTTCCTCTGGAATATTAGTTACCCTTATATTCAATTTTTGGAAGTCCTCAATGTGCTGCCCCACTAAACCCTTTGTTTGAGATTTATCAATTGGCTAAAGAAGGTGTTGCTCTTTGTATCCTCATAATGTGCTATCATTTCCTCCGTAAAAATTGACCAAGTGACAATTTTTTTACGGGAGCAAAGCCATCGATACCATACAAATGTATTTTGTTCTAAATGTAAAGTTGCAATGCGTACCTTTTGTGTGTTTTGCGCGTTATGGAGATCAAAATATTGCTCCATCTGTAGTATCCATGTTACAGGATCCTTTCCATCAAACTTCCTCATATCCATTTTTGGAATATGGTGGTTCTTTTTGCCAACATTATAGTTTATGAAATCACGATTAAAATTTATTTTGTTCTCATCATGAGGTTCTTCTACTATCTTTTCACCATTAGGAAACCTTTCTTGTATCAACTTTGTCAAACCTTCGATGTCTGCTTTGAGATCATTCTTCATGCTTTCCATGTTGTCTTTCATGTCATCCATCGTAGCTTCCATGCCATCCATCTTAGCTTCCACGCCATCCATCTTAGCTTCCACGCCTTTCTTCAAAACTTCCATTTCATTTTTTTTCGCTCTTTGCGAGAGTGAAATTTGTTGCACTTGCTCTTGTAATTTTGATAGATCATGTTGCAATTCTTCATCTTCATGAGTCATAGTAGACCCTTCTAAAGGCTTAATGGGTGTTGAATTATTTTTACAGGGCATCTTTTAGAACCCAATACTGATATCTATTCTACAATATGCCCTTAGAATCAATTCAAATTGATTCTTCAAACAAGACTTATGCAATTCGGAAAAAAACTACACACCTTTTTCTTGCTTTTGAAGAGCTTGATATTGAAATTGGATTATCTCTGTGATTGCCACACTTCAATATCTGAATTTTGGTACCAAAGTAGCCCTCTGAATTATCTTTTGAATGCCATAGGTCTGACCTAATTTGGATTCTCCAAGACAAAGTTGTGTCCAATCTCCCACAATGACCTAATTATGGACTGGTTCAGTAGAGCGAAATTTTACGACTTGCCACGTGTCACTGTTTCATCCTTTGTCTCTTAAATTGATAGCCAAGAAACTAAAGTCCGTGTAATTGCGACCAATTTTGACGGTACTCCAATCTGATGCCCAGAGAGAGAGTTATTGAACTTTTCCCACGATCACCTCTTTGAGATGAAATTCAGGAGCCTGAAAAATCACTACCTTCCACAGATCATATCTCCAAAAATATTGCGAACCAAGCTCTGAAATTTTTTGACGAATTTCCTCAGGATTTCAGCTTTGCACCATACGAATTTTAGATTCTTAACCTTCGTAGAAACAAAATTATAGCGCAAATTCCACGATGACCTGTTTAGGAGCCTGAAAAAAGACCTAATTTTCACAGATCATATCTCCGAAAATATTGCGAACCAAGCTCTGAACTTATAGAAAATATTCCTTAGGATTTCTGCTTCGCACCCTAAAAATTTCAGCTTCTGAAACTTCGTAGAAAAAACGTTATAGCGAAAATTCCACGATGACCTGTTTGGAGCAGCGAAACCCTAGAATCCAAACCTCTGATACCAAATGTTGTGTAACCAGCTCCAAAAATAGAAGAATAGAGATATCAACGCCTTAGAAATAAGCCACTTCGAGGGGGAAACCTCCAATACATTACATAAATGAACAATTCTTGGATGATACAATTTACAAAACCTCCTTTCTATATATAGGAGTCCATGAGGCCATAATGTAATCCTAGTGGGCCACAATGTAATCCTAGCCGACCTAACAATAATAATTTAAGGGCACAATAATAAAAAAATGGGGGTTACAAGGGTACAATAATAACAATAAGGGGGTTACACTAACAACAATAAGGGACTATACTAGTATTATAGGGACCTAACAAAGGTTCGGGTTTCTTATGCATTTCGTTTTTACTCAGACTTGTTCAACAATCTTGCCGAGGGTTCTTACTCCACTCTGCTGGTTATAAGTCTCGGGTTCTCTGCTCACACCAGATCTTTCTCGTTGGGATGCAGCTCGCCCTTCTCTGCCACAGAAGGTAAGATTAAATACCTCTTACTGCACTAGTTGTTTTCTGCGCTTGTTTACTTAAATTTCCATTTTCGTTGATTACCGCTTGGGTTTGACCCCTTTCCTCCTGGTTTATTTTGCAGGGAATTCTCTGCCTTTGCGAGAGACTTGTACATGTATAAAAAAATGTTTTACTCATGATACCCAATTCTTGTTTCTCCAGAATTAATCATTCACGAGTGTTCTTTGAATTTTTTCTAATTATAGTTGGGTTAATTCTTTGTACATGTATGGTTCACATTGGTTTTTTTCTTGTCATTTTAATACGGCCATGATACTTTTCGGGCACCCGTCAAATTCTCATTTTTTTACTGTGAACCTTTATCACAGGTACCATGTATGTTTTCAAATCCTCCATCATTTTCGTCACGTCTTGATATTCATTGTCCCAGCATAATACATGCATATAATTCTTTTCTGGTTTTAGAGATTTAAGTTTGTTTGTATATGAGGTTTTATCCTCTTGTTCTGAACCCGGATGTTGCTACTATTTTTCGAGAGTTTTCAATGTAATGTAAAAAAATAGTGTATCATTCTTTAATCCGTCGTTACTAGTCTCTTCGACAGCCCTGTAGCATTTTGGGGTTTTGTTAATGGTTTGCATAATATAAACACTTAAATGTTCTAAAATATTTTGATCCTAAGTTTTGCAAGTTTAAGGAATGTAATTGTATTATTATGCTCAACATTTCGGAAATACAATTGTGTTGTTTAATTGCGATTATAAGCATATTTGTATAATTATGGATTTTGATGTTGAAACTCTTATGGATTTAAGCTCGTTGTTTTGTAACAGTTCCTACTTTATTTTCTCTACAGTAACTATATATTTATAATTAAGAGTCGACCGGACCGACTGGTCTTCTAGTCCTTGTATAGTGTATATGTTGGAACAAACGTCCTGCTTTTCGAAGCCTATGAGCTCTGGAACTAGACAAAGTTTCCCCTATCAATTCATATTTGAATTTTTTCTTGTTCCAGTTACTTATTGTATTTTCCCAGTTTGCCAAGTTTTTCTATTGTTCCAAAATATTCTAAATAGACACTAGAATTAATGTTTGACTATATCTGACTATTATACTGCACCCATATATTTACTGTAGAAAAAGATTACTTCTCGTGCAAATAATTTAATAAGATAACCAAAAAGGTTTTACTGTGTTTAAATAAGAAATTCCACAACCTGCGCACTCTCTCCTTCTGTTGTTCTGTAAGTCTTTAATAAGGTATATAACAATTAAAATTCTAACAGTTTTACACAGTAATTCTTCTCTTTCATAAATAAATACTTTTCAATATTTTTTAACAAACATTTGACCAAATAATATATTATGTAGCCAGTTTACACAGTTCTACAGAGTCTTTGTTCTTGAATTAACATTATTATTCTACTTCATTACTTATTAAAATTTCAGTAGAATTTACTTATCTGTCGATTCACTGTGGTTTTCCTCCCTACCATGGATGAGGCAATTACGTCCTCACCCTCCCCTGACCCCCGTTTTCCACTACTGATCCAAGTAGAAATAAACAGTGCTCGGAAGAGATTATCAGGACTTTTGTCCAATCTACCTTCCACAATATTACAGGATAGTTGAGAGTATTTCCACTGGTCTATACCAGCTAGGGAAACTCATTCTCTCTCTCCTTTTTTCACTTCACAGCACACAGGTCAAAACCCCTCTTCCTCATAGGGATGTTTCTTTATCCACAGAGGAAGGGTAACTGACTAAACTATTTCTATTCAACTACTTCTCAGTTGGAATAAATATTTTTACCATCAGTGTTTGACTTTATGAAACCAATTTCATAACTAATTTTATTTAATCAAATTTAATTCTTGTTCATGATGTACTATTTCAAAACAATAACAATAAATGTCTTAAAGTCTTAACAATAAAACTTAATCATCAGTTAGCATTTAAGCCAGCCTTTACAACTTCCCCCCTAGAAGTGAACACCGTCCTTGGTGTTCTCATTCTGCTCCAGCAAATAATTCAGGGTACGCTTCCCAAACAAAGCCTTCATCTTCCCAGGTAGCTGCATCCGGGCCAAAGTGCTTCCATTTCACTTTAACCTGGGTGATGGCTCATTTCTGGAGCATGATTTCTCTCCAATCGATTATACATTGAGGCTCGACTTGCAATCAATGAATTTGAATTAGTTTTTTCATAAAATTTAGCATTTTTAATCAAGTCTGGTAATCATATCCTACCTGAATACTCTGCTAGTGGATTATGTGCTTTGGGTCGTATACGTATCATTGTAATAACGATACATGAAATACGTTTTGTACACGAATATGACTGGGCAAGGCCAATCGGTAAGCCACGGGTCCTACCCTTTCCAATATTTGGAAAGGGCCACAAAACTTGGGAGCCAACTTGGCACAAGAGGCCCACCTTAAAGTGCTTTTCTTTGGCTTTATCATTACGTACACATGGTCTCCCACCTAAAACTCACGATAAGTCCTTTTCTTATCTGCATACACTTTTTGTCTATCCTAAGATGCCTTCAAATTCTGTCGGATTTTCTTTACTTTTGACTCCGTTTCAGCTAGCATTTCCAGCCCAAGCAACAAATTGGTTTCTAGGCTACTCCAGTTAATAGGAGTTCTACATTGTCATCCGTATAAAGCTTCGAACGGGCTCATCCTATGACGCAGGAAACCCTGCATGACCCAGAATATTTTCTCTCACCTACATATAACATGTGCAATCCAATAACTGCCCACATAAACACTCCAAGTCCGGTCAATATCATTTGCGGAAGCTTCATCACACAATCATTCAGATATTAATATAAAACCATTACATAAATAGAGAATTTCTCTTTCAAATATGACCTTATGGTTTAGAACCATACACCACCCAAGGAATCCTCAAATGAAAATCTTTTTTAAAAGTTCCAGGAAAAGACTTAAAAGCCCAATAGGTTTCGTTCACATATCATCCACAACGTATATTGACACTCCAAATCTGTTGTGAATAACTTACCATTCGATCCAAAACCCAATACCTTTCTTTCCTTAATTTCCATAGAAATCCCAACATTCCCATATAGCTGAATTTTAAAATCAAAATTTAATAAAAAGAGTGTGCCCTGTGCTGTAAACTCAACATGGCAATTTCATATCACTGCACATCAATTTAATGCTCTCTAATAAGATTCGAACTTGCTTGTTTAGTGCCAGCGCTCCCAATTATAATTTAAATAACAACAATCTGGCATTCAAATAACATCAATCTGGCCCAGCAAATAAACTTACCAATAATGCGCCTCTCTGTTTGTTTTATTCTGGATTCCGCTCTTAAAACCCGAATGCTGCATCGAATTTTACTTCTACACAGGTAATTCCCGATCAAATGATTCTCAGCGCCTCAATCGAACTTAATAATGCCGCTTTAATGTTGTATATCACATCATTCCGCCTTTAAACACAAAATCAACATCAATTTATATAAATCGATCTCTCTCCCTTCTTCAATTTGTCACCATCCGGTGAATCTGTTACTCCATACAATACATCTGCATGAGTAGATTTAAAACATCATTCTGGCATTTAAATAATTCGACTTCTGAATTAATTATCACTTCTGGCAATTAAAAAACATCACTCTGCGTTAAAATTGACCCATGGAAGGGTTTAAACCTCTCGCACCATTCCAAAGTTTGAATACCCATTCGTAATTATGATGATATTAGAATCGATTTCAAATTATGAACTCAACCACGCTTGCATAAACAGATTCGATCTTATAGATCACTATTCTGCCCACTCCTTACTACGCACCTCCTTAACACTACTACTGGGACACACAATTAAAAGTGATTCTAATTGAATTCTGAATAAACAGAGTTTTTAAAAAAACAACAGCCATCTACGCCATCGATCAATGCTACAGATCGATTTTGACAGCAACTCATCATAGCATTTCTTCTTTTGCGATCTGGAAATTCAGAATTTAGCTTTTCAAATCATATTTATAATGTTGTTGTATACAAGCTGCAATTCAATCAATATGCTATGCAACAGTGAATTCGACTTCATCAAAGCCGATATGAAAATATCAAATTACTTGATATCCGATCCAGCACTCCACAAGAATGATCGATTTTTTTTTCCTGCAATTCCTTCAACAAATACAGGTTTAGTTCAGTTCAGGCATGAATCGATTTTAACTGAAATCAATTTCTTCTCCATATGCTTCTAAAAAAATCCAAACATTCTTTCAACACAAAGCATGAATTGATATGAACTTAATTCGGTTCTTTCTTCAATTAATAACTGCAAATTCGATGTTTGATGATATCAATTTCTTCACCCATGAACAGAATTACATCACCGAATTTATTAAAATCAAACCTATTCATACAAAATAGAACTCAACAATGTACTCAAAAGTCAAATTCTACATTGATATAAACAAAAATTACAAAGAACCTCTCATTCATGGCCAGATATTCAAAATCCATGGCCCTTTCAGCTGTAAATAGATATATAGGAAAACCCCTGTCTCCTACTTCTCTCCCTATTCTATTCTACCTCTCTATTTTCCTTTGAGGCTTATCAATTTATACAAATTAAAAATGCACTAATTTGAGTTCAATCCCTTTAATAACTCAACAAATCCCCAAATCTCTCAACACCCCTAAAAGATAGATCTTTATCCCTAAAACCTTGCAACTAATTCTAACTTAGGCTCCATCATTAATTCTAAATTATCTCAAGGCTAATTTCTCTCATGTTTCCAGTTTTTTGGAAATTCTCACATATAATTAATTAAAAACTAAATTAATCACTCAAAACTAATATTAATATTTACATGAATTTAATAAATTCTCAAAAACATGAGACCCCTAGGTTCAATAAAAATACAAGGTATTTTTTCAAGCTAATGCTCCTGCATCATCCTAAGGGATTCTTGATATATGTTATTGTACACAAACTCCACTAGGTGCATATATTCTTCCCACCTAGGCTGTTGTTGCATCACATACATATGTAACATATCCTACATGATCTAATTGACTCACTCCATTTGTCTGTTCATCTATGGATGGTAGGCAATGCTGAAATTAATTTGAGTTCCCAATCATGTAAATAAGGTTTTCCAGAACACTGAAGTAAACTTCACATCCCTGTCAGATATGACAGTCTTTGGGATACCATGTAGTCTAAATATATCTCACATGAATATATCTGATATTTGCACCGTACTATAAGTGGACTGCACTGGTATAAAATGTGTTGTTTTTCTTAATTGATCCACCACGACCATTATAGAATCATTATGCTTCTTTGACCTTGGTAAACCAATAATGAAGTATAAAGATATCACCTACCACTTCCACTCAGGTACCAATATAGGTTGCAGCAACCCGGCTGGGTTCTAGTGTTCCACTTTCACTTGCTGGCACTCTAAACACTTGTTTAGATATTCTGCAATATCTTTTCTCATACCTGGCCAAAAGTAGTTCTTCCTAATCGCCGTTAGCATCTTCTGATACCTGGGATGTCCAGAGTAGTTACTTCAATGATGCTCATTTAGAATTAGTTCCTTCAACTCTATACAATTTGGAACAAAAATCCTCTTCTTGAAAGTTAGCAACCCATCTTTATTAATTTCGTAATCAACATAATTTCCTTGTTTTATGAACTCCTCTGCTTGCTGCCACATAAACTGGTATTCAGGATCTTTCTCAGCTTCCATTTTTATTTGCTCCAAGACTCTACACTCAACCCAATTATAGTACAGCTCATAAACACCATGCAACTTTCGACTTAACACATCAGCTACTCTATTCTCTTTTCCCTTCACATGCTTCATATCAATGTCGAACTCACTCAAGAAGGCATTCCACCTTGCCTGGCGAGAATTAAGGTCAACTTGATTAAAATAACTAGTTAAGCTACTATGATCAGTTTTGAGTACAAATCTCTTTCCAAGCAAGTAATGCCTCCATACCTGGAGTGCATGCACTACTATTGTCAGCTCCAAATCATAAGCGGAGTACTGCTATTCATGCTCTTTTAGTTTCAATGATTCATAGGCAACTACTTTACCCTCTTGTGACAGAATCACCCCAAATCCTTCTTTACACGAATCTTTGCAGACTTCAAACTCTTTATTGGGATCAACTACCCTTAATACTTGAGTTGTAGTCAATAAAAGTTTTAACTTTTAAAAATTGTCTTGACATTCGTTTGTCCATTTAAATATTTTCCCTTTCCTTTGTAAGGAATTAATTGGGAAAGAAATCTTTGAAAAACCTTCAATAAACCACCGATAATAGCCGACCAAACCCATAAAGGATTGGATGTCTGCCACGTTTTGGGGTATCTTCCATTCCATAATTGTTCTGACTTTCTCCGTGTCAACTGCAATTCCCTCGGCAGAAATAACATGACCAAGGTACTGTATTTCTTCCTTGAAGAAATCAAACTTACTGAACTTAGCGTACAACTGATGCTTCCGTAACATTTCCAACACTATCCGTAAGTCTTTATGCTCTTCTACATTCTTGGAATAAACTAAAATGTCATCAGTAAATATTAACACAAAATTATCTAGAAAGGGGTGAAATATACCATGCCTCAACCTCATAAAGGTTGCTGGTGCATTAGTCAATCCGAATGGTAACACCACAAACTCATAGTGTCTATACCTGGTACGAAAAGCAGTTTTATATATGTCTTCAAATTTTATCCAGATTTGATGGTATCCCGACCTTAGATCTATCTTCGAGAATACCTTATCTCTTTTCACCTGATCAAATAGATCATCAATTCGCAGTAGAGAGTATATATTTTTAACAGTCAATTTATTGGGTTGGCGATAATCCATGCACATTCACATGGTTCCGTCTTTCTTCTTCATGAATAGCACTGGTGCTCCCCAAGGTGATACACTTGGTTGGATGTACCCTTTATCCATTAGTTCTTGTAACTGCATCTTCAATTCGGTCAATTCTGGTACGCTCATTCGGTATGGTGTCCTTGAAGGTGATGCTACAGGTATCAACTCTATGGTAAAATCAATGTCCCTTCTCGATGGCAAACCTGGTATTTCCTCTGGAAATACATCCATAAATTCTTACACTATCGGAATATTTTCCATCATTGGATCCTTTTCTTTGGAATTAGTAAAGCCCACTTGGATGGCATATAACTAACATCCTTTCCTCATGCACTTACCCATTTGAGATTGCTATAATTGGACGCAGCTGCAGAGGTTTCTTTATACCTTGAATTTCCTTACGGGTTCCATATTGCATTCTGTAATATATGAATTTTTATTTACAGTCTACTAACGTCCAACGCTTCTCCAACCATTCAATACCAAGTAGCACATAATAGGATCCCAGAGGTAATATATTCAGGTCTACAATTAGCTTTTGTTCACTAACTTCTAGTGCATAGTTCAGAACCTTGGAACAAACCTTTCTCTTTGCTCCTGTGGATAACTGTTCTAGCCATGGATTTCTTAATTTCTGACTCTACAATTTACAAATCTCTACTACTTTGGGACTTACGTAGCTTAAACTTGCACCTGGGTCTACCAAAATAGAAACAGGTTGAGATAATAATTTACCTTCCAATTCTATCATTGTTGGTTGGTAATCTGCATGTCGATCTTCTAGGGCTACGTTAATTCTGGGTATATTTCTGGCTACATATCCTACTGTTAAGGCCTCTTGTAAGTTGTTAACTACCTCGCTCCTTCCTCGTTGTGGACAATTTCTATAGTAGTGTGCCTCACCACACCTCTAGCACTGTAAGGGTGGCTTCTGAATTTGGGATTGATCTAGTTTGCTGGAAGCTTCCATGGGTTTATCTTCCGCAGGCCATCTTATTCTTTGATGATTCCTTCAAAATTTTTTGCTAACTGAGCTTCCGGAAGCACTCTTGAAATTACTGGTTCTATTTTTCTTGAAACTAGAACTACCTTATTCTCTTTCTTTGTCTGCCATATTTTACCTTGTTCTCCTTTTTCTTTAACTTGCTGGTAGCACATTCTTGCCTCCCGGATTGCCTCGTCCATAGTTTTTGGATTCACAAAATCAATCTGTTCCTTCATATGAGTCGGAAAACTACTCAGGAACCGTTGTACTTTTGCCTTTTCATCGCTTAAATAAGGAACATAACAGAGTAAGGAAGTGAACTTGGTGATGTACTCATCCATCGTCATTTGTCCCAGCTTTAAGTCATGGAACTCTCTAGATTTTTCATCATAGAAGCATTCAGTTAAGTATTTATCCTTAAAATATTGCTGGAACAAATCCCAAGTCACGTCCTGATCATCTATACTGCGGACATTTTTCACTTCCTCCCACCATAGTGTGGCCTTCTCCCTCAACTAATAAATGGCCAATATAGCTTTAAGATTACTGCTATATTCGTAAACTTGAAAATACTTGTTAGTATTTATCAACCACGCCTCAGCCACCTCTTCCTCCACTCCATCAAATGTAGGTGGTTTTATCTTTCGAAATTCACCTTGTAGTTCCACTTTCTGTCTCTTAACTTCTTTCTGATCTGACACATTATCTAACTCAGCTTCATTGTAGTTTTTATTTCTATTACTTTGCTGAGACTGACTTCTTTCCATTCTGTCAGTAGTGTGGTAGCTTGCTTGTTGCTCATTTCCTTCCTGCATGTCTCTATCAGGACTAGTTTGTTCCATCTGTTGAGAATGCAGCAAGATGATGGAGCTTAGTGAAATGAAGTCGCCTTCACTAAGTGGGCCCGCAGGCAAATTCTGGCGCAAAGTCTATTTTTAGACTATGTCTATTTTTAGACATACAGAGCATGATTCGGGGATTCCAGTTGGAGATTCTTGAAGCATGCGACATGTTGGTAAAAATAGATGAGACTCATATTTTTAGGTCACAGACTATTTTTAGACTGCCTCTCCTAAAAATATGGAAGTCAAATATTATTTACCCTTAATAATATTTTGACTATAAACAGCAGTTTACTCTCTTGGAGCACTTCAGTTCGAGTCATGGAGGTGGCTCATGCAATTGACAGAGGAATCACGTGGTTCCTAGGGTTTGATGGCATCTTGCATGGTTGACTTCAGTTGGACTTCAGTGGCAGAAGTTTTGGAGGAGTTAATGAGACAAATAGTGGAGTTGTGTTCTGTTTATTTTAGTTGAACTAGTTGAGATTAGTTTAACTAGCTAATCAATTAGTTATGAGTGGAGTGAATTAAATATTATTTAATTCACTAATTAGTAACTCATTAGTCAACTCAAGAACACATCAGTTCACTACAGTGCATGATCAGTTAAGTGGAGACCAGTGGAAGAGGTAGATGAAAGAGTGAGTATAGCTATCAGTTGGAGGATCAGTTTTGCATGGGATTTGCATTACACTTGGAGGAATTGTCCATGACAATTGCGCAGTCAAGCCAAGGGGATTCGAACCTTGGATCTCTACATATACAGGCCATGATTGCGCAATAGAGGCAAGGCAATTGGCGGGGAGTTTTGAACCAGTAACCTATTCAAAACTAAGCTAGATTGTGTGTGACTTTATGAGAAAGTACTGAGTACTTGTGAGGAGTATTGTACTTGTTTTGTTACATGATTTCTCCATTATAATATACACAATAGTTGTGGGGTTTTCAGCTATAGGCTTTCCCCATACATACTGAGTTAATGTGTGATTGATTTGATGTGAGATTGCTTCTATTATTTCCGCATGTGACAATTAATCGTAGATGAGATTATGTGTTATGCATGCAATTCGAAATTGATGTGTAATCGGGTTAATCTCCATTGAATAAGTGATTTATTCAGCTAATTTCTACATGGTATCGGAGCAAGATTAATTGTCGAGATCTATTACGATGATTGCAAACTTATTTCCTCGGACAGAGTCTGCATACGGGCCAGGAAGCCTCCGGATTCATCTTTCTTCGGAAAGTGAAAGGTCTGGTAAAAGCCCCTTGCAGTCAATCTCTGATTTGGAAATAATTTGTTCTCAAGTGTAGATCGGAAGCGATAGAGCTTGGAGTTTGGAATTCGAATTTTGCAGCAGCTTTTTTTTCTTGGTGCCGGTGTTGAAAATGACTTTCAACGGTTTGCGACTCGAATATGCTCTTGAAGGCAGTTCGAATTATGTTGCATGGAAGGATCGCATGGAAGCAGTATTAGAAGATAATGGTCTGAAGGAGTTCGTAGATACGGATGTCCAAAAGCCCACTGATGCAGCTGAAGTCGAGTCATGGCAAAAGAAGATGGCGAAATGTCGAAGGATCCTGTTGGAGGGCGTCAAGGATCATATTGTATCCAACTTGCATGGAAAGGCTACTCCATATTTAATGTGGAAAGCTTTGACGGATCTATTCCAGAGTAAGAGTGACCAAAGGAAGCTGGCACTCAAAGATAAGCTCAGGAACATCAAGATGGAGAAGGGCGACATTATCGCCAAATACCTCACGAAGTTCACTCAATGCAGAGATGAGCTGGGAAGTGTGGGGGTGACTGTCGAAGACGAGGACATGGTCGACCTGGCTCTCCTTGGTCTTCCGAAGGCCTGGCACTCATATCAAGATAGTGTCAATGGTCGGGAGAAGCTGCCGGGATGGGAGCGCCTTTGGGCGGATCTCATGCAGGAGGAGATAAGGAGGACTACTCGAGATGGATCTTCATCAAAGGGAGCCGATGAAGAAAACTGCGCTTTGGTGTCCAAAGCTAAGAAAGGGAAGGGTAAGAAAACCTCTCATTCTGGAGCTAAGGGCAAGAAGCAGGATATGGCGAAAGTGAAATGTTTTCACTGCCATGATCACGGACATTATGCTACAAATTGTCCCAAGAAGAAGAAGAACAAGCAAGCGGGAAGATCTGCAGATGGAGAAGCTTTGGCTTCACAGTTCGAGCTTGACTTTTCACTGATTGCATGCTTGGTTTCAAGTGTGATGGGATCGGTGTGGTTCTTGGACAGCGGTGCGTCATTTCATATGACGAGAGATCGGGAGTTGTTCTCAGATCTGGAGAACAAAGATTTGGGTGTGCACATCGAGATGGGCGATGATGGTAGATACAGTGCGACTGGTATCGGTACCGTATCCTTTCAGAGGGAGTCTGGTAAACCCTTTGTATTAAAGGATGTCATGCATGTACCTGGATTGAAGAAGAACCCGATTTCAGTAGCGATGTTGGAGGATAAGGGGTATGATGTGGTCTTCAGCGAAGGAAAAGCCTTCCTGCGCAGTAAGACTACTGGAGAGACCCGGAAGATAGGGGTTCGAACCAAGAACCTTTATCAGTTGCAGGTAGATGGCTGCACAGCTATGGCATGCAAGGCGGGAGAAGTGGTGAGTCGGGATGATGAGGGCGAACTGTGGCACAGGAGATTGGGCCACCTTCACCATGGAGCTTTGAAGATTCTGCAGCAGATTTCTACTGGGCTTCCTAAGGGCACTCTTGCGTAGTCAGATCAGTGCAAGGGGTGTACTTTAGGGAAGTATGTGAAAGCCACCTTTCACGAGAAGGATAGTCACGCCACGACGATCCTTGAGAGATTTCACACAGACGTGTGTGGTCCTTTCTCAGTTGCTTCGACAGCAAAGCACAGGTATTATGTGATCTTTGTTGATGATTTCTCTCGAAAGTGCTGGATCTTCTTCATGCAGAAGAAGAGCGATACATTCGCGAAGTTCTGTGAGTTTAAAGCACTGGTCGAGAAGGAGTCGGGGAAGAAGGTGATTGCTCTAAGGAGTGATTGTTGGGCCGTTAATATGCCATTATTATTATCACTTTTGAACACTTATTCCACCCATTTCTACTATTCTTCATCATGTCATTTATTATAATTTATTATTTGTTGGGCCGTTAATATGCCATTATTATTATCACTTTTGAACACTTGTTCCACCCATTTCTACTATTCTTCATCATGTCATTTATTATAATTTATTATATAAATCCATTTTATGATGATTTATGCTTCTATGAATGAATATTATTTATTCTCCTTTATTTCTAATAAATTGATGATTATGCATGATTTTATCAATGATAGTTTTAATAAATCGGTTGTAACATTATTCACCATTTTTAGCCTCCAAGATAATTTCCAGATTGAAGATTTGATCATTAAAAGTGCCAACTCAGAAATTCGCTGGAATAAGAAGTGACGGTTTTGCGGTTGAGATTCCGAGCAAATGAAGCAAAATCTGGAAAATCCGGAACATGGGTTTTGTCCAGAACGGACCCAATTAACTTTGACAAAAAATGGTTTGCCCAAATTCGGCTTTTACTGAGAGAAACGCAGGGTTCTTTGAGCACGATTTTCTGATATTTGTTGTTGCGGCCGTCCTCCAAATCTCAGCTGCAAAGCCAAATTCGTCTTGCTCTTGTTGAAAGCTGGATGGAAATATATCTTCTTGTTTATCAATTGGTTGGAAAAAATCCAATTTTGTAATAGAAATCATGTTGTAGTTATCTATATTGTAACTGCTCTCTGATCTCTCTCTATTTAAATGAAAACAGAGATCAGAGATGGGGATGATTTGAGGATGGTTTTTGGGGATTCGAATGATGGAATTGAGGATGAATTAGAGATTCAGAATTGAGGATGGCAGAGAGAATGGATAATGGATGAGAGATTGAGAGACTTCTTGTTGTAATCCACTGTAACTCTGCTTTGATATTTTAATATAAATATAGTTGCCATTCCATCTTTGATCCTGAAGTAACCCGGCCCGACATCACTTCAGCGGCTACGGACGTTGACCTACGGTGGAGTACGCTGTTGCTGTATTATATCTCTATGCTTCATGTGTGGTTTGATTTCTTTCTTTTACTCTGTTCAGTAATCTGACGCACTTTCCTGTTTTACATATCAGCGCTATTAGATATACTTGATTGGATACTATCGTTATTTGCAACAGGAATGCTATGTTATCATTTTAACTTTGTATCGCATTGTTGTTCCTTTTGATAATTGATATAACATTGCTGTTCCTTACAGATTGACATTCGATTACAGATTAACCGCGCTATATGTTCCTAAATCGGTACAACTGTATGATGTATTCTTAAATTGTGACTGTTGTTTATTCGGGATTGTTGTTCTGTTACACTTGCTGTTACTTTATAGTTATGAATCATGCATATTGTATCGAAGCTCAGATTACTGTCCCTTTTAATGATAAGTGTGTTGCGTGCTTGATTTGGATTGTTGTACATTCATATTTAATCTGTTGTTCCATTTCCTGTTATTCGCATTATCTTTGCTTTGGTGTGAGAGACGATCTGTGGCTGTAGTGAACCTTGGCATTTACTGCCTAGCTCCCAGACTCGTGGTCCATGCTCTAATTTCCTTTCCATCAGTTTCCAAAGGGATGGGCTATTGTTGTCGAACCCTTGACTGATACATTGCTTATTTCAAGGTATTTTGTTGTTGATTTCCATTAATTAGAGTTTGCTGTTCAGATCCCTTTAATTACAATTTGCTTTTAAAGAGTTTTCCTAGTTTACTTTCAATGGCAGCTTTAGTTCAATTTCGATTTCCTTTTAATTGCTTTAAAGCAGGACTGTCGACTGTAGATAACATTGGTTATTGCTTCCTCGTTCCCAGATTGATTGTCTTGTTCCGGTTTGATTTCAATTGCATCAATATCCAGAGGAATGAGTTATTGCTACTGTATCCTCGATTGATGGTTGTTTGAGTGAATGATTTAGTTTAGAACATTTCAGTTTCTTGTTGTTCCAATTAGATTTTGTTTCCAACTTTCATTTACTTTTGCATTTTAAGCACTATACTGCAAAACATTACTCTTGAGTAAATAGCCGCCTCAGACTGAGTACACTCTTGAAATAAAAAGTCGTCCTTGGGTTGATAATTAATGTGAAGGTAATTAGGAGTTAAAAAGACCCTTTTTATCGCTCCACATTTTGGCGCCGTTGCCGGGGACAGTGTAGCCATTTCTAAAGAGTAGTGTGAATCTGATGAGTGCCTGCTAGGGAAGAGTTGGATCTTAAAAAACGGAAGGTAAGAACCTGCGTGCGGAGCATGTAAAAGCCCTGCTCCACTGTTCGCTTTCCTAACAGATTTGCTGTTGCTTTGTTAGGTAGAAATAGATGTTTGAATTTTTGTGTGAATGACTAGGAAAAAAATAGAAATTTTGGAAAATGAATCACAAGGTTTCACTCAAGTGGTGATGTAAGCACCACCCATTTCACTAACTAATTGACAGGGACATTGGAAGAAGGAGCTTCGAAGAAACACATGAAGAACATCTTTTGTTATGGTAAGAAACTGCCCAACATTTTTTTGAATTTCCTGCTCAACTAATTCCACACCCTCACCACAATAAACCAGTACAACATGCTTACAGTGTTGAACTGCCAAATTTACCCAACCTTCCCACCCATTCTATCTCACATGTGCCGTTAGAGAAAACTTACAATGAGATTCAGAATGTTTCAAATTCAAAAATTGTAGAAGCTATGGAAGAAAATGTTCTTGTAGGTTGCACCAACAAACCATTTTAAAAGCTCAAGAACTTCATGGTATGATGGGAAATCAAGAAAGTAACGGATATATTGAAGATTGGTTTCACTCCATCACGTGTTTGCATCATCACTCCATACTTCAACAATTTTTGATACCATCTTTTCAAGGGAAGTTGGCTTCCCATACCCTAATTTTTATCAACATGCATTTTTCAAATTTGGGTATGTGCATACGTAAAACCTTAATTCTAAAATGGTTCCACTGGAAATACTCTTATACATAAACATACTCGATTCTCAAAGAAGAGTAGGATAGTGGAGAAAATAAAATAAATAAACAAATAAAACAAACACATCTTTTTTATTTTTATTTTTGTAAAACTAGTTGTTTTTGTTGCAACATGCTATGCAAATCAACATTGGTGATAAAATTTTTTAATTCATTTGTGTATGTAGATGACTTATAATGGAAATAATAGTTCTACAAACACTTATATTCATTTTTATCATCAATATGAAAAAATGGTTGAATATCATTTTTTTTGGCTTTCGGGCTTGATGAGATTTCTGGAAAAACAGTCGGGACAGTCATGTTTTGAGGGACCAAAAGTGAATATTTTTAAAACCTGTTTCTACCCTAGGTGGCCCTTGATGTCTACTTTCTAACCCAATTTGAACCACTCAATTTGGATTTGAAACGAAAAATTTAGAAACAAAACATTGACAGGGTGTCTAGTGGGCAGCTCAGGAACAGAGTTGGGACAGTCAGTTTTTGGAGGCATAAATGTTTGAATTTTTAAAACCTGTTACTATGGTAGATTCCCCTATGAATCTAGTTTACAATGCAATTGGAATCACTCATTTTTGATATCGTATGGGGAAGTTATGATCAAAATACTGACTGTCTATCGTAAATAAGCACCCTTAAAACTATGTCTTTCTGGTTGTTCCTTACAGTGTTTGACCTATCAATTCTTCTTTTCTTCAAAACCTGTTTCTATTGGAGATAAATAAATGAATCTACTTTCATTTCCAATTTGAATCATTTGAATCCGACATCAAACGAAGAATATATGCTTGAAATATCAATCGTTGGTCTAGATTGGGTAATCGAAAATGACTCTATTATGCAGGTTGTTCTAAACAAATTTGACATATCATAGCATTGAATTTTTAAAACCTGTTGCTACTGGAGATAACCCTTTGAATTAGCTCTCATTTTTCTTTGGAATCACTCAATTTCGACGAAAAACAAAGAAGTTGTGATTAAAACACTGCAGGTTAGCATGATTGGCCACTGCTCTCCCGCAAGTGACAGATAAATTTTACTTTGTTATTTTCTCAATGGATTTGTTATACAGAGTAACTACTTGTTGTTTTTTGCATAATTCTTGGATTAGGGGAGCCCAATCACCTCTCTTTCTCCATATTTTAATGTTTTATTGCAAGTAGACACTCGTTTTTTGCAGGTCCTAGGAGAAAAAGAAGGTCAATTTATGGACGAGTGATTCTTGAAACAAATTTTAATAAAACAAAGGAATTTCATCCAACTCATTACCCAACGGATTCATAATAGAACAAATGAAGAATTGATTTCAATTTGAAGATTCATGTCTTATCACTGCTGCCAAAACATTTTTCAAAGAGATCATTTTTTTGACATAACATCATAGCTGTTGTAACTTAATTTAGTTATTTACATATTGTTTTTAAATAAAACGTTGTTTCTTTTCTAATATTTTTTATATTTTGTGTTTCAGGTGTTGCTTCATTCAAACTGTGACCCATCCTCAGCATCAATACAGTGAACAACTAATTCATTCTTTGCGTGCTTGCATTTCATGCTTGTGCATTTTTGCTGTTCTTTTTCTGAAGGGACAGCGTTTGTGTGCACTTTTGTCGTTTCTGCTGTTCCTTTTTCAAAGGGACAACAATTTCGTTTTACTATTCCTTTTCCAAAGGAACAACACCTTTTTGGTCAGCAATTCATTTTGCTGTTCCTTTTTCACGGTTCATTTTGCCATTCCTTTTCCACGACTCTTTTTGCTGTTCCTTTTTCACTTTTTGTTGTTCCTTTCCGAATGGAACAACACTTCTGCACTTTCACTTTTTGCTGTTCCTTTCCGAATGGAACAACACTTCTACACTTTCACGTTTTGCTGTTCCTTTCCAAATGGAACAACACTTCTGCACTTTCACGATTTGTTGTTCCTTTCCGAATGGAATAGCACTTTTGCACTTTTCATTTTTGTTGTTCCTTTTCCAAAGGAACGGCACGTGTGTTTTTGTTGTTCCTTTTCCAAAGGGACGGCACTTGCGTTTTTGCTGTTCCTTTTCCAAAGGAACGCCACTTTTCATTTTTTGCTGTTCCTTTTCCAAAGGAACGGCACTTGCGTTTTTGCTGTTCCTTTTCCAAAGGAATGACACTTTTAGTTTTTGCTGTTCATTTTTCCAAAGGAACGACATTTGCATTTTCACACTTTTTTTGTGTGTATTTTTGCTTTTTTTGTGTGTGCATTTCCTTTAAGGAACACCACTTTTTGAGTGTTTTTGTTGTTCATTCAAAAGAGCAACACTTTAGGATTATTTTCGAGAGCAACCCTTCCTTCCTCTTGTGGGACTATTCCTAGTTCATCTCAACCACATTTTACTGATTCCCCTTCATGGCATGAAGTACACTATTTTTACGAGGACAAGAATTATGGATTCTATTGAAGCGAGTTAATATCATTCACGTTATGATCTTTAACATGACAGCTCCTTGATGATAGATTATTTTCAAAAGGGACACAATTATTTATATACTACTTTACTGCATTGTTTTCTATTGAACATGATGTTGATTGATCATCTTAATACCATGCTGGTTCCACCCTTCTAGATTATAATCTTCTCTGTCTGTAATAAATGAGATTATGGGTATATTTTTCTATTGACATGTTCAACTTCTTCCACCATCCCTGCTCTTAAGGAGTACTGAGCCTCCCTCTTTTTATCATAAAATTGTGTAATAACAACAAAATTTTGTTCACAGATGGAGGATAGGGGGTCTCATTACGAGTCAGCCTACCATGTTCATAAGGTTGTAAGAAAGTGACATTCCCATTATGGCCACCACACCAGGGTTATGATCCATTGGATAGTCAAATTATTCTTGGAACAGGAGGTCTCATCACGAGCCGGCCTGATCACTTTTGCTACATCCCAGTGAATGGCAGTGTGGTTATCTGGTTACCACGCCAGCACATTGATCTCTTCTGTAAAACAACACTGTAACTCTCCATTTATAAATTGAGGATCCTGGCTCATATGGGTTAAAAAGCAACCCTGCCGAGGCTATGGACGCCTGCTGGCAGCAGCGGCTCTGCTTATGGCATTGAAGTTATATCTTATCGTCAATTATTATTATAATACCCTTTTCTTATTTTTTCTTTTTATCAGAGAAGTTATTTCCTTAACTTTTTCCCTGTTTTGAACCTTTATGCATGAGAAATTGTTTTATGATCAATCGCATCATTTTCAGCTAGCATACTATCAGTAAAGCATCTTTTTAGCATATTGTTGTTCTTTTTCTCTTTTTCATCACCTATCATCAATTCAAAGCATCCTATCTCTTATTCATAACTATCTTTACACACTCTGCTCTCATTATAACCATAACTCCCGCTATCCTATCATTGATATGTGTACTCTGCTTCATTCACTGCTATATTGTTCATTCCCTTGCCTTGCTCTCAGCACAACACCTCTCATACGCTTTATGGTCATGGAATTCATTTTCCAATTGGAGGGGGAATGTATGCATTATGGGATTGCATGCGATATGATTACTGCACTCTGCCATCACTTGTTGATTTGCCAAAATATTAGTATTGCATGTATACATAAGTTTTTCTGATTGAAATTTTTGCATGCATCTTATCTATTGCTTACACTATGGATTCAAGAACATTGTATGCCAAATAGTGCTTTGTTTGCGGGAAAACAACAAGTATGGGCAGAATTCTATTCATAGCATGACCACACTATTGCACTTAACAGAAGAGGCTCGCGCACGTGAACAATTCTTCAGACATGATGTGCTTACCTGGATTCCACCTTTTGTATCACTTTCAGCACCAACTCTGCCTACATCAGCTTCAACAAATGCCAGTCCATATATGTCATTCCACATTTTTTCTTTTTGGAGGTAAAACTTGAGGTAAAATAGCATAATTTTCTGATTTATTACGAATTTAGGAGAATTTACTGAAATCCATTTTGAGCATTATTTATCATCCTTCATTCCACATCTTTACCACTTCCCCTTTTTTCAGCAGCATATCATCTTTCAGTTTGGGGGAGTGTTGCTTTCATTCATTTCTTTCTTATGACTATGCCATTCATATTCTTTATCATCCATTGCTATTCTTATTCATTCTCAACACCTCCCTTATTCCATGTTGTTTTACACCAAGCATAGAATTCAACAGCTGGTAGCAACCACCCTCTATTTGTTTTCTAGCATCGCATGAGGGCATGCTAATTTTTCAGAGAGGGGGAGGAATTGCTACGCATGATGGATGTTTTCTATTTTCTTTCTCATTTAAGGCATACAATTTCAGTGTAGAAATTGATTTCCATAATATTTTTAAAACTATGAACTCAATTCTTGTGATTTTTGGAAAACACAGACGTATCATTAATACAAACCCGGACAATTTCAAGATAAATTGGTTCATAAAATTTCGGAAATCATGCACTCTCAGCTACAGTCATTTTGTTTATATCTCATGATCCATGCATCAAAACAGTCTGATTTTTGGATCATAAAGGAATTCATATATTATAAATTTACTTGCCAAATTTCAACAAAAGCTGGTTTGTAGTTTTTGAAAAAATGGTTAATGAAGTTTGCTGTTACTTATATCATATTTTGTTGCAACTTCATATATACATATAGTTGAATGTCAATATAAAAATTGTTATGCCTTTATCAAGATTACTAAAAGTGAATATTCATTAATTAAGGAAGAATTCATTTGTTCTATCCATTTCATGAGCTGAGATGAACATATTTTTTATTGCTTGGTTAACACATGGGTTTTTGTCTTTGGGTTGCATGAGGACATGCAATAAATTCAGTTTTCGTTGCATGAGGACATGCAACATATTGAATGTGGGGGTATGTTGGGCCGTTAATATGCCATTATTATTATCACTTTTGAACACTTATTCCACCCATTTCTACTATTCTTCATCATGTCATTTATTATAATTTATTATATAAATCCATGTTATGATGATTTATGCTTCTATGAATGAATATTATTTATTCTCCTTTATTTCTAATAAATTGATGATTATGCATGATTTTATCAATGATAGTTTTAATAAATCAGTTGTAACATTATTCACCATTTTTAGCCTCCAAGATAATTTTCAGATTGAAGATTTGATCATTAAAAGTGCCAACTCAGAAATTCGCTGGAATAAGAAGTGACGGTTTTACGGTTGAGATTTCGAGCAAATGAAGCAGAATCTGGAAAATCCGGAACATGGGTTTTGTCCAGAACGGACCCAATTAACTTTAACAAAGAACGGTTTGCCCAAATTCGGCTTTTACTGAGAGAAACGCAGGGTTCTTTGAGCACGATTTTCTGAGATTTGTTGTTGCGGCCGTCCTCCAAATCTCAGCTGCAAAGCCAAATTCGTCTTTCTCTTGTTGAAAGCTGGATGGAAATATATCTTCTTGTTTATCAATTGGTTGGAAAAAATCCAATTTTGTAATAGAAATCATGTTGTAGTTATCTCTATTGTAACTGCTCTCTGATCTCTCTCTATTTAAATGAAAACAGAGATCAGAGATGGGGATTTTTTGAGGATGATTTTTGGGGATTCGAATGATGGAATTGAGGATGAATTAGAGATTCAGAATTGAGGATGGCAGAGAGAATGGATAATGGATGAGAGATTGAGAGACTTCTTGTTGTAATCCACTGTAACTCTGCTTTGATATTTTAATATAAATCTAGTTGCCATTCCATCTTTGATCCTGAAGTAACCCAGCAGCATCTGCTGACGGCTAAGGGCCAAGCCTCTGGTGGAGTACGCTGCTGTTGTATTATATCTTTATGCTTCATGTGTGGTTTGATTTCTTTCTTTTACTCTGTTCAGTAATCTGACACACTTTCCTGTTTTACATATCAGCGCTATTAGATACTTGATTGGATACTATCGTTATCTGCAACAGGAATGTTATGTTATCATTTTAACTTTGTATCGCATTGCTGTTCCTTTTGATAATTGATATAACATTGTTGTTCCTTACAGATTGACATTCGATTACAGATTAACCGCGCTATATGTTCCTAAATCGGTACAACTGTATGATGTATTCTTAAATTGTGACTGTTTTTTATTCGGGATTTTTGTTCCGTTACACTTGTTGTTACTTTATAGTTATGATTCATGCATATTGTATCGAAGCTCGGATTACTGTCCCTTTTAATGATAAGTGTGTTGCGTGCTTGATTTGGATTGTTGTACATTCATATTTAATCTGCTGTTCCATTTCCTGTTATTCGCATTATCTTTGCTTTGGTGTGAGAGACAATCTGTGGCTGTAGTGAACCTTGGCATTTACTGCCTAGCTCCCAGACCCGTGGTCCATGCTCTAATTTCCTTTCCATCAGTTTCCAAAGGGATGGGCTATTGTTGTCGAACCCTTGACTGATACATTGCTTATTTTTCCGAATGAATGATTTAGGCTTCAAGGTATTTTGTTGTTGATTTCCATTAATTAGAGTTTGCTGTTCTGATTCCTTTAATTACAGTTTGCTTTTAAAGAGTTTTCCTAGTTTACTTTCAATGGCAGCTTTAGTTCAATTTCGATTTCCTTTTAATTGCTTTAAAGCAGGACTGTCGACTGTAGAGAACATTGGTTATTGCTTCCTCGTTCCCAAATTGATTGTCTTGTTCCGGTTTGATTTCAATTGCATCAATATCCAGAGGAATGAGTTATTGCTACTGTATCCTCGATTGATGGTTGTTTGAGTGAATGATTTGGTTTAGAACATTTCAGTTTCTTGTTGTTCCAATTAGATTTTGTTTCCAGCTTTCATTTACTTTTGCATTTAAAGCACTATCTTTTGCCAAAACATTACTCTTGAGTAAATAGCCGCCTCGAATTTGGTACACTCTTGAAATAAAAAGTCGTCCCTGGGTTGATAATTAATGTGAAGGTAATTAGGAGTTAAAAGACCCTTTATTGCTACACGGTGATATGATGGTGAAAATTCATCTCGGCTGAATTCAAAGAGTTCTGCAGTGCAGAAGGGATTCGGAGAGAGCTCATCGCACTCCATAACCCACAGCAGAACGAGGTGGCTGAGCGGAAGAACAGAACGATCGTGGGTGCTGCACGGGCGATGTTGCATGATCAGGGCCTACCCCTTCACTTGTGGGCTAAGGCATGCAATACAGTAGTGTATGTGCAGAACCGTTGTCCTCACAAGGTTCTTGGCATGAGTACACCGGAGGAGGCTTATTCTGGCAAGAGGCCTGATATTTTCCATTTGCGGATTTTTGGTTCTCCTGTCTACATGCATGTGACGAAGGATGCGAGAAGGAAGCTGGATCCAACTGCTGAGGTTGGAATATTTGTGGGGTACACTGATACACCTCACAACTATCGGGTGTATTTTTTAGACAGTCGAAAGACTGTTGTGCGACGGGATATAAAATTTCAGGAGGAGAAAGCCATGCGGTGTTCGCTTGAGAGGGAGCTACACTTGCATGCAGATGAGGAGCTGTTAGTTCCTAAGGAGGAGCTTCCGGATGTGGATCAGCCACAAGAGGAGGTTCGGGAGGTGGAAGAAACCACCCAGGCAGCGCCAACCATCAGAGGGCGCATGCGCACTACAGAAGCTGAGCGACTGGCTCGGGATGCAGAGAAGGTTGTAGGACCACCTACAGCACAGCGCAGACAGAGACAGTCACCGGATCGGTACACTAGATACATGGCTCTTATGAGTCAATGTGTTGTGATGGAGCCATCCTCTTTTGAGGAAGCTGTGGAGGAACCCGCATGGGTAGATGCCATGATCGAAGAATATGATTCGATCGTCAGAAACAGTGCATGGGAGATTGTCCCAAGACCGGAGGGGAAATCAGTGGTGGGTTCGCGATGGATCTACAAAGTGAAGCAGGCGGCTGACGGGAGTGTGGAGAAGTACAAGGCGAGATTTGTCGCCCGTGGCTTCTCACAGATCGAGGGGGTTGACTATGAGGAGACTTTTGCACCTGTCGCAAGGTACTCTTCCATACGGACGATCCTTGCTCTCTCAGCGCAGATGGGGTGGCACATTCATCAGATGGATGTGAAGACTGCGTTCCTCGATGGAGTTATTGAGGAAGAGGTGTACATAGAGCAGCCTGAAGGTTTTGAAATCTTCAGCAGTGAGTCGCATGTGTGCCGACTCAAGAGAGCACTGTACGGGCTGAAGCAAGCACCTCGTGCTTGGTACACTCGGATAGATAGCTACTTCACCGGGCTTGGATTCTCCAAGAGTGAGGCGGATCCAAACCTGTACCAGATTGTGGTGGAGGGGAAGCTGTTGATCATCGTACTGTATGTAGATGATCTGATTTCGACTGGCGATGAGCAGTTGATACTTTCATGCAAGGAGGATCTTGCACGAGAGTTTGAGATGAAGGACTTGGGCATCCTTCATTATTTCCTGGGATTGGAGATTTGGCAGCGCAGCGGAGGACTGTTTGTTTCTCGGGGCAAGTATGCCCGGGAGATTCTGGAGAGGTTCAACATGCAAGGCTGCAAGCCTGTTGACACTCCTCTTCCTGGTGGTTGGAGGAAGGAGGATGCTACTTCAGCAGAGGTAGTGGATGCCACTGTCTATCGACGGTTGGTGGGGTCGCTATGCGCACTACAGAAGCTGAGCGACTGGCTCGGGATGCAGAGAAGGTTGTAGGACCACCTACAGCACAGCGCAGACAAAGACAGTCACCAGATCGGTACACTGGATACATGGCTCTTGTGAGTCAATGTGTTGTGACGGAGCCATCCTCTTTTGAGGAAGCCGTGGAGGAACCCGCATGGGTTGATGCCATGATCGAAGAATATGATTCAATCATCAGGAACAGTGCATGGGAGATTGTCCCAAGACCGGTTGGGAAATCAGTTGTAGGTTCGCGATGGATCTACAAGGTGAAGCAGGCGGCTGACGGGAGTGTGGAGAAGTACAAGGCGAGATTTGTCACCCGTGGCTTCTCACAGATCAAGGGGATTGACTATGAGGAGACTTTTGCACCTGTCGCAAGGTACTCTTCCATACGGACGATCCTTGCTCTCTCAGCGCAGATGGGGTGGCACATTCATCAGATGGATGTGAAGACTGCGTTCCTCAATGAAGTTATTGAGGAGGAGGTGTACATAGAGCAGCCTGAAGGTTTTGAGATCTTCAGCAGTGAGTCGCATGTGTGCCGACTCAAGAGAGCACTGTGACGGCCGATGCACCGTGGTTGGTACACTGATAGACAAATATTTCACCGGCTGGATTCTCCAAGAGATAGGTGGATCCTAACCGTGATAGATTATTTCAGGAGGGGCCACGATCATCAGATCGTATGTAGATGATCTCGATTTTGACTCGGGCGATGAGCGCTGATACTTTCATGCAAGGAGATCTTGCAAGAGAAATGAGATGAAGGACCAAGCATCCTTCATTATTTCCTCATTTAGATTTGGCACAACAATGCAACAAATGGAGGACTCGTTCGCTTTCTGTGCTACTTCAACAAGCTGGATTTGGAAGGTAGGCGCATGTTGCATTGTGCTATGTATTAGTGGCACATCGGGATATGGTATATGGTACAGACAGGAGGATGGAGCGAAGCTTTCCAGCTTCACTGATGCAGATTGGGCAGGGAGCCCAACGGACTGAAAGAGCACATCTAGAGGATTTTTCAGCATTGGGTCAACAGAATTTTCCTGGTACATAAGGATGCAGAGATCTGTGGCACTCAGTAAAGCAGAGGCCGAGTACATGGCAGCAAGCTTGGCTGCATGCGAGGCTATTTGGATTAGGAAGATCCTCGTTGGATTGTTCGGGTTGCACTTGGAGCCTACTGTGATTTATTGTGATAACCAGAGTTGCATTAAACTCTCGGCTAATCCAGTATTTCATGATAGATCCAAACACATCGACATCAGGTACCATCATATCAGAGATTGTGTTCAGCGGAGAATCATGATGCTTTTATATTTCCCACGGAGGATCAGGATGCCGACATCCTGACGAAGGCGCTCACCATGAGCAAGTTTGAATTCCACAGAGGCAGGATAGGGGTTGCAGATAATCCATATCTTGCTGAGAGGGAGTGTTGAAAATGCAGCAAGATGATGGAGCTTAGTGAAATGAAGCCGCCTTCACTAAGTGGGCCCGCAGGCAAATTCTGGCGCAAAGTCTATTTTTAGACTATGTCTATTTTTAGACATATGGAGCATGGTCCGGGGATTGCAGTATGTTATTCTTGGAGTATTGGTCATGTTGGTAAAAATAGATGGGACTCTATTTTTTGACCTATAGGTCGATAGGTCGATGTCTATTTTTAGACTGCCTATCCTAAAAATAGGGAAGTCAAATATTATTTACCCTTAATAATATTTGGACTATAAACTTCAGTTTACTCTCTTGGAGCACTTCAGTTCGAGCCTTGGAAGTGGCTCATGCATCCGACAGAGGAATTACGCTATTCCTAGGGGTTTGGTGAGCACATGCATGGTTGACTTCAGTTAGGACTTCAGTGGCAGAAGTTTGGTGGAGTTAATGAGACAGCTAGTGGAGTTGTGTTCGGTTTAACTTAGTTGAACTAGTTGAGATTAGTTTAACTAGCTAATCAACTAGTAATGAGTAGAGTGAATTAAATATTATTTAATTCATTAATTAGTAACTCATTATTCAACTCAAGAATACATCAGTTCACTACAGTGCATGGACAGTTCAGTGGAGACCAGTGAAAGAGGTAGATGAAAGGGTGGAGTTAGCTATCAGTGGCGACATCAGTTGTGCATGAGATTTGCACCACACTTGGAGGAATTGCCCATGATGATTACGCTGTCAAGCCAAGGAGATTCGAACCTTGGATCTCTATTTAGACATGCCATGATTGCGCAATAGAGGCAAGGCAATTGGTGGTGAGTTTTGAACCAGTAACCTGTTCAAAACCAAGCTAGTTTGTGTGTAACTTCATGAGATAGTACTGAGTACTTGTGAGGAGTATTGTACTAATTTTGTTACATGATTTCTCCATTATAATATACACAATAGCTGCGGGGTTTTCAGCTATAAGCTTTCCCCATACATACTGTGTTAATGTGTATGATGATTTGATGTGCTATCACTTGTTTTATTTCCGCATGTGTGATGATCCGAGTGGAAGAGATTATGTGTTGCATATGAATTCGAATTGATATGTGATCAAGATAGTCTCGGTGGATAATTAATCATTATTCAACAAATTTCTACAATATTGGTTGTAAGGGTCATTTTTATAAATCCTAGCATGGGGGGAGATGTTCTTCTTAATGTAGCAAGCTATGCCCCTAATGCCTCTATGGGAGGATCTCTTGTTCCAGGTAGACCATAGTGAAAATCCATCTAAGTTAGGGACCTTATATTCTTCATGCTCCCAAGTTTCAACAAGCAATATAATATCAACATCATTTGAGATCCAACGTAGCTTTGGGCCTTTGTTCCATGGAAAGCCCCGATAGTTCTAAGAAAGAATTCTGAGCATGTTGAATTGTTATTTATTACTATATTTTTGGTTTCTATCTCAAATAACGGCTTTTCTATTTCTGATTATTTCCCATTTTCATTCCTTCCTAACTTCTTTTACCTTTTGAACCTCCTTTCTTAATTCTGCTTGATCTTGGAATGACATCTTCATTTATAAATATTCCCATTCCTTTTAGAGTTGAGGTTTTACTAAGTATGTAATAATTATGGTCAGTAGAGCTCACCTTTATTCGGATCAGCCTTCCTTTATTCTCAGTTAATTTCCCTAACCTTGTTGCTTCTGTGAGACACATGGTTTCAATTTGTAATCTATTATGTAATTTTGTCTGGGCTATGGCTAAAGTATCCTCATCTACCTCCTCTTTCAAACCGAAGATTATAAGGTTCAAGGCATGAAATTCAAACCCAATATAAAAGAAGACAAGAAACTGTCCCCACTGCACATTTGATGGGGAGAAAAACAAAAAAGACAATAATCTATCTCCACCACACAATCAAAAAACACAAACATAAAAACATACACATTTTAATTAAACTTTATTATCGTATTATCTATATTGACTCCAAGGCTAATTTCCATTCTTTAGCCTGGAGGACACTATTTTATTTATGCATTTTTTTAATAAAAAGTTTATTTGTTTTACACTAGTCAATTAAATCCACATGTTATTCTCAAAAATTAAGATAGATAATAACATCACATGTCACATCATGAAATTCAAACCCAATATGAAAAAAGACAAGACACTGTCCCCACTGCACATTTGATGGGGAGAAAAAAATAAAAAACAATAATCTATCCCCACCACACAATCAAAAAACATAAACATAAAAACATACACATTTTAATTAAAATGTATTATCTATAGAGACTGCGAGGCTAATTTCCATTCCTTGGCCTGGAGGACACTATTTTATTTATGCATTTTTTTTAATAAAAAGTTTATTTGCTTTACACTAGTCAATTAAATCCACATGTTATTCTCAAAAATTAAGATAGATAATAACATCACATGTCACATCATGAAATTCAAACTCAATATGAAAAAAGACAAGAAACTGTCCCCACTGCACATTTGAGGGGGAGAAAAACAAAAAAAGACAGTAATCTATCCCCACCACACAATCAAAAAACATAAACATAAAAACATACATATTTTAATTAAACTGTATTATCTATATTGACTGCGAGGCTAATTTCCATTCCTTGGCCTGGAGGACACTATTTTATTTATAGATTTTTTTAATAAAAAGTTTATTTAATTTACACTAATCAATTAAATCCACATGTTATTCTAAAAAATTAAGATAGATAATAACATCACATGTCACATCATGAAATTCAAACCCAATATGAAAAAAAGACAAGAAACTGTCCCCACTGCACATTTGATGGAGAGAAAAACAAAGAAAAGACAATAATCTATCCCCACCACACAATCAAAAAACATAAACATAAAAGCATACACATTTTAATGAAACTGTATTATCTATATTGACTGCGAGGCTAATTTCCATTCCTTAGCATGGCCATCATTATTAGAGATAAGTAAACCAGAGAAGGACGATGCCTGCTGTAATACCAATTTCGACATTTGCTCACTATATATTTAGATATGATAAATTTTTATTGCATAATGTAACTAGAGTCATCACTTCGATGTTTTATCCTCACAGTACTGATAAATCTAAACAAGTGTCTGCATTTTTTTTTGACACTACTGATCGTAGATTGAGTCACCACTTTACTAAATTGTAATTTAGGAAAGTGAATTTTTTTTAATTAATTTTGTTTGAAATTGAATTAGAAATTAAAAAATATGTATTTTAAGATTCTGTGATCCATCATATAAATTACTAAAATTCTTTTGGTAATAATCACATGCAATGGAACGTGGACTATGTGAGAGATCAGATCTGGACATTAAGTATAAAAATCTGACCATCAAATAGCATTTAGATGGACTGTAGTGTGGTAATTCGTGTAATTTAAAATGAGGGTCGTTCTCATAATTTAAAATGAATATATATATATATATATATATATATAATGCTCTTAAAATTTAAATGCGTAATTTTTTTTTAAGAGTGTTGAATTATATATATATATATTGTTAAAAATGTATTTTAAGTAATAAACAATAAAAAAATATATTGAATTTGTTTATAATTAAATATGGATTGTGAAATTTTCAAAATTTATATATTTAAAAGTTGATTTTTAAAGTGTTAAATCATATATATAGTCAAAAATACATTTTAAATAACAGAAAAATTATAATTTAATTAAAAAATATTTTACAAAATTCTAACTAAAAATTCAAAAATTTAAAATAGTTAAATTAAATAATTATAATATTTTAATAGTTATATACTGATTCCATATAATAAGATTTTACTGACAAATGAAGTGGATAATTCCTGGTCTCTGGTGTCTCTTTTTGCTTTTATGGTTAGTCCCTTTTGAAGCTCTTGGTCACAGTTGGTTATAAGTAAATAGATGTTTTGTTTTGATTTTGTGAATCTTTCTGCTGATAATCCCTTTGGAGTCACCATGTTTCAGCTCTTACACATTTTTTGATGATCTCTGTATATAGTGTATTCAGAGTCTGGCATATGTAGCTATTTTCGTTTCCTTTTAATGAAAAAACCGTTTTTCTGTGTAGAAAAAGGTTTTTATAATTTTTTTTTAAAAAAATACGTCATTAATAGAAAAATTACAAATAAAATGATTAAACCAGAAAAATAAATAGTTGTAAGGAAACTTAGTTCACAAGTTCTGATGCAAGGAAGAAATCTCACATCTTAATATTTTCTTAAATATCACGTGCACTGCAAAAAATCTCTGAACTTTCTAAATTTCAATCGAGTGAACGTTCACATTTTCATATTCGTTTCAAACATCAAATCCAAATTGAAAGCACAAGCTGCTATCTTCAGATTTGATATTTTCCTATACAGATTTGATAGTTTCGTATAATATAGTTGACATTGTGAAATTAATTATATACGTGGGCGCACAAAAATGGCAGATGATGAGTTGCTCTCCTGTCATTATTTCAAAGGCGACAAAATTGAAATTCCATCTAACATTTCAACAATTCTATCTAACATTTCAACCATAGGCGCACAAAATCGGTAGATGACGAGTTGCTTATCATCTAGCCGTCATTTCATAGCCGCCCATATGTTATTGATATTCTAAGATTTCTGCCCACGTCGCACTAAATTGGTAGATGATGAGTTGCTCTCCTTCATCACTTACTGGCCGCCCATGTGAGACCAAGATTTCTGCCCTCATTACTCTCCTGTCATCATTTCAAGGCCGCCCATATTTACTCCAGAATGTGAGATTTCAACCACAAACGCACAAAATTACATATATATATATATATATATATATAAATATATATATATATATATATATATATATATATATATATTATTGTATCAATTTGGTAATAGCTTTGTTCATTACAAAGATCTATTCTATTTATTATTATGAGGAATCAAGGAAAATAATCACTCTACGTAATTACACATGTCATGGTCATCATTTCAAGGCAGCCCATATTTACACCAGACTCCGAGATTTCAACCACAAGCGCATACAAAATTAGTATATATATTACTGTATCAATTTGGTAATAGCTTTGTTCATTAAAAACATCTATTATATTTACTATTACAAGGAATCAAGCAAAATAATCACTCTACATCATTCACATGTCATAAACATATAAACATGTCATAGTATGAGATTCAAACCTTCACATTCACATGCAGAAAAAACAATAAACTGTCCTCACCACACATCAATACTAACTTCATTGGTCTTAGATATACTTTCAACTATAAGCCTTGCATATGACCTTTTAAACATGTGCAACCCTTGAATAATAATAATAAAAAGATAAGAATAGCTTCATTGGTCTTAGATATACTTTCAACTATAAGCCTTGCATATGGCCTTTTAAACATGTGCAACCCTTGGATAATAACAAAAACAAGATAAGAATAACTTCATTGGTCTTAGATATACTTTCAACTATAAGCCTTGCATATGGCCTTTTAAACATGTGCAACCCTTGGATAATAAAAAAAAACAAGATAAGAATAGCTTCATTGGTCTTAGATATACTTTCAACTATAAGCCTCGCATATGGCATTTTAAACATGTGCAACCCTTGGATAATAAAAAAAACAAGATAAGGATACCTTCATTGGTCTTAGATATACTTTCAACTATAAGCCTTGCATATGACCTTTTAAACATGTTCTACCCTTGGATAATTAAAAAAAATAAGATAAGAAGATCAGGGGCAAATTTTTGAATATTTTTGAATTTTATAATATTGTAAAATCTACATTCAAATATATACTTTTTAATATCTTAAAATCTATTTGCAATTTTAAAAATGTTTTAGAATTTTGAACAAAGTCTTGTACCATCTAAATAAAGACTTTGCAATGCAAATAAATATGTCTGGTTGAGCACGATCACCTTTTTACAAAAGTATGATCTAGGCAAATGTTGATATTAGGTATACAATTATCATAGGTGTTTTGAAAATCTTAGATGCCTTGTACCAATGGACTAGTAAACCAAGACTTAAAATGATGATGATCTAGACCTACACCTACTAAACCATTATCTTAATGATGATATTGTCAACCACTAACTTCCAACATCATCTATGCAAAAGGTTAACATTAGGTATATAACGTTCGCAGGTCCTTTGAACATGCTAGCATTATCTTAATGATGATCTCATCACGTTCATGAGAAAGTGCATTCTAGGAATTCTACGACGATGAAGATTTTGCCTTTTGTTTTTTCAATACCCATTGAAACTATTATGGATTTTTTGACTATACTAGAAGTCGAACCAACAGCTAGGGGTCTCCTTGACGTAAATTCTCAATTAGAAATCACATAGTTTGGGATAGGAACCCCATATAGTATGTGGGCCCGCTGCCAACATGAATGTTTCACTCTTGGCTATTGAATGAAAAGAAAGTAGAGTGAGAGAAAGAATGAAATACTTGGACAATAGGATGAGGTCAACTCAAGCTTAATAACAAGTTGCAGGACATGATACAAGAGAGTCACAACAACAATAAAAGAATTATGCCATGTGAGGCATTAGTGAGCCAAAAACAACCTCATACATGCATGAAAAAGAACATGCTAGAGGTTAATTGCAAGTTAGTTCACAATAGTTCACCAACATGGCGTGGAATCGGTAAGCACAAATTCAAAAGAAAACACACATGCAACAATCGCAAACTAGTCCGTAACACATTTCGTGTATGAAAGTGCACATACAAATACAATGACGATAATGAACAACCGATACAACCACTATGAGTAAGCATGGGAATCAATGCCCAAAATGAAGACTTCTTATTGATGTTGCTGCCAATACAAGTACATATCCTGTAATTCATCAAATCCCAATAATGGAACATGGGCTGCTCATGCCATCATCTAAAGCCAAAACCCTAGCCTCACTAAAACTCACCCTACTAGTTTCCAAGAGCCAAGTGCCTCCAGCTTTCAAGAAAAAAATCAGCTCTCTAATCCTAGCCATAACTCAAGTGCTAAAAGTACCATTAAATGAGGCATGAGGGTCTACTAATAGATGTGAGGAGGGTGACCTTTCACCTCCTCCTATGAACTTTCATCTACCCTTGTGATTCTTGACTTCCCTCACTGCTCTCTCATACCAAATGAAAATTAGATTATTAAGCGGCATATTTATAGTTGTTGGCAATATGATGGGAAACATTTACATTATGATAGAAGAGAAACTGTGAAGAGAATAAATAAGGTTGATGGAAACCCTAATTCTTGTTTTCAATGTTGTTGCAATGGTATAGTGACTCGTACGCACTCATGAATAGGATAGTGATGTTAATTTACTGTGTAGAATGTCCATTCTGTGTAAAATGTCCATTTTCCTACTCATGTACCTACCATCTTGGTTGACATAGTACTTTCAGCCATTTCATGGAGCCAGTTAGATTGTTTGCTGAAACCCTAATTGCACAACCTCTTGTAAAAAACCCTAGCTTCCTCTATTCTACCCACAAGAAAAATACATAGGTCATATTCATAGACAATCAAAGATAAAAGCATAAAACATAACACAATGCAAAAATCGCATTATGTTTTTGCACTTTTCATAAGTGTGTTAGATGTGTTCTTAGATCTGAGGTTACAAGGCGGTAACATGAGAGGTAAGATCCTACACAATTTTAAAAAAAACTAAAGTGAGATCAACCTCATAAGGAGTTAGCACACATATGATTCATGTATAAAGAAGAAGAAAAAATTGAAGTGAAAAAAATATTAGCAGTGTAGGTAAAATATGACCTGGATGAAAGAAGAATCAAGACTTAAAGAGCATAACATTCATTCAAGATTTGATTTCAAAAGTTGAGGCATAATCATCTACCCAAAGAAAAAATTATAGGAAAGTAGGGTCTCGAAATATTTTTACACAAGGGTGAGAATATTTAGGATCATTCATATTGGGAGCACATATCAAGGAGGTAGAATATTACAAGCCTTCAACTTCAAATGAAATCCCAAGGATTTCTAATTTATTTGTATCCACAAAAGAAGAGTATGAAAAATTACTAGAAGGACAAGTAGGTATAGGAAAAAATGATTTGAAATATCACAAATTAAGTATAACAAAACAACCATTTGATTATTCTATTCCAGATTGAGGAAATGTTGTGAAATATCCCCTTGACCATTATGTTTCAGATTCAAGAGGTGTGGCGAGTAAACTTGAGAAAATATTAGAAGACTTCTCTCAACCACAAGAGAAACATATGCTTAAGCTCATTGAGAATGATTGTATAACTTTCAAGGAGAAAAATATGGAAAAAGAAACAATCACTACATTTTAGTTCCCTATTGGATATGTCTAGGTATAGCATCCAATGAATAATTTCCCATATCAACACTTCTCGTTTTCCATAATACCACCAGTAAAGACCCAGAAGTTAAAAATGTTCCTTGCTACTTTGAAGAAAATAATCTTAATATGGTTTATGGGGCTAGGAAGTGCATCTATTTCCTCATGGAAATATATGAATAAAAACTTCTTGGAAATACACTAGGATTACTATTGGACTAGGGATCAAAGTTAGGAGTTATTTAGGATGTCCAAAAGAGAGGAGGAGAAGTTGGAGGACCATATAGAGCACTTTCACTACAACTTGCAGAGATACAAGCATAATAATTTGGATAAGGACATTTGAAGACAATTTTGATGAGATGAATGAAGGAATAATTTCTATATATGGTAAATAACACGGGGAAAGAGTATATATCTAAGGATCCCAAGGATATAATTGTTTCACTTTGCTTGAGGATCTATAGAGAATTAGCAAGAAATAAGGTCTTGGCATGAGATGTCCCTACAATGATACAAAAGTTAGCTAATGGTTGGGTGACAAGAGTAGAGATTGTGAATTTGTTTGAAAAATTTAAAAATATATCACAAGGTCTTTATCCTCTTAGTTGTCTATTTCATAGTAAATAGAGGAATATTGAGACTAACAAATATTTTTCCATATTATGCCCTAAATTTAGAAAGAAATATCCACATAAGTAATTCCCCCTCAACAACATAAAAATATATAAAATTTTTGAATAAGAAAATTCCACAAAACATTTCCCATCATTTCCTAGACTGAAGAAAATTTTCAAGGCAGTAGGGGAGGAGATTGAAACAACATACATCATGAGTTCCAAGAAACCATGTGAATTTCACCCATCGGGTATGGTGCAAGATCCTTTTCTTCCATTAATTCTTGGTCCAATATGTACAATCCTTAACAAGTTTATTAGCAAATGTGCTATCCTAAAGATCCTTGGTAGTTTACTAACACTCCTCTAGTCTAGTATCCCATTCCTTAGCCTTAGTGCCCTTCTCCTCCAAACCAATCATTTGTATGGCCTCAAGAATGGCATGGAACCACTTTTCCTAGTCAATTTCCTATACAGTTTCCAATGCAGCAACAACAATTGTAGCTTCCTTCCAATGTACCAGTAAGTAACCCTCCTTTATGGCCTCAATTACCTGTAGATTCTGACTCTAGTCCAATAGTAAGGTATTGGAACAAGTTGAAGCATCAATTTTCCCCACTTACTACATATCAACTATTGGGTGTAATGTAGTATGATTATGATTAGTGAGAATAATAAACCTGCGATTTTCCTTTATCATCAATAAAATGAAGACCATAGTTCACCTACGGGAGAAACTCAAAATCAGGGATCCTTGGAAAAACAACAAGTTGAGCCCTCTATAACAGCCAATGAAACGATTATTACCAAGACAATTATAACATTTGATACCATTGTAATGGATGACATTTTTGATATAATCAAAACTCCTATAATAATTGATACCAATGTTACTGTAGGGCCTCTAATAGTCAAATATGCTATCAATATTGAGACTCTTTTAGATCCTCCATATCCAGAAAGTTTAATTGTAGCTAAGGGTACCCCTGAACCCGAGTCTGATCTTCTAAAAGTACAAAAAAATTACATGTTTTAATTCCACTACTTCAAGCATTTAGAGATGTCTCAATGTTGACAGAAATAGTAAAGGGATATTTGTGTCAAAAAACATGGTAAGAAACCATGAGTTCAATCTCATGTTTTAGGAAAACTATCATAATTGATGTTAGGGGAAGTTCCACCTACCAAGTATGAAGATCCTAGGAATCCAATAGTGATTGTTCATATTGGAGGAACATCTAGCCCAAATACCATGTTGATTTGTGTGCTACAATCAATATAATGACTAGGGAGACCTTTTAACTCTCTAGGTTTAGCAATTTAAGACCAATCCCTATTGTTCTTGAACAAGATGATAGGTTTAAAAGTTGACTTGAAAGGATATTAGAATATATAGTTATTTTCTTAGATTCTTGCGAGTACCCAATTGATTTTATGGTGTTACAACATACGACACGCTTGGGATGACACCCCCTAATTTTAGGAATACCTTTATTATCCACTATAGATCTATTTTTCAGTTGCAAATAAATATTTATGACCATATTCAATGGGTATACGGCCAAGAATGTCATTCTTTATCTTCTATCTAAGTTGAGTGTTGATTATGAAAGCCATCTAACGCTTGAATTCAAGCTAGAAGGATATGATACATGACCACTACTTACTATTATTAGGGCCTTATATTTTAAAACTTAAATAGAGGAGGATACAATTTGCAGTTTCAATAATAATATCTATGTCTTTATACAAATTGTGTCCTTTATATTGAGTTATATAATGGAAAAACTAGTCATTATGAAGCTAATAATGATATTTTTACATAATAGATAGCAGTGGCCCCACGTCTTAAGGGTATTCTAGTATAAATTAAGCCTATAAAAAAACTTGAATATTAATCCTAGTCTATCTCCTTCAAAGACATAGAAGCTAGTAAAACTATTTATAAAGTATAAAAAAAACTTTTGTATGGGACTATAAGGACATGAAGAGAATTCACCCTAGTTTATGCAACCGCCATATCTAAATAAAAAATAGTTCCTGTCCTCTTCTCTAACTTTAGAAAATAATAAACCTAGCCTTAAGATATGTTGTTAAATAAGAACTTCAAAAACTATTAAATGAAAAAATCTTCTGCCCAATTTTTGGCAGTTAATGGGTATCTCCACTTGTTGTTGTTCCCATGAAAAATTGCAAGTAGAGGATCTATGTGGAGTATAGGGAGCTTAATAAATCCACTCAGAAGGACCATTTCCCATTTCCTTTTATTTATCAAGTCCTTGACACCCTGTTTAGTAAAAATATTTTTCATTTCTTGATGGGTTTAGTGGTTATAATTATATTCATATTTCCCTTTAAGATCAAGATAATACCACCTTCACTTTACCTTGTACATTTTCCTGTAGAGTCCTCTCTTTCGAAATCCGTATTACACTAAAAAAATTTCAACGAGTTGTTTTAGGAAATTTTTTTATTTGGTTAATGAATATTTGGAGATTTTCATGGTTGATTTTATGTTGATGATTCTTTAAATAGTCTTGAGAAGGGGCTTGAACTTTTTATGTAGAATCATCTTTCTCTAAATACTAAAAGGTATCGTATGACGATGAATGAAGGGATTGTATTGGGTTGCTATCTCTCTACCATAGGTATATAGGTTGATCCAAAAAAAATGAGGTAATTATGAAGATCCTCACTCCTAAGACATAGAAATAGTTACATATATTTTTAGGGCATGCAGCATATTATAGGTGCTTTATAGAAAATTTTGTTATAATTGAGTCTCCATGATTTTCCCTATTGTCAAAAGAAAAAGAATTCATATCGAAAACAAGTGAAAAAATTATTTTGCAGATATTAAGAGGTGTGTAATAGAAACTCCTTTTTTATGAGGGCCAAATTGGATTTTTTGTTCCACATTCCCACATGTTCCTCTAATACAAATATTGTGGTTGTGTTCAGATAATAAGAAGGAACCAAGCTTTATGCGATGTATTACATTAAAAAGAACATAACTCCTACAGATTAAATCACACATAAACGAGAAGGAATTTATTTTTGTTATACATGATATCAAAAAATTTAGGCATTACAATATTGGATATCATTTTTTTGTGCATATTGATCCAGGTGGCTCCATAGACACACAAGACAAAAAGGGCTTATGGAAGCTCAAAAATCAAAGTGTTCAAATTTCTCTTGAACCAGGTTCAAGTTGAATATCTTGTCATCTTGATTGCAAAAGTGTGAACAAATCATCAAGTCAAGTTCGTATGCGAAAGTTAGAGCTAGTCAAAGTCCCAAGGTTGACCGGGTGACATGGTAGGTTAAGGGAGACACAATTTGGAAGAAACATGGCCACCATATTTTGGCTAGCTACGATCAGATTCCATGCAAATTTGTGACCTCTTTAAAATCACTCCTACAATAAAAAATTGGTTATTTAAAAAATGAATTGTTTGTTTTTAAAACAAAAAAAATAATTAAAAAAGGGGGTGGTGGGCCACCACCCCTGCCACCCCACCCAACCAACCATATCATATTTAAAAAAAAAAATGTATTGGAAGATCCGACAGGCTGTGACACCCGTCAGACCCATGAAATTCCCCATGCAGACATCCATTACCATATAACATATATCGGGGGGTTCTATTGACCGGAAACCTCGCCCCGAATCATGGCACCGGACCGACGGGTATCAAACCTATGCCAACCACGTGGCTAGCCCGCCTTCATGTGGTGGTCCCAATTTAAAACACAACCACCATATTATGTATTAAACAATGGAGGTGGTTGGGGGCGGGCTGCCCGATGTGGGTCCAACCCCCCCAAAACATATATGCATTTAAAAAATAAAAATAATATGCCATTTGGGAGGGGACCGCCCGACCTCCTCCCCACAAATTTGGATCCTAGTCAACAGCCCAACGAGCTCCCTTGTAAACTCTGCCACACGAAATTTTATATAAACTCGGTTTTTCATAGTGCGCCCAA